>PVKZ01000219.1:600000-1128962 GCA_004027375.1 Macroglossus sobrinus
GGCTAACTTCAAGGGAAGTGATAAAGACAAAAGAAAATCTTTAAAGTATTTGCATAATGCCAAGTGCATTCATGGTTCTGTGCAGTCCTGAGGGAGGAATTCAAGGATGAGTAACTGAATGCTTTTGCCCTCAAAAGGTTACAATCCAGAAGGCTCTTGTCTGTACTCAGGAGAGGAAAAGAGATGTAACTGATATTGTAAGGCAGACCAAAAGGCCCATCATAAAGTCATAGAGAAAGTGCTGGGGCTGTCCAAATAAGGGGGAGCCACCGCCATGTTTTCAGTGGGAGTGGTAAGGTGGGACCAGGAATTGCTTCTTTATAGTAGTTACAATTCAGGATGGATCTTGAAAGATGAAAGAGGCTTTTGGAGAGTAAAGATGGTGGGATTGGTGCTGGGAGGAGCGGGGCAAACACACATAAAAGGAAGCCATGTAGACAAAGGTATCTAGGTGGAAATACCCAAGAAACATTTGGAGAATGGTGTTTAGTCTAGTTCTGTTGAGGTTAGGATCTACAGTTGGGGTATCATGACATAAAGGTTGGAAAAGAATGTTGTGTTCATGACTTAGAGGGTTTTCTCCCTCACTCAGACTTGTGCTTAATTAAGTAGGCAGTGGGAAGCCATTGTTTCCACTGGCAAAAGTCATGAGGTGACCAAATTATATTTTATCAATTTCCCCTGACCACTTCTTTCTTCTAGTCTGAGTTGGGCAAACTTACCCCATCTTTGCATTCTTCATATTGTAATTATCCATTTCTTGTTTGGATTGTACTCACTATCCTGCCTCCCTCCCCTCACTCCTGCCCTCCCCCAACACACACACCCCAGATTATAAGCATCATAAAGGCATCGTTATCTACTCAGGCTCTCAAGCAAAAAAATAATAGTAAAGAGCCATTTTTGACTCATATCTTTTCCTCTCTACCTAAAGTCAAAGATGATTCCAGTACATTCGCCGTTGGCAACTGGAAAAGTGGTGATACATGAACAGAATTACAGAAATCAAAGAGAGAATCTGGTTGGTGTGAGAGGAAATCAGTTGTTAAGGCGGCAGTTGGCAATGCTGTACAGAGCTCAGAGCTAGAGATTTATCAAAGAACCTGGTGGCCCACCTTAAAGAGAGAAGCAGAATAAGAGGGGATTAGGGAAAATACAGAGAAGGAATGACAAATGTTAGAGAAGAACCAAGGAGTCAAAAAAGGATGAATTTAAGAAGAATGGGGTGGCCAGTAAGGCCAGAAGCTGCAGAGAATTCCTGGAAGATGAGAACGTCTATGAACGTATGAGTGATGCTAAAGGCAACAGAAAAGTTAAAGATTCTGTATTCAGTGCCTCATGTCGTTAGGGTGTGATAGGCTGTGTGCCAAATCCAGATGGCAAAGAATTGAGTAAGTGGATGATGAGAACGGGGGCTGCAGGTGCAGAAAGCGAAACTTTGTTGTGGTTCTAATAGTGTTCCAGTTTCTAAGGAGATTTTATTTCTGTAGTCAGCCTTTGATAGCAAGTGGCACACTCATTCTTAGCAAGTCTTAACTCTGAGATCCCCCAGTCCTGGGAGCACAAGAAAAATGCCAGAATTATGTCTCCCCATGAAGGCCATGTATAAAAAAGGTAAAGGATACAGTTTTTAAAGAGGTAAGAGATCCCAGGCCAGCTTCTCCTTTCCTGCCCAATAGACACATAGGCACTTAGTTTTTAATCCTGGTAATGATTATATGAAAACTTTCATCAGCTCCTTTCTATGGTACCATGGGCATTGGCTGAGCTACTGTGAGTGTCTGCAGGAACAGTCCAGGTTATGAGTTCTGGTAAATAGAACTTTTATTGAATGTTTACTAGGTGCAAAGTATATAAACTAAAACCCAATTTTTGGTTTTCCAGAGGTCTTTTCTATTTTGCGGAATAAAATGTATATGCTGGTTCATAGAGTTTACATTCTCAAGAATAGTTGGGAGCTCTTTAGTGACACTAAACGTTTAATACCATGCCAAAGAGACTAGAAGAAAAGAAAAAGTAGGAAAAGGCTCCTGACCTCAAGTTCCTTATACGACACTGAAAAAAGGGAGACTAAGTTAACATACATAAAACAACCAGAGAATAAATGCAGACCAGGTTTAATTCATGCTAACTTAGTGGCCAACAATGGAAGCCAGAGGAATCCAGGATCAGAAAAGATAATAGTGTTCAAAAGACAAAATTCTGAAGCTGAACCTTGGAGAGTGGATGCATAGTGAGTGAGTGTGGCAGGAGATGGATGAAGATATGCAGGTGGGCATATGTGGGGTACAGGAAAGCACCTGGCTAGACTGAAGGTAGCATTTGAGTGGGGATGGCTTTTTAAGAGGCGTAGCTGCCATGCAAGGGATGTGGCACTGCACCACAGAGGAAAGGAGGACATGCTCACGCTCAAGGATGCTAGGCATAGAGGGTGCTGAGCCCCATGATGGGTACTGGGTGAAATGACGAGGTACCAGAAAACACACCTGTCCTCTGATGGAGGCTATTTTCCCATTATCAGAGGACAAGAAGTGGATATATTCACAGACACAAAGAAATTAGAGAGAAACGTGAGAGTCTAGACACAATGACTGGAAACAAAACCCATTCTACAGGGGGAAATAAAGGACTCATTAAATAACTTTCAGAGTAATAAGTTGCATGCTGTAAAAGCAAGTTAATATTGGTATTTGCCCAATTACATAAAGATTCAGAGCAAGTTGCATTAAAAGGAGGCAGCACTAAAAGTGGGGACTGACAGAGTAGAGCAGGCAGACCCCAAAAGCTGTCTCTGCGTGGTTTTGCACTCCAGTGAAGGCCCTGGGAGATTGGTAAGGAGATGGGCCTCCCCTTGGTGATGGTCGATCTGAGGACAGAGATAAAAGGATTTCCCGGAGGCTACATCCCAGTCATCCTTTGCATCTGAGCAGGGCCTGAGCTTTTCAAAGCATTTCCTGACTTTTATTTGATCTTCAAAATCCACTGAGGTTTGCAAATAGGTGTTGCTCTCCCACTTGACAGGCAAGAAAATCAAAACCCAGAGGGTTTCAGTCTTTGTCCAAAGTCACAGAATCTGTTTTGCGCAGGAAAAGTGCTGGATCCAAGGTTTTCTGACTTTTCTCAGCTCCTCCTTTTTTCCTACTAGATTTCCGAAGTCTTTGACAAGGTCAACAGGATGACTCAGCTTCTGTATTATCCCTAAAGAACCCTTGCCAGTGTGTTGAATAGCAGAGCCCAGAATAAGGCACTAGCTAATTGGCAACTTGGTCTTTACTAAATTTAGTTTTTTATATAAAGGGAGCTCTTTGAAGACAGGGTCAGCCAAGCCCTGGGTGGGAGGCTCATTCTGTGTGTGGAGCCTTCATCTCATCTAAGGGACAGAGACCCCTGAGCAAGCACAGGTATCCTCAAAATCACAAAGGAGACATGTAGCGGGGGGAACAAGAATATGTTATTCACTAAATCCCAAAACAGTAAAGCTATTTAAAACTTTCTTACTTTTTAAAGAATTTTACACAATTTGAGAGACTTTACACATCTACTAGTCAATACACATAAACTTGCATCTTGAGAGTGATTTCAGCTGAAAATAAAAATGAGGTGGAACAAGTTATTAAAGAAACTTTTGGTTTGGGGCTCCAGCTCAAAAGTTTGGTGAATGTTGCAGGGGAGATTTCCTCTTCTTTTAAACGTCCACCAGGAACAGCCCAGGAACTGGGCTGTGGGCTGAAAGAACTGTGGTCTGGAGCAGTGTCTCATGTCTCATATTCCAAGTATGACCTATAAGACAAAGAGGTTTCTTTTACAGGATATGCTACTCTGTGCTGCTAGTTATATATTTTTACTTAATTTATTTATTCTAATCAGACAATTAAAGTATCAAATGCCTAATGCATATATGACATAATACTGGGCAGTGTTTCAGCTATAGTTATATAAGGGACATCTTATCACCGTTCACTAGAAGTGTCCTAAAAGTTTGTGTCAGTGTGTCTCCTACGAAATAACAAACCCCTTTCGTGCCAGATGTTATTTTTCTGAGTCCCCAATGACAACACAAAATAATGGATTTCCCATTCATAGCATAGAGCAAATTATTATTGGGTAAAACATATTACTTTTATCATCTAAAAAAAATGCATACATATTAGTGAAGAAAATTGAGAAAAACATGTATAAGAAAAAATAAAACCACCTCACAACCCACTAAATAACCATTATAATAACACAGATGCACAGGTTCCCAGCTGGTGGTAACTACTCACCTTCCTTTCTTTCCTTTCTGCCTTGCCCCCCTCCCACCTCCCCAGGAGAAGCTTTGACAAAACCAAGCTGTGCTCCCCTCCCCGTTGTCCCTCCTCTTTCTCCTCTCTCCCCACCACCAATTTGGTTCCTTGGTCTTTTCAGTTTTCCCTCAAGTGCCTTCTCAGAATTGACCACCATAATCCTCCCTTCTGCATTTTGTATCATTGCCCAGACAGAGGAATATATTTTTAAAATAAATGCAGCAGCAATTGGAGATGAAAACCATCCAGATTTCCAGACTGTCCTATTTAAGATCTCCACAAGGATTCAAGTGCCAGGACAGCTACCAGGCAGGGGACAAATTAGTCATGGCTGAAGATGATTGCCAGAAAATTTTCCCAAGAGTCACTGAGTATTGAGTGTTTCTTTTCAGATCAGAATCTGACCTGGGAGGGGGCAATGAGTTTTCCAAAGCTTAAGATCTACAACTCCACCCTGCAATGGAAAATGCAAGCAGCCAGTCTCTATTACAAATATCACCCCCACTTCTCAAGCACACTCACCCAGAATAAGTCAAGTTATGGCTGCCCTAATTGGTCATCGTTGCTGCCACTCATACCAAGAGCATTTGAAGGGAAGGAGACAGCTATTAATTTTAGGTTTATGACACAAAGGACTACCTTGTACTAGCTTATTTTCCTTCCTGGCTTTATAACTTTGGCTTTATAACTTTCTAAGATGAAGTTATAAAGCCAATAGTTTTCATTTCAAAAAACAGCTCTCCTGTTTGTTTTTTCTTCCACTCCTCCTCAACCAGGAAGTCCACGTCTCCATATGCTCTGAGCTGGGCATTTGCCTGAATGTGCATCAGGCAAAGGAGAAGACAAGAGCTTCTAGGAAATTTCTGAAGTCTTCATGGGACACCACAAATAAAGTGTTATCAAATAAGTAGCTGAAATAGATTTTTTCTCATTGAGTTTTCCTCCATTAGTTTTCTAGTTCCAATTGATATTACTTATGATACAGGAAAATCCATCCCAGTGGTCTGTCTTAGAGAGGAGAATCTCACTTATGGGGATCTTCCCCTGATAGCAGGCAAGGATTTTGAGTAATGATCCCCTCAAGTGAGTCCCCCAACACAACATGTAACTCCACCTGCATATAGAAGTCACTCAGACTCCAGAAATGCTTCATTCATGTGGGCTGACTTTCTTGGTCCAGAGCAATGATTTTCTCTTTCATTTTTCATTTTGGTGATCCTTTTGCAGTAATCAACTCAGAGCAAAACTTTGTTCCATCTCCTTATGGCTCTAACTAAACAAATATATTAATTATTGAAATGAGAAAAGAAGAGTGGAGTAGTTTTTCATGGAACACCTAGGAAGGCAGACACCAGTAAATGAATAATTGATGCCACATGTAGAAATAGCAGTTCCTATTGCATCGAGTCCAAAGTTCTTTATTTGGCTTAAAAGACTCTCCGTTATCTACCCTCACTGCCTCACCTCGTTTTCTAATCATTTTCAGCATCTTTCCTTGCTGTGAGTTCTGCTAAATCTTCTCCTTTTCCTATAGAAAATGCCATAATTAGCCCAACATCTGACCCTCCAGTTATCACAAAACCTCCTTCACATACCTCTTCTTTCCCATCTGGCTCCCAAATCTTACCTACTTACTTCCTTAACCATTCCAGCATCTCCTGCTTCTCCGATAGAACTCTGATAGGTTCACTTTCTTTTCAGTGCTTACTTGTATGTGGCTTGTAGTGTTTATCTCTATTTCGGGTGAGGATTCTTGACTCACTCAGATAAAATTTGAGTCATAGTAGGTCAATATCATGCCATCCTCTTTTTGGTGGTGCTGAACACAACTCTTACTGAAGGACTGATTGATCAGCCTGAGTGAGCATCACAGACCAGCAGGGTTCCTGGCAGGTGCTTTGAGAAGCCCTGGCTTAAAAATTAATTCAGCAACTTCTAAAGCAGCCTAGAAGGCAAAAAAAAAAAAAAAAAAAAAAAAAAAAAAAAAAAAAAAAAAAAAAAAAAAAAAAAAAAAAAAAAAAAAAAAAAAAAAAAAAAAAAAAAAAAAAAAAAAAAAAAAAAAAAAAAAAAAAAAAAAACCCTCAGAAATTAAAAGTCTCTCAGATGTAGATTTGAATGCTACATCCCCCAATTACTAGTTGTGTGACTTTGGGCAACTTAGCTTCTTTGATCTTCCTTTTCCTCATCTGAAAAAGGAGGCTAATAATACTTACCTGGCAGAGTTTTACAAGAGCCAAATAAAAGTAAAATGTACACAAGAATATCAGCACACTACTCACCACCCAGTCGTTAATAATGTTCATTCTCTTTCACTTCCATTTTGGATCATATATTCAAGCATGGAAAATACAAAACACCAGATTGCCATAGAAGTTTCCTTTAGGCAGCAGGTTTTCCTTACCAATTATGCTCTTACCAGGGTGAGGTTAGGTCTTTCTCTGAACAAACACACATACACAGAAGGGCAGGCATCAGCTGAACCATAGTTATATTCGATGACAAAGATAAGGTGTCAGGACTGTACAGTTATGATGGATAAGTAACCAGATATGCTCATTGTCCCCAAAGATAACTGAAAGTTCACTGTGTAGGGATCATCTGCAGGACTTGGAAGTTCTCCTGAAAAGGGTGACAATTTCAATCACCTGGCATTTGATTTGTCACAGTGTGAGTTTGCTAACGCTGTTCAGTAGCACCTATTATAGACCAGCTTATCTACTGACCCCAGTCATAAAAATGCAGTGATAAGAGACATAACAAAATTTATATTTACTCTCTGTTGCTGCTGTAACAATTTATCACAAACTTAGCAGCTTGAAACAACACAAATTTATTATCTCACAGGAAGTCAGAGGTCCAGGGGGCTCCTCTGCTTAGAGTCTCAGGAGGCTGAAATCAAGGTGTGGGTAGAGTTACATTCCTTACTGGAGCTTCTGGAGAAAGATCAGCTTCCAAGCTCTTTCATGTTGCCGACCCATTCAGTTCCTTGGGCTTTTAGGACTCAGGTGCTGCTGGCTATTAGCCAGGGGCTGGCCTTGGCTTCTAGAGGCTGCCTGTTTCCTCTTATGCTTTCCATGTGATCCCTCTAGCAGCAGAGGGTCAGCTCTCCCTCACTTTCTCTTGTTCCTCATCTCTCTGACTCCTGGACAGTCCTCTCTCTGGGACTCCTTACTGTTTCCCGGACACAAATACCACGTGCTTCCATCCCCGTGGACCTTTGCACCTTACTTTCTCCCAGAGCACCCTTCAGAGGGGATGATGCTAACATTCTCTTCATGACTGACTACCTGTGTTCTTTGTAGGTTTCTCCTTGTGTTCTGGTAGGTAAATGTATACCTCATGGAGAATTTTGAAAATGCAGTAAAAAAAAAAAAAAAAGTCAATTATCAAACCACAAATTGCTAAACTGGAAGGTAAAGAACTCAAGAGGGACAGGTCAGATCATTTTTAGACCAAAGTGGCATAGGGAACGCTTCATGAAGAAGATGGTATCGTACCTAGACTTTGAATTGGTTATATTTACATAAATGGGGTATGGAAGGGAACAGCTTGAGGACAAATATCAATATAGATATAGTGTTCTTTGAGAAAATACAATATTTATTCAGTGAGAAGACAAGAATGAATAAGACAGAGCTTTTGCTTTCGAGGAATGTTTACAGTCTACCAGTTGATGCAAACGAGGAAAAAAATATAAAATAATTAAATAATAACAAAACATGATAAGTTTTGGGAGGAAAAAAAGATGAATTGTGGGACACGGCCCCCTTGACTTGAATGACAAGCCCATGTGGAGGACCAGGGAGGAGGTCAACCTAGGTAAGGGGTGTCCCTATCAGAGAGCTTTGACTGTCAAGTGGTAGGTTCCCATTGGGTGCTCCCAGCAAGACATGGTGGTCACTGTGCCCTTCTGCGGATTCGTATGGTGTGATATTACTTACATTGATCATTTAAGTAGTTCTGGAGCATCTTGCAATGCTGTTGTAAGTCCAGATGGCTTAACAAACCCTTTCTTCATGAGTAGGCAGCGGTGGCTTTTCCTCTAATCCCTGCCTGAGTGACTGAGTCATAATGACTTGCTCTTTGAGAGTGCCCCAGTGAGCTAACCAGCCACCAAAACCTCAGTTTATAATCTGAGCTTGCAGACTAGGAGGAGGTGGCTCAGAAACATGTATTAAATCAAAACATTTCTCACTCTTGATTTCTTTTCACAGTTCAGAATCTGTGTTTTATTCCATGTAAAAAGGAAAATAACTCCCTCGCTTGGATTTCTTGCTGACATTTTCTTTGGTGGGGGTCAGGAGTGGGGGGTTCACTCTGTTAGCTCACTGTTCCTCATAGTACAGCTCTGTGGCATTTTCATAAAATACCAACTACCAAAATTCTAGTAATCACAAAAACATGTGCTTTCTCTTTATATCCACTAAAATTCTTTTTCTCATTAAAAAAAAAAAATAGAAAGTTCAGAAATTAAATTAGAAAGCTAAACTTGATATCTTTAAATTCTTTGGTTTCAAGAAAAAGAAAAGCTACAGTTTTTCTGATTTCCCTTTAGTTAAATGTTACTCCTGAATGAGGAAAATTGTACCGAAAGCCTGGAGAATTGAGACTCTGACATGAGGGGAGGACTTGTATTCCTTGCTATTAAAAGAGAAGAAGAAGAAACCCTCAGTTATGTCTAATCTTCAGGAACGCAGTTTTCTGTCCAACCCACAAACTGTTGGCAGCATCATAATGCTACACAGAATGTTCTTTTAGGCTATTTTCCCTCCTCTCGACCCTTTCCTGTGAAGTTATAAATCTCAACATTTAGACGCTTTTTTAATTCAAATAAAGTATGGACTTTAGGTTGGGTCTTTTGGCCTCGTTTCTGCTGGCTGCATGCTAGAGAGGCAGTCCCCCAGGAAAGCAGGCGTACACTTAGCTGGCTGGGCTTATGTTTGCCTTTATTTGTGAAATCCCATTTGTCCCACCTTCACCAAGTGCCTACTTTGTGAAGCTGTGACTGAACAGCTCTGTGCCCAGAGGAAGTTTTACCCAACCCCTCAAAACATCCTCCTGATTGTTTGGAAAAAGTGAAATTACTTTGAAGGTAACCCCACCGCAGCCTGGCACTTCCTCCTCTTCTGTTTGTAGCTGGCCTCCTGGTTCTGCCTTCACAATACTCCCTTTAGGCTTTCTTGCACCAGGCAGATCAGTGTGGCCTCAGGTGAAGCTGTACCTGGAGAAATCCCAAATAATGCTCACTCAAAGTCAGATAGGCAAGCAGATACCCTGAATTTGCTGCTGCCTTTGAGTGAAGGAATTTGAAATCTCCATATCTGGTTATTTAGCTAGCACACTTTAGGATGGTGAATTATATTTTGCAAAACATTTATTTGCATTCTCTCCTTTGATCATCACCACCCCTTAAGCTGAGAACACATCTCACTTCCTCAGGGAGCAGCCTCCAAGGATTTATTTAGGAACCTGGCCCAAAAGTGACAGACACCTTCTGATTTAGAGCAGTGAGCTATCATTGAAGGAAGCTAAAGAAAGATAGAGGCTGACCACAAAATTAGAGAATGGGAAGCCTTGGGCAAGCGATTTCAGCAGTAGCCACCTCTGATTTGTCAAGTCAAAATAGGGATAATAATTTTTAACTCATAGGATATCTTTGCCTATAAGATTGTAACATAATGTCTGACTCATTGGAACCATGGAATAAATGTTGGTGATTACAATTATTATTATTATTATTAAATATATATTGTATACCTACCGTATACAACCTTTATTACATATTTTGTATCCAGGGATTCCAGCTGGTTTCCAATCACATATAGTTTCAATGAGTATGATTGTCTCTGAACAAATAGGTCTTAAGCATCTACCAACTTTGTGTCAAGTACTCCAATACACAGTAACCCATACGACCCGGTCCCTGCTCTCCATAGATAGCCATTCCAAGAAAGAGGAGAGAGGAAGAGATGCAAAGGGAGAGAGAGAAGGGTATTAAGATGCCTTTGGTGTCAAATGGTGTGTGCCCAGGTCTAGTGAGAGCAAATGAAGAGAGCAGTCGGTATGCCCTGGAGGGCCAGAAAAGGCAGAATTTGAATGAAGCTGTGAAGGGCTGGTTACTGGGTAGAAAGAACAGTTGGCATCATTGGCAGCAGTGAGAATAATGACTAGATCAATGACACAGCCCATTCTGTTAGGGACAGAAGGATGATGGGGGTGGCTGCCCATGGGTTAAGATGTGGGAGATGGCCAGGGGCAGACGAAGAGGAGGGGCTACTTCATAAGGTAGAGGGGTTTTGACTGTTGACCCTACACTTGAAATGCTACTCAAATATTTTAAGCTGTCAGGTGGTAGACGGTGGGTTACTGGTATTCTCAGGGCTGCACCTTGGAGCAGACTTTTCAAACTATCTATGGTCAAGAACTATAGGACTCCAGAACTGTGTGGGGAGGGATGGTTTTCCAGGACTGTTCACCTGGTATACCATGGTCCTTTCACTACGTAAAAGGCTTTGAGGTTTTAAACTAAGGCCCATAGAGGTTCCCTGCTAATTCCGGTCTTGTAGCCCTCTCCAGATGACCGATGTGGCCTCACGAGCACAGCCGGGATGAGGTGATTAGGTCTTCTAAAGCCAGGTAAAACAAAAACCAACCAAAAGGCAAATACATAGAAGAGAAGGGTAGTGCCTAATCTTTTTAAAATAAAATGAGACTATAAACTGTCACAATTAAGAGCAAGACGAGTTAAGAGCAGACCAGTTTTACCTAAATAATACAGACCTTTGACAAATTTTACTTTCCAAATATAAAATATCCTTCACAGAGAAAAGCAATGAAACACATAATCTTAAACAGAAATACCAAATTAGCCCACAAGTGTCTCTCTTTAAAAATTGAATTTAACTACCTTTTTGCCCTTCTGTGAACATGTACACATCACAAAGGTACTTTTTAAAATCTGATTTTATCCAATACCTTTTTAGTAATTTCTGTGTGGCCCTGGTATCAATGCCTCAAGGCATATTAAGATCATTAAGAGGTACAGAGATGGAGCTGGAAATCTTCGGACCCAAGGAAAGAAACTATCGTTTATTCAGATAGTTGTACTTCTCTGACCTTAAGAGCCCTTCTGCACTAAAAAAGAAAGTCATCATTGAGAAGCCATGGCTATGATATAATAAACACATCTTCAGTTCTGTCAGATGCTGGACACTGTCAGCACCTCAGCTGTGGGGACCATTCATTATTCATCTGTCATTTACCATAGAGACAGATTCTAGACTTCACTTCTACACTCCTGTCTGTTGATTACCTTACACAAAAATAAATTCACTTTTAGATACCATTTACCGTTTTTCTCATATTAGCAATCCAGTCACTTAACAAACATATTCAATACTTATTAAGTTCCTAAGTTTGAATATGGAAGATACCATGCTTGAGAATGCTTGATATCTTAAAAGTAATTTCTAGCATTGTTCATAGGTGTTTTATGACAAAAGTGTTGATTATTGAATAAGTTTATTAACCATCAAAATAAAAATATACAATTATCTACAGCAAAGCATTTCCATCCCTAGAGAAAAAGTCACTTTTTCCCAACTTATGTGGCTGAACCACTCATTATTCCAAGTCCACAGGAATACTAAAATTCTGCAGAAGATGGTTTGGAAAATACTAATCTAATTTAATTCCCTAAAATTAAAAATGGCAGTATCAAGGCTCTGAGGGTTATGTCCTAGCTAAGATCAGGTGGTAGGGGCCAAGCTAAAACTAGAACACAGGTCTCCTGATCCCAGACCCGGCTCTTTCCACTTTCCTCTGCCTTCAGGAATTACTCCCAGAATCCCTTCAGTAGGCTGGGTGTGTGTATTCAGTCAGCAGTGAGACAGGCTTTGGGGAAGCAGTGTGTGTTCATGTGTGTTCATACATGCGTATACACCAGAGCCTCATGGGGCATCCAGGGGTCCTGTTCACACAAGACCCAGAAAAATGCGCCAGAGCAGGAAGCAGGTGCAGGAAGAGCAGACTGACAGCAGTAGTGGGTTCAGACGCCCGTTGTTTGCAGTCCGCATTAACCTTGGGCTGTTGCAAAGGCCAAAGCTTGGCTTACATTTGAGATCTGAAGCTCTGACATTCAAGAAGCTCCAAAGCAAATGAACCTGAGTGAGTAAATAATTAAACCACAAAAGAAAAAGCCTGTATTGGAAAAAAAAAAAAAATGTTAGCGATGTGGTGTAAACTCCAGAAAGCTAGGCTGTTGGAAAGTAATCTGGCCTTTACCTGGCTCCTGTGCCTAGTCTGGGCACTAGAACATGTCTGGAAGAATACGACTGAGCCCTCAGGTGTTGTGGCCTTAGAATGGTGAGACAGGTACAGATCTGCAGGACTAAGGTGTATATTCAGGACAGTGGAGAAATAATTTATTGATTGGAGTTATGATTAGTTGTTAGAGGCACTGGCATCAAATTGTTTACAGTCGAACCCCAGCTCTGTCACTCACTAGATGGGTGATCTGAGTGAGTCATTTACTTCTCTGTGCATCATCTCTGGTCTGTTACATCGGTAATATGTGAATAATGATATACTACATCAGAGATGTACTGTGAGGATTGAAGGAGTGACTTCATATAAGATGCTAAAAACAGAGCCTAACATATGGGAAGTGCTCAAAAAGTATTTATATATTTATTTTGATTTTGTTGTTATTCTGAGGCCCATGGGCCTTGAAGTTAAAATAAAAAATGTGTGTGTGTGTGTGTGTGTGTGTGTGTGTGTGTGTGTAGCGCCTTTGGAATCAGGCATACCTGCAACCTCACCTTAGGGAGTTGTATATCATCTCTGACTTCTATGAGATCATAGCATATAACTTAACTTCTCAGAGCCTCAGTATTCTTATCAGTAAACCCAGGGGGTGAAAGGGAAATGTCTATTCTGGGATTTACTTAAGGATTTAAAAAGCTGATGTGTATAAAGAATGAAGAAGAGTTTTTAATCTGTAATAAATCACCAATACATTGGAAGCTCTCATTATCTCTGAGGTTTCTCTTATCTTCACCCCAAAACAATTCCTTAACCTTCACTATGAGACCAACCCCCAGGGCATTGCAAGGCTTCCTGTAATCCTCAAGTGAACCATTTCTAAAATCTTTCCCTCAAGGATGTGCAAGAAAGGAAAAGAATGTGTGCTGTTTGTATGTTCTCTCTAATCTCAGGTAGAAAAAGCCCAAGGAAATATCTTTTGGGTGTGTTCTTGTCTATTTTGGATAGACATAGAAAAAGAAATAGAGGAAGTGTGTATGCACAACTGATAATCTATGGAAAGAAAAAGGAAAAGCAAGGAGCAAAGAAGGGCGGGGTGGCAGATAAGCTTAATCTAGTTTGGTTATAAACCCTGGCCAATGTTCAATCAAGAATGAGCACCAGCCAGAAAAACGGGCTGTAGCTGGCAAATGTCCCAGATCATTCTGTAGTACAAGGGCCCAATAGTGGGGAAATGCTGCTTGATAGATGAATTGGATTGTGAATAAAATGATGCCTTCCAGGCACTAGCCTTTGAATTACCCTGATATGTTGATTTAATTGAGATCCTTGATGTTTCCTGAACATTGACTTTTTAACCTTAATTGTCTTCTGATTTATTAGTAGATCCACTGTGCTTTTTATGTTTCCCTGGTAGAACTTTAAACCTTGCTTCCCCAAAAGATTCTATAACCTGGGGAAGATCTTACGGCAGCCAAGCACAATTCAGAGGTAAATCGGGCTTATAAACACTAGTGTCCCTGAAGCTTTAGCCCAGTGCCTACCCAGCTAAGGCTAAGAGTAGACTGTTCCAGAAAGCTATTCATTAACACTGCAAAAAATAAGTGCCAGTGAATTGGTTAAATCTTCCCTGCCTTCCAGAGAAACAGTCTTCAAATATCAAAATGTTCAGTGGCTTGGTATACCTTTCATCTAGAGGGCCGTATGCTCTTTCCCAGTTCTTGAGTCTGAGATTAAGTACACAGCATCATAAAACCTTCCACATTCCTAAAACAGACCCCTCTTCCCACCAGAGACAGGACCGCACTCAGCCCTCGGGCCAACAGTTTGGAAAGAGCAAGGGGAAAATGAGTTCCATTATTCCCTTCCTTGCAAAGGAGACTGACAGTCACAATTGATGACATAAAACACTGAGACAGGCTCGTATTTTAAGAGTGTCAATACAGACTTCACCCTCAGAGGTCCTGGTTTCAAGAGGCAGCGCATCACATTTATTGCAAGCCAGCTTCTTTTCTGTTCCCACTGCAAAGCAGACAAGAAAAAGGCAAGAAGACAGGCTTTATAATAAGGTGTCTGCCTCTACAGAGGAAATAATGTCATTTTATCTTACATCTTGTAGTGATAATAATCAGGAAGCCCCAAAATACCAAAGCCCAGAAGAGTGAATATTAGGAATCTAATCTTAATAGCATAATACCGCCCAGTTCTTGTACTCCTTGTAGCACCTTTCACCTCCTTTATCTGCTATGCTCTTCACAATGTCCCCCCTGAGGTGGGCGGGCTAAATATGATTAGCCCCATTTAACAGATGAGACAAAATTTCAAAGGAGGGCTATTATTCAGTGTCAAAATAGGAAGGTGTCTTGCTGTCATTCTTAACAAAGTGGAGAGCAGTGAGCATAGTAAATCTTTGTAGGCAGGTGTGGAGATAAATGTTTAAGCATTCCCCTTTCAGTCCCTGTCACATGGGCGGGATGTGCGTGCCCACTGTGGCACTCAGTGAGATAGAGCTACCGGCTAACATGTGTTTAAAGCTCCAGGATGTGACATTATTTGAATTTTTTTCTAACCTTTAATTATCCCAGATTTCTGGATAATAGGCACTATTATCTCAATTTTTCCCCATTTTATTGAGATATAATTGAGACATAACTTTATATTTAGTTAAGGTGTACAACATAATGATTCAATATATGTATATATTGTAAAATGATTACCACAATAAATTTAGTTAACATCCATGATCTCACATAGTTACAACTTTTCTCCTACAAGAACTTTTAAGATCTACTCTCTTAGCAACTTTCAGATGTACAATATTGTTAAAAACAGTCACCATGTTGTACATCACACACCCCAGAATTCTTCCAATTTTAAAGGTAAGGATTGAGTCTCCATAAATGAATTTGTCTAAGATCATATGTGTAAGTGGCTGAGGCTTAACTTGAACCTAAATCTGTCTGACTTCAGATTTGGTGCTTTTTCTCCTCCACAAAGTTGCTGATTTGAACAATTCATATGTTCCATGATTTTTTTATTAGAGTGCCTATCAGCTCCGCACCCAGGTGGGCTTTTCCTCTCACTTCTGGTGTCCTGGTCTGGAACTTGAGCACAGAGCAGGCCTGGGTTGCCATATGGTTGAATCCTACCTTAACTCCAGAAATGACCCGCTTGGACATTCTGGCCCTTAACAGACCCAACACAAATCTGAATTTGCTTTCCTATCACCATCTGAGAGGTCAACTCCAGCCTGTTCAGTATTCTTCTGCTTGGAACTGTATTCCTGGCAACTACCTGTTTTTAGCTTTATTCCTAAGCCTTTCATATTTCTCTGGCCCTTTGTTCTAGGATAACTTCAAAGGAGCTGCCTTACTTTAATCAAATTCAGCGTACTGTTGGCAGTGTCCATTAGAAGTTCTACTCAGCTTGTAGCTCAATCCACAATCTTGAAACAAAATGGTAGTAAGTGAAAATTTCTGAATAGAATTATCATCCATACTTTCAATAACAATTTAGTAAAGTTTGGTCTATGGAGATGATCATAAAGCTATATGATTCTACTATGTATAGCAGCATGATATTTTTTGTGTTGAACAGATCTGATATTTTGAACCATAGTGATAGAGCTGCTGATTTTCCTATAAAAATTTGAAAAGAAAGTGTTCCAGACTCCAAGTGCTAATAAATGATGCACACTAATACAAAATCATGGATGCTTCTCTTATAAAGAGGCTCTGAGAGAAACAAAATGTGGTTTAGATTCGAGAAAACTCACTTGATGCAATTTAATATTCCTTAATTTT
The DNA here is from genome assembly GCA_004027375.1 of Macroglossus sobrinus. NCBI lineage: Eukaryota > Metazoa > Chordata > Mammalia > Chiroptera > Pteropodidae > Macroglossus > Macroglossus sobrinus. Next base: position 616,352 of record PVKZ01000219.1, read on the forward strand.
TCTTAACACCATCTATTGTACATCTACTGTCTGGCAGGAGGGTGATGCGTGACAGTCTTATTTCCCCATTCATGTTCTTCCTTTACTAGATTAATAAATGCAGCAGTTCCTTCTGGTTACTAAATTCACATTTCTGTAAAGCTCTGTAGATGTTAATTTGGAGGTAAAGGACCTTCAGAGTTCATTCGCTTAGCAGATGCTGATCACTTGCCACTCTGTGCCCAGCACTACAAGAGCACTATGGTTAGAGCAGTGGCCAAGAGAGGCAGTGTTTTGTTCTCACAGAGCTTATATTCTGATCTTAGTGGGCCCAGACAGTAAGCAAGGCAATAACATCTTTAATATAATAAGATGTCAATAAATGCTGTGAAGAGGATAAAGCAGGTTCTGAGATGGAGAGTGTAGGTTCTAGGATGTAGGATGCAGACTGACTGGGTGTGTTTTAATACTTACGCCAGGACAGGTATTTTTAAAACTAATTAATTGCTAAAATAAGACTCAGGAAATAGTAGTTTGCACAGTAAATCATTCAGGGTTCAGCATTATTCAATTACAACTCTCATTTCATTACAAACTATGGCTTAGTAAGGTTGAAACAAGGAAATTTTACTATAATATATATTAAAAGAGCTAATTTTAAAGATTTTCTAAGTTAAGAGGGACCTTAGTGGTCACCCAACCCCGAATAGCTTCTCTGATTTTGCAAATACCTTCTGCCACGGTCCTCTGCTAAGAAAAAGTTTTAGTCTCCAGAAACTCACTACTTACTGTGTAAGACAAGTCCACTTCTGAACAGCCCCAAGCCTCTCTGGTCTCTTGTCTTCTCAGACAAGCAGGAGCATAGAAAGGAATCTCCAAGCCTTTTCCTTTTGTCAAACATGGAGGCAGCTTACTTGAAATGAGCCAATAGGAGCTTTCAGCAAGAAGAGAAGCACTCCACTCCTGTTGCCAGTTTAAGAAACAACTTCCTCATCTCTAGATTATGATTATGTTTATACGCAGCAGGTAGAAAGGCTACAAAGCATGGTTCTAGTAAAACAGCAGGGACCCTGGATGTGAAAGTGGGAAACACTGGTTTTCTAGGCCTGTGTAGCTTCAATCTCTACAAATCAGTATTTCTCCCTGAGTCTCCTTTACCTGTAAAATGAGAGGGTTATATTAGACCAGTAGTCCCCAGACCAATAGCATGAGCCGCACTTGAGAATTTGTTTGAAATGCAAATTCTCAGGCCTCATTCCAGACCTGCTAAATCGGGACTTCTGGCACAGGGGACCAGAGACCTGTGTTTTAACAAACTTGGAGATTCTGACACACTCAGTTTGAGAACCTTTGTTCCCTGTGATCTTTAACATTCTCTGAATCCCCAAGGCAGAGCAATAAAACTGGCCAGCTCACTTGTTCCTAGTGTCACCATAATCTCTCAGGTTCCAGTGGCTTCTCTGTCTCACTCTCTGCCTCTCTCTGCCTCTCTCTGTCTCTCTCTGTCTCTGTCTCTTTCTCTGTCTCTGTCTCTGTCTCTCTCTCTCTCTCTTTCTCTCTCTCTCTCTCTCTCTCTCTCTCTCTCTCTCTCTCTCTCACCGTCTCTTCCCTGAATCCCTTCCTCCCTCTCTCTGGATCTGTGAGCCAGACTGCAAAGCCATCAGCTTCAGGAGGTGATTCTAACTCCCAGGACATGTGCCTCCTTAAAAAATCTATATCCAGTCTTACATGGAATCAATGCTTACAGTCACCTTGTATCTAAGCAAATTGAATAAAGCTGGGAGCTCGAGCAAACCTGTTTATTTATCTCATGACAAGGGAAACAACTTTCAGTTCTGCAGAACTTGACACCTTTGTCAATAAAATCTGCAGATTGCACAATATAGAGTTGTTTTAGAATTCATCTTTCTGACAATAACAGGACTTTGCAAGAGAAGAGCATCCAGGGATTCCTGTGGCAGCCATACCTTTGCCCTGAGACTACTGGCTGCCTTGCCCATGTTTACATTTTACATCAGTACCATTAAGTGAATTTGCATCAGCACAGAGAATAAGGAAAGAAGTTTAAAGCACATGCTCCCTCTTGGTTGCTTTTTTTCCCTTTTCCTGCAGCTAAAGGAAGCAACCAGATTTCACTTTTTTTTTAAAGAAGCACTTAGTTTTAATAGCTGATTAGCCTGCAATAAGGTCGAACTTGTGTTTTCTTTCTAATTAGCAATAAAAACAACAGGGTATTACGTCTGCAGTTGCTTCACCGTAGCATCTTTCCAAGATTTTTTATTCACACTGTTCGAAAGTGCCATATACATCGGAAATGTGCATTTACATTCAGAGTGGGCTTATTGTAGGAAGCATAAAAAAAGCTCTCCATAAAGCGGAAGTTTGGGGAAGGTGGGGTGGAGTTGAAAGTAGTAAAAGCCTTTCAATTGCTTGATTGTGTGAACTAAAGTTCCTGGTAGAGCGAATCACCATTTGCAGTTTCACAGCTCTGGAATAAATGACACTTCCAATAACATTCTCCTATACAGGTGTAAAATATACAAATTGAGTGAGGAAAATGGTAGCATCATTGAAATGCATAAAAGCAGAAAGCCTAGGAAGCAAGCATATGGCACTGAGCCGGCCTAGGCAGGCAGGGGACGCCGGCTGGAGGATCTGCACACCTTGGCTTTCTAGAGCAGTCGCCTCAGGGGGCTGGAGCCCAAGCTCCATCCTTCCACATCTAATTTGGATAATTCTGTGATTATTATATCATTTAGTGTATTCCCTGCCTAGAGCCTTTTTTTTTCTTTATTCATGGCTCTGATTTGCCTTGCTTTTTTTTTGCCTTGTTATCAACTCTTCTGAGTTCTCCACACATTGTTGAAAAGCATATTATAACAACAGTGCAACTTTTTGATTGTATCCATACCGGTAAATTAAATTTGGTAAGCAATAAAATAAATCATTGCCTATATAGATAATTATAGAGATCAAAAGAGCTATGTTGTATGTATTTCCCATATAGCTGAATATTTGATTCTTCTTCTTATTTTATCCCTGTTCCCAGAAGGTCATATTATTCCCTGCTGACTTATGAAGTCTACTTTTAAAGGTTTTGGAAGTGAGTGAGGCATTGTAAGGAGGCACCCCAAGCTTCAGTGAGGAGTTAGGGGCTCCACCACCCATTTTCCTCTGCAAACCCAGTTCATGGCCTGAGTTTACCTGTGTTCCTATACCTGATTACTGCACCAGGATCTAGAGCAAATAAGAGATTGGGCCAAGGTCACAGGATGGCTTAATTTCAGCCACAACTGTAGTTGTAACTGCAGTATGTGAGCCCTCTGATGAGTTAGTTACTGAAAACCCCTGTCTGATATTTCCTATGGACCCTCAGCCTTGTAGGGAACTTACTGAGTGGGAGGCAGGCCTGTCAAATAAATCACAGTTAGGAACAGTGAAAATGAGGAGAGGGAGACCATGAAGGGAACCATTTTAGTTCATAGAATTATAGGATTAGATGTTTTCATGCATATCAAAACATTTTTAAAAAGGAAATAATTTTTTAAATTGTAAATTTTAAGTAAGCATTAAGGTCTTTATAAGTGTTAGGTGCTATTCTAAGTGTTTTACAGGCATAATCTCATTTTTCCACCCACCAGCCTTAGTAAACAGATACTGCTATTATCCCCATTATACAGATCAAGGGAATAAGGTCCAGGGAGATGTGGTAGATTTCCAAGGACATAGAGCTTACAGGGAATAGAACCAAGATTTGTCCCAAGCCATCCTGGTTCCAGAGTTCGTGCTCTTCACCATTGCACCACAGCCCTTCTAGTCAGAGCAGGTTTGCACATCTACTTTTAATCCCTCACACTGTAGGACAAATGGCACCATTTGAGTGGCTTCTTCCAAGGCTGATGACAACTCTAAGCCATCAGCCTAGTTAAGGAATCCCTGCTTTTACCCTTTTTCCAATGATGGTGTGGACCTACAGGAAGGACCATGACAGTAGATCCCTGTTTGCTGTCTGTCTTTGCAGAAGTGAGCCATCTTTTCCGAATTTCAGTTTTGTCATTTGTCAGAAAGGATGATTGTTTCTGCCCTGCCTGTCATAAAAGGTACAGAATCACACGACCATGTATGATGTAACTACAAAATGACATACAATGATAAGCTGGGGTTGTTAAGGTTAGGATTATACACACTAAGGGTATGATGTGGATTAATTGAAATCATACATCTAAAATACTTTGCTCTAATAGTACCTGACATATAGTGGGCACATGATGGTTATTGCATTACTAATTCTTGTTATTCACATTGCTAATGTACCCTACAGTGATTTAAAGTTTGCATGTAAAGCTCAGTCCTTGGTCAGTTTTCAGAGAACGCTCAGTGCCTCTGAGATAAGCAGAAGGTTCTATTTTTTTCATTTTCAAATAACTGTAATTATTTTGGAATCTCATATTATCCATATTTGACTTCTCTAGAGCTATGCTATTCTGCTATCTCTCTTTTAAGTGGCCCTGACAACCCACATGTAATGATAAACAGTAATAATAATAATTCTGGCTTAATGCGCTTATTAATGTTGACTATTTTAAGCTTTGGAATCCATCAAAGAGCACAGTCGTATTTATTGTGTATGAATCTCACACAAGGCCACAGTTATGTATATGACATTACTTTTTCTTTTCCTGAATGGTCTTAATTTAAATCTGCAGTACAGTTGCTCTGTTTTTACAGCGTCTAGGTGCCGGTCTGTCAATTTGTCAGTAATCACTCTGTAATCCACCATTTAGTATCTGCAGGGTTACTTTTAATCAGCTTTTAGGCCTATGGATTCTCCATTGTACATTTTCAGCCTTTAACCAGCCACGTTGTCATAAGAACCATGATTTCCTTGCAGGTTTACAATGACAGCCGGAGAGATCCTGCGGGGGAAGCTAACATAAGACTTTCTGTTTTAAAAACAATATTTGGAGCAGAAAACTAGAGTATGCAATACTCCATTAGAGCCTTGTTGCCAAAGGTAAAGAACAGGCAATTTCTAGGCTTTTGGTTTTAAAAGGAGGAAGAAAAATATACATTACACCACAGAATACCCAAGGAACAACTGTAAAGTGATATTGCTTCTTCTAGTGTGCATCGCCAAACATCTTTTCCCAATGGATGTTGCCCCTCAAGATGTCACTGTGTCACTTTATCCCAGAGACACATTCATAGACTAACATTCAAAGGTCCTTCTTCAGAGCCTCCCTCAGAGTTACTTTGTGACCATTCTCTAGTCATATATGATTTTTGAGATATACAGAGATAAGGTGGCTATAAAACATTGAGACTCATGAAGCCACTGGCACTCATCCCTGCAAATGAGGATTGCTTCCTGCCCAGCAATGACTAGACAACACAGATTCTCGTGCAGCTGCCTCTGCTCAAAATATTTTAGAGCTCTCTTGGAAATTTTTTCAAAGCCCTATCACATTCTTTTGAATTTCAGAAATGTTTTTGTCATTGGAAGGAAGATGTGATTTATGGAAACAGTAGAATCACTTAGATCCAAGTCTGGCAGGGAGGTCAAGGTGGGTAACATAACTACCCACGTTAATGTAACTAACAGAATTACCCATATTAGACAGGACTCCTGTCTGGGTTTTCTCAGCGATGACTGGTTTGGATCTCTCAGTGAATATCAGTTGATTATCCTTAAACTTGGAGTAGAAAAATACACATAATCAATACATTTATTATTGATCTCCACAACTCTTATTCTCATTTACTATTGCCTTTTAGCAGAGTAGCATGTGCATGCATATATAAGAGTGTGGGGGGGGGGGGTTCTGTGTAAACAGGCAGATCAATGTCTATTTAGACAAACAGATATGTATAGATACATATAGCTATATATACTGTTTCTCGTGGGATATTTTTCAGTCTGTTTTCCCAGACATAGTTTCCAGAATCCTCCTATAAATGTGAACCTTTTTCATTGTTGGTATTCCTCTAAGATAAGCAAGTCTTAACCTTTTTTTTTTAAGGTTACATACTTATTTTAAAATCTGCTAATAATTACAGACCTGTCTGTAGAAAAAAATAGACATGGATCTCACATTGAGAAGATTTCTATTAAGATTTTAAAAGAAAATGGCTTAAAATTTTACATCATAGGATATGTATGTAGAAACAAGTTAAACATTTCTTTTCAAAAAGGAGCTGCAACTTATTTATTGTGTAGCATCTTTAATTAATTAACTGAATTTCAGATTGCCTGATTAAGGCTAATCAGAAGTAAGTGATTTGAATAAAAGAGGAGATAAGATATGGGGTCACTTTGTATTAACATTTGCAATTAAAATCACAAACAAAGTATTTCTATTTTTAAGATATAACAGACAACATATACTTTAAAACTCTTCTGATATGAACGCTTTAAAAGCTGAATAAAGTATAAATGACATCTTTTTAAATGCATGTCCTGGTATGCATGTGCATATGCCTGTGCCTGTGTGGGGATGTTCTTAGAAGCTAAAATTGATCAGAAAACATTAATAACAAGAGATAGGTAGTCTTAAAGTTAATGGATTTTTCCAGGGTTATCTACCTATCCCTGGATATCAAGACTTTTTAGTTTTTTGGGCTGCATGTAAGAAATAGAAGACAAATGTAGTCTCCATGAGATAAAGGAGGTATGATCCAAAATCCCTATATAACCTCTAGATTCTATAAGACAAAACCCTCAGTGAAAAAATAGCTAGAATATATTTCACCCCATAAAGAGAGAAAGGAATATTGATTGTCTCTGCTTTAGTTGGAGGGACCAGTCACCTCTGAGAAATCTTGACCCCAAGACAGTTTGTAAATGAATGAAGGCCAAAATAGATAACTTTTTGGACCTGAAAATGATCAAGCCAGAATTTTGTTTAAAATGCTACTGGGTCGGTAGATCCCCTAGGCATTTAGCAAATATAAATGTGTATTATCTCTTTAAAAGTGCATTTGGAAACCATTACTCAAAGAATTCTCACAGATAAAATGCCAAAAACATGAATCATAATAAAACATCATAATGCAAAATTTATGAAAGAGCAAGCTTTTATAAGAGTCAGCAGAAAGAACAAAGAGTAGAATTAGACTCACTGAGTCTATAAAAATGTGAAACTCAGATATAAACTAAGTACACTTAGTATATTTTAAAACATAAGGATGGTCATCAAGAGAGGAATAAATAGAATTGACTATGAAATGTGACAAGATAGATTTGAAAACTATATAAATAAAACTTATAAAATGAAATATAATAATTTAAATTAGAAATTTAATGGTGGATGATATATCAAATTAGCCAGAACTAAAGAGAAAAATGTTGAACTGGAGGAAAGTTCAAAAAATCATATGCAATGTAGACAGTAAATAGAGGAAAATAATAAACAAAGTTTAAAAGAGCCACAGAATAAAAAACAGGTTTTTAATACATTTGATTGGAGGTCCTGAAAGAGATAATAGAATAGGGAAAAGAATAATCCTTAAGAATTTCCAGGATAGACGAAAGGTATTGGTCCCCAAATCATAAAGCCCAAGAAATTCTAACATGATATCTGTTAAAGAAAAAAAAAATTATCAAGGTAGACACATAGAATCAAATACCCAGGAAGAAAATATTAACCTTCAAAAAAAGCATTAAACAGTTAGCTAACTTCTCTACAGTGACAATGAAATCCAGTAGACAGTTGAAAACTGTCTTCAAAAATAAATTGTCAAACTGGAAAAATATTCACACCAAAACAATCTTTCAAAAACAAAAATAAAAATATTTTAAGTCTAACAAAATTGTGAATGTTTACTATCAATAGACTCTAAAAAGATTTGTACTTTATGTATATACACACACACACACACACACACACACACACACACACGTATCTGTGTATGTGTGTATATATCTATATACACACACAAACATGTGTATGTGTGTGTGTATGATCCCAGAAAGAAGGTCTGATGTAAGAAGATATAATAGACAAGAAAATGTAAAATTATAGATAAGTTTAAACATACAACATTGGCTATACAAAGGAATAAAAATCATGTCTAATTTGTTGTGTTAAGGAAGATAGAAGTAAAATACTGAATAATTATAGTATAAATGGTTAGAAGTAATAAGATTAAAATACTTAAAGTTTACTGTTTTGGCAATGGCTAATGATAACTTTCAACATTATTTTATTAAATGTGGATTTCAGAATATCTAGGGTAGGCATAAACAAGTAGAATTAAAGATATAACCTACAAACCAATTGAGGGTAGGAGAAGGGATGAAAAAAGATTTTTTAAAGGCTGAAACATAAGAAACTCAAAATTGTCAATGTAAAGCACAAAAAATTCCAAATAAGTTAGTAATCACAGCAAACATAAAAACTTAAAAGGTCAGTTTGTATTTTCAGATTTATAATCCAAAAATACGCTGGTGATAAGATTATACACCTAAGATATATGAAAACATATAACTGAAAATAAAGGTATGAGAAAATGATATACCAGACAAACAATAATAGAAAGCTGGTATATTTATATATTAATATCAGCCAAAATAACCTTTGGTGACTTTTCCCTTAAAAAAACAAGTGTTATTGGCAGTCCAAGATTTATAATATAACCTTAATGCTACATTGTTCAGTTAAAACCAAGAATATTTAAAAACTAACTTGCATATACATAACGTAGTTTAAGACTACATAAAGCAAAGATGACAGAAGGAGAAACTAACAAACTTGATCTCAAAATGGAATATTTCAGCCAATCTTTGTCAGTAATGAATCAAGCAAATAAAAACAGACTGAGTAAAGATTTAGGAGATTAGAGAAAAACAACGTGCAAATCTCATTCTAATAAACATACATAAATGCCACATCCAACTAATTTGAAAACACAACAAAGCACACCTAGCACAATAATGAAAATTGATGACAAACTAGGTCATAGAGCAAGTCTAACAAATTTTGAAAATCTGTGTCATAGAGACCATATTCTCTAACAAATGGCAATTAGATTAAAACTCAATAACAAAAAAGATCACTTTAAAAACCTCAATTTATTGGAAAGTAGGAAATATATTTTTAATTGACTCATGGGTCAAAAAATTTAGAATCAAATATTAGTGAAAATACTGCATATCAATGCTTGTGGCTAGCATTGGTTCTTGGCAAGAAATTTATAAACTTAAAGGATGTGGCTAGATTGGTTCTTGGCAAGAAATTTATAAACTTAAAGATTTATATTAGAAAATAAGATAGGCTAAAAGAACAAAAGAAATTATGTTTTTTTAATGAATAAAACCCCCCAAAATAAAAGGAAATCATAAAGATAAAAGCAGAAATCAACAAAATGCAAAACAAATACACAGATAAAAGAGACACAGTCAACTAAGCCAGTCATTCATTTGAAAAGACTGATAAAACTAATGAATTTATGGAAAGCATAATCAAGAGGTGAAAGGAAGGTTCGAAGGCAAAGAAAGATAATAGAGAAAAAAGGAAGACAAAAAACTATTATGGAGGGTATACAACTGCAAATGCATTTGAGATGAAAATAAAAATTTAATATAGTACAAACAACTATAAGCTGATACATTTGAAAACTTAGATGATACAGCACAGTTTAGAAAAGAACATAATTCACCAAAATTGTTTTTAAGAAGAAATAGCAAACCCGAATTTTCCTTTAATCACTAAACTAATTAAAGCAATAGTTTAAAATCTTCTCAATAAAACTGTTAGTTCTGCGGAGAGTCTCATTCTTACACAAACTTGTCCATAGCACATAAAGAAAACTCTCTCCAAGCTGCAGCCTAAATCAGTATCAGACAAACACAGAATGAGAAAATCAATGTCAATAACAGGTCAACATCACCCACAGACATAAATATAAAAATTCCAAACAAAATAAGAGCAAACCTAATCTAGAAATATATTTAAATGAATACAATCTGACCAAGTTTGATTTAACTCGAGAGTACAATTTTGATTTGACATTAGAAAATATATTAATGCAATTCCCCATATTAACAGAACAAAGGAGAAAAGCCAGATAATTATCTCAATTGATATGGAAGTCATTTGATAAAAGTCAACATTCATTTATGATAAAAGCTCTTGGCAAACCAGGAATAGAAAGAAAGTTTCTCATTATGATAAAGGATAACAAGAAAAAAACCATCCAGTAGGCATCATACCTAACAGTTAATCATTGAAAACCACCCCTTTAATATCAGGAACAAGGCGAGGGTGCCCACTGAACTGTTCAAAGCTGCATTAAAGGCCTCAGCCAGCAAGATAAAGAACGTTAAAGAAATAAAAAGTATAAAGTTTGGAAAAGTAGAAATAGAACCGACATTATTTGTTTATGATATGATTACACTGAAATCCAGAGAATATATGAACAAGTTACCATAATAAAAGTATAAGACAGGAAGTTCTGAAATAAATATAGAAAAGCCTTTTTGATGTTTATTTATTTCTGTTTGTCACTGGTACATAGAAATGCAAATTTATAATAACAAAAATAATATGGTACCTAGAAATATATCCAATAAAATATGTGGGTGATTTTCTTTTCTAAATGAAACTTATTGAGGTGCATTAAAAAATGAAATTGGGAAAGATATGTTTGATGAATAGAAAGATTTATTATCATAAATATATCAGATTTTCTCCAAATTCATCCATAGATTTAATGGAATTCCAATCACAATTTCCACAAGAAGATTTTTTTAATTTTATAAGATAATTCTAAAACTCATGGAAAGCCAATATGGCAGGTACAGGAATACCCAATGTACTCTTAAAGAAGAGATAGAGAAACTTATCCTATCAGATATTAGGATACACACACCCAATTTCAGATAGATTACATAATTAAATGTGATAGGTGAAACTTTAAACTTTCAGAAAAACTCTTTATGGCCTCAGTATAGAATGTATTTCTTAAGACAAAAAGTGCAAACCAGAAAGAATTTATAAATCTATCTAAAAAAATGTTTCTCAAAAGACAATATAAAGATAGTGATAACCTACCAACTTGGAAAATATTTGCATTTTTTTCTAACCAACCAAAAGGAGGATTCTGAATAGTTAAAGAACTCCTACAATTTAATAAGAAAATCTAATATGTTTTTAAAAAAAAAAAAGTGGATAAAAGAACATGAAAAGGCATTTCACAAAGAAGGACATAAGAGGAATTGTTAACCTCATTTGTAACGAGGGAAAAGAAAGAAAAAGACAAATTAAAGCCACATCTAAAAGATTGGCAGCAGTTAAAATCAGATAATACCAAGGGTTGGAGAAATTGTACAGCAATGAGTGTTCTTTATACCCCACTGGTGGCAGTGTCAATTGGCATAATCATTTGGAAAACAGTTTGGCATTATATAGTAAAATCAAAGATGTAAGATCTCCACACCTTAATGCCTGGCAATTCCATTCCTAGGTATCTATCTACTCTAGAGTAACTCTTGTACACATGTATAGAAAATAAGTGTTCACACTTTAAAAAAAAAAAAACATTATTTTTTTGCAATAGCAAAATGTTAAACAACTGGGGTGCCCATTGATAGGAAAATGGATCGATAAGTTGCAGGATAGTCATACAAAGGAATGCTGTTAGCAAAAATAAAATAAAAATAATAAAAGCCACCACATCTACACATACGGTATTGACCAAGAAAACATGACTATTTCTGTAAAGTTCACAAGTATGAAAAAACAATAGTCATCCACATAGGTGTGATAAAACTGAAAAGAAGGATAGATTTGGCAGCAGTGCTTATGTGTTTTTGTACATTGCACAAGGACATCCAGCCAAGTAGGTGATGGAGCTAAAATCTAGTTTTTTAAAGCTATTCCCAAGCCTTTTATTCTGGTGTGAGTAATGTATCTCTAATCTAAGGAAAGGGGACATTTTTCAAGTTTACTCATAAGCACCATGTTGAGTGTAGAGGTTATGTACATGGGCATGTTACAGGTATTAGGAATATTCTGTGTGTTAAGGTGGGTGGTAGTATATAACTGGACATGTTATTTACATTTTGCAAGTGAACATACGAAGAACACATTCTTTAAATTTGCTTACATCCATATACACAACATACATAGGTAATTACATATATAATGTGTACAGTTTAAACATACATACATATATAGAATCTATGCATTCTATATGCTTTGTACATAGGAAGTGTGATATATATATTACAATCTTAAAAATTTGTGTAAAGCATGTGGCATTAAATTTTCTTAATATGGCTATTTTATTAACTAGTTTTAAAAAAGTAAATAATGAATTTCTTATGGCCAATTACTACTTTTCTTAAGGAAACAGTATGTCTTTTATATTACATATTTCTTTCACACGTGTAACATTGTCAAATGATTTTAACTGATTATTTTCAGGGAAAAAGTTTTTTCCCAGCTTTGAGAAATCAAAACTGAACAGGCCCATAATCAAGTTTGAATGAGGCTACCCCAAAAACACAATACAGAGCTTGTGTTATGTTAAACATCACATAGCTACTATCCTTCTTAGTCTCTCTTTCTGTCTCTCTGTCTTTCTGTGTGTCTCTCTCTGTATCTCTCTCTCTCATATATATATAATGCTACAGAGAATGGTAAAGCCTGATGGCCAAGAATGATTTTTATCTGGAAGATGAAAAGTCTTCCCAAAAAATTCACTCAGAGAATCACAGAATACTAGAGTCCGTTCACCCTGGCCCACATTTTCAGTAAAGCAGGGCTCTCGGTGTACAAGGTGCTCAGAACTTGTGGAGAACAACTTCCTGTGTGGAGTTTGGGAGTCTAGACCAAAGCCAGTTCCTCTCCTAGGCATCATTTGCCTCTGCATACACCTGTGGGAGGTGCCTCTGTGCATGCATCAGCACCACAGTGAAGAAGTGAAGCATCACTGCCTCAACCTTCACTCTACTGGGCACTGATACTTCTACCCATGAAGATAAAATGGTTAAGAACCCTTTCCATTTATATATGATTTTCCAAAGGGTGTGTTGTCCCTTTTGAGCTTCTAAGCACTGCTGTGAGGGATGGAACAGCTGATGATAACATTCCATTTCATAAGATGGAGAACCTCAGGTCTCAAGACATGAAATGACTCTTGTGAAGTCAGGTCAGGCAGGACTTCTGGCTCCTCCTTCGATACTCTTCATTTCATGGAGGCAGAAGCACAGAGGACAGAGGAAAAGGTGGGAAAGACAAGGGGCAGTTTGAAGAAAGGGGCGTAGGAAAAAAGCAAAATGGTAGACATTCCTGTGCAAATCCAATGGAATTGTGTAAGCAGAGGCAAGCCTCCACCAACAGGTATGTCCCAGAGTATCTTCTTTGAGCCCCATCACTCACTAGTGGAGAACAAATAAGAAAGAGGGGCATCTACCATAAGGGAAGTGGTGTAATCGGGGATGAGCAGGCCCACCTGGGGATGAGAATTGAAATTTAAATCTAGTCATTCCAGGACCTTCTATTTGTTCTCTTCTCTACTGCAAACCCAATCAGACAAGCAGCAGCTACTCCTGGGATACTGGCTGGTCGTCCAGCTCTCCAGATAGGCATCCCTAGAGCTCTACAGCCACCTTGCTCATAGCCACCAAGACATCAAGATGGGCTTAGGTCTTCTCAGAAGGCTGCCATCTCAGGGCCCCACTTTTCAGCAAGCACACATACCTTCTACTGTTGCACAAACCCAGGCCTCATGCTTGGCCGCTTTGCTAGATGGCTCCCAGCACTAATCCTTAAATACTACAAGGATTACCAGTGTGATGCTGAGTGTTCCTATAGAACTTTTTTGCAACATTTTGGCCAAACCCTGGCAAGATACAATTGAAGACAAGAAGAAACAGTCTCCCCTAGGTAAAGGTCACTATACAGTGGTGCAGTTCTTGGAATCTAAAGATTGAGTTCTTTAAAGTAACAATTTGAGATCCGCTGCCTTAGTGTAAATTGGAAATGGATACCATATCTTTAATGCTAATTAAGCATTGCATTACTTAGTCTTCCAGGCCTCATGTAAATAACAATTAGCAATAATTTAGCAGTTGTACATGCTGGCATCTCCTAAGCCATACCATTGTATACCATTCCAAATTCCTTTGCATTAATTAGGATCATAAGCCAATCAGTACTAATTAGGAAGAAAATAAGTATAATAATAAATGCAACAAAATTAGTGATTTGTATCTGGTCGGTAGTTCCTTCCCTTAGCAGTTCATCAAATAGTCTTAATGCGTAGGAACTTCTTGTAATTGAACTAATTATGAGGTTTCCCCTGCTACTTTGAGCCTCATGTTCAAATCCCACGAAGCTCATTAAATAAGTAACAAAACTGGAATCTTTAACACATATTGTAACTTGGATCATGTTAATTAGCACCACACGCAAAAGGCAGCGAGAGGCCGTTTAGCAGCCCCTGCTCTAGTTAAAGGGAAGGGAGATTGGGATCTTTACAGTTCTTTGGGGCTTTTAAGGAGCCAGGCCAGTGGTGGGTGGGCACTGTGATGAGGAAGTCTGTTTCAGGGGCAGCGAAGGGACTTAAAGTCTGGGGCTAAGCTATGCTGTGACTGGGGTCTTTTCAGCAGTCCCAGTTGTGTGTGGTGGTGGCCCCGTTACAGTCTCCGGTTACTCCAGAAACTTGCCTCACACTTGTCTTCTCTATGTCTACTTCTCCTTTACTTTGGGCCAGTTATAGAGCTTTTCTCTTCAAGGTTGAAAGGTGAGCATGAAGGACCCCAGAGAATTCACTTGCCCTGCACAGACTGAAATTGTATACACATAAACCCATGTGTCTGTTTCTAGTCAAACATATGTACCATTCAGTAGACATATTGGCTGTATTCACAGCTTCCAGCGCTGCTCTAAACGACTGCCGTTCCTTTTCTATCCACAGCTAGATCTGTAGATAGCTCTCTAGTCCTCGATGGGAAAATGCTTAGAAATACATGCACCCTCCGTCCTGTCTTTTGCCCTCTTCTCTGTGCAGTGGGGAAATCTGAAGCTAAGCACTGGCGACAATGCTGGGAAAAGTCAGATACAGGGAGGTAAATCCACAGGGATGTTGGTTTATGGTGTACCTACCTACAGTACTAGAACTCCATAACGATATTATTTACTGCTGTTTTATGGGAAGTAGTTCTAAAATAACCTTAACAGAAAACACTTGTTACTCTACCGCTATGACTTGTCAAGTTTGATGGCTTGATGAGAATAAAAGGCATGACAAGAGATGTCCAGGCACCAGAACTAATGATGTCTTAAGCTGTTAATGTTAACCTTATACATTTGGGGATAGAATCTTCTGTTTTTATGTAATAAACAATTCTAAATGTCCTTCTAGCTACAATTAAAGCTTCACTCCTAAATAAAGCAGCTCCTATACTAGCTCATAAAAAGCATTCCATTTTTTTTATTTTTACTCCCATAGTTCTGGTTATCTATCTGAGATCTACTTATGCATGGTTCCAAGTCGTTTGATGACAATCTTATAGGCAAGTTTGGTCTCCCATACTGGACTATCAGCTATTCAAGAGCAGGTGTCCTCATGTCTCATTCTCATTCTGAGCCCCACAGTGGCTAACACAGGCTGAGAACCAAAAGTTTCCAGTAATTTCTGTCTCATTGATGAATTAAGCATTTAAAAGAGCATCCAGAACTCAGCATAAGAATTACACTTTGCAAGTACAAAAATATAATTTTGATTATTCTTATAGTATTGTCAGTATTTTAATGTCATGTGCTATGAGTGAGTGGGGAGGCAAGAAGTCTGCGGTCTTGATATTTTCTACTAAATGATACCTGAAAAGAACTCTGGTGTATGTGCATTGTGCATCATACATCCATGTCACCTGCATTATTTCATCTGATATTAATGGATCCCAAACTTGGGGCTTTGTCTACACATAGGCACAATGGGATAGAAAGTTAGGACAGTCTAACTCATGACATCCCCTCTTGCGAAATAAATACTCCATAATAAAGGGGAGACTAACAGTTATTCGTTTGCCTGCATTGTTAAAATTAGCTGACCTGGTGAATCCATTTCATACCAGTTGATTTGCTTTGTCTGTGTATGCACAGCCCCCAACAGGACACAGAAGTATTTTGTGAGGACATAATTCTGCATCATATGATGCTGAATAATTGACAGTGAAAGTATTAAGATAATATCTAAACTCTTCACTAGTAAGTATAATCTACAGGTTTTCTTATCAAGAGCTTATGACTGACTATAAAGAAATTAAACACAGCCAAATTAAAATGTTTAACAGAGAGATAAAAAGCAAAATGCAAAAAGCTTGTTAGTATTTCTTTTTTTAACCAGAGATTATAGTCCCCAATATCCTTTTGTTCATAGTTCAATGTTACGTTATAGACAATCATCTGTTGTGTGACCACCTCCCCTACTAGCTCTGGACTCTGACTTCCTTGCTGCATGAGGCCAACAGTGGTTCTCGGAAGGTGTTTAAGCAAGAGGAATCTGATTAGGAGTAAGAATGTCTGAGCTGGGCTTCTAAGCCAAAACTCCCATCCCTAGTAGAGGATGAAACAGTGTAGGATGAGGAAACCAGTGCAGACATTTGGACTTGGATTGACAAGAATATGCTTCAGTTAGCAGAATCAAGTCACTAGGCAGAGGCATAGTGACCAGAGAAAAGTAAGCTCAGGGATGAGGACCACAGAGCAGGAGCCGCAGTGACCAGCTAGGAAGCTTGGCAGCCCTGTGTTGCCCTGAAGTCTTCTGCTCATGCTCCTGACAGGAAATAGGGTCCAGGGTCCAGGAGGCAGGGTAGTGGTGGTGAAGTGTGGGGTGGGGAGCTGGGTGGGATTAGAGACTCCAGTCAGAGAGCCCTGCAGATCATTACAGAGACCCATCTTCCCATAGCTGTTTAAAATGTATCTGTCTAAATTTTACCTAGGATACTTTAAAAAAAAATACACATGTATGTTTTAAGTTTAATAAGGAAATCTCTCAGAGTTCTATAGCTTTACATATTATAATTTCCTCATTGACAGAAATAAAGAAAAAGCAGAGAAATTGTATAGGAATTTAATGAAGACCTTACACAGCAACTAAGATGCTGCTAAAATCTATATCACTAGATCTAGGGTGCACCATTGGAAATGCACACACGTGCACACGCACACACACACAAAACTTTACACTAGACAGAGCGTATGCTTTACGCTTAAATATGGTGCTGAGCTACAAAGACAGCGCAGCCAACAAAGGTGAGGCCAGGAGGTACTGAAGGACCACAGCAAAATGGAAGCGCGGCAGTCCTGGTTTTCCTTACTAGTTAGCAGATAGGATGCTGCTTTCGAAATGTGTGTCTTTGTTCATTCATTCATTCACTCTCCATTTTCTGAGACCTCCTCTGAATCCAGCACACCTCCAAGTGCTCCAGCTATAGAGGATGGCAGTGTAGCCTAGGGATTGCCCAGGCAGATTTGGGTTCAAGTCTCAGCTCTTCCACTTGTGATGTAAGACATTGTCGGTAAGTTGCATTACCACTTAAGCCTCACTTTCCCCATCTATAAAATGAGGACAGTATGAATTCCTACCTCAGTGAGTATCATAAGGATTAAATCCAATAAAGCCCCAAAAGCTCTTAGACCAGCACATGGTATGAAGTAAATGCACAAACATGTTAGTTGTTTTTGTTGTTGCTTTTAAATGTCAGTATTCTGCATTAGTAGGAAGTAGAAGGAGGCAAATGTTAGTTCACAGTGAGAGCTTTCAACAGTGAGAGCTGTCCACACAGGATGGGCTCCTTGAGCAGGTGGTGAGCCTCTCATCTCATCTCTCCCTTCCTTAGAGCAGAGCTTGGATTCCCCATCTGTCCGGGATGTGGTAGAAGGGACACCTCTTTAAGGAGGAGGCTGGGACAGATGTGCTTTCCAGTCTTTTCCAGCCTGCACCCCCGATCTTGTCATTCTCCAAGGGAGCTGCATTGAGAAAGGAAGCAACATTTTGACTGCACCCTGCATGCCTGCCCACTGCTGCTGTTGTTTTACAGATGCATTCTAATTTGAGCTTTGCAAAACCCTACGATGAAGATATTGCTCCTCTCCTTCTGCAGTGAGGGAAGCAGAGGCTTAGCAGAGTCAAGTAACATCCTAAGATGCCACAACCAGGAAGAAGAAGAAGAGACATGAGACCCCTAAATCCATGCTTTTACACTTCACTGCATTCATTCACGGTTAACTCATTCCAAGAATCCTCAGGAACGTTGACCAAGACAGGATGAAGTCAGGTGGGATGGTGTCCTCGCAGAGTTGGAGATGCTCCTCTTTGTATCTCTAGATCTTGTGCATTATTCAAAGCCCTGACTTAAAAAAGAAAAAAAAGTAAGAAGAAGAAGAAAGAAAGAAAGAAAGAAAGAAAGAAAGAAAGAAAGAAAGAAAGAAAGAAAGAAAGAAAGAAAGAAAGAAACAAAGAAAGAAACAAAGAAAGAAACAAAGAAAAAGAAAAAAAACTTGCCTAAAAATACCTCATATCTGACAAGCCTAAAAAACTCCCTCAGAAAATCTTCCCTTCCGCACATTGATCTCTTTTTAAAAAAACAAAGCTACTCCATCATCTAGCTACACTGATGAAAGACAGGCCGAGGCCGAGCATTCCAGAAATGCACTACAGAATCCCATCTTTCAGATCTAGGATCAGAACAGAGTAAGCAGGGGAAGGGTGAGGGTTGAGGAGAATTTTTTGGGGGGGGAGGGGCGGGTCAAGAGGAACAGATTACATTCTTGAATCCTTTGCCATGTTATAAACAAGACTAAGCACATAGCATTCCTTCTGAAGCACATGGCCCTGTTTTTAAAGCACAGGTGTGGTCTCTCCTGGAATTCAGTGTTTGTCTCGGTACTGTTCTTCCTAGTCACTTAGGATTTGTTATAATTCGGTGCTATTGATGGTGGCCAGGATTGGAACAGTTCTTTCCTTCATCTTCTCCTTGCCTTCAGCTCTCCCTCCATACCCTCTATCTTTTATAATTATGTTTTTAAGCCTGTAAATGTTTCCTAGGGCAATGCCAAATTTTAAGTGCTATGTGGTGTTACCTCGTGTGGGTAGTTTCAGCCTGGTACTTGTAGCCTCCAGGTTTTGCTGGCGTGTTGCAGTTCCTTCTCCAAAGGACTCAGACCTCAGCAACAGCCTCACCTGAGGAGACACTATGGATCTTCCTTCCCGTTCATGGAAAGGAGTTTGTTCTTTTCACCTTCTCAGGCTGTTTAAGGGGTGCATCGAAAATGTGATCCTCAAGGGAGAGTAGAAACGTGGCTGAAGACTGGAACACTGGGGACCTTAACTTCTCACTGCTTCTTTGGGGATTAGTAGTTAAGGACTTGGGTGGTTGGGGTCCGGGAGCAGTACATTGGTATATAAGAGATACAAGTATTGAGTAATTAGATTAACCTATTTTAGAAATATACTGATATGTGCTGAAGCCAAATGAACAGGCCTTTGTCTCAAGAGGAAAAATACATCACATTTCACAAAGCTGCCACTGCTTAAAGAATTTTTGGAATATTTCTGAAATTGCCTCCAAAGACTTTGGTACATTTTCTTTTTTATATTCTCAATCAGGAAAAAGTTCATTCTCTGTACATAGCACTAGTGAATCAGTACTTTTTTTTTTTTTTTTTTAGTTCTCTATCGATGGTCATTACAAGATCCTGAGACAGACTCTCTGTTGGTTGGCTCACAGTCTGGGTCTGATGTTTCCAGCTTTGGAGCAACATTTGGATAATGGCAGCATCACCGAGATGCATGATTTGCATTGCATGATGATGCCCTTCCATTAAGGCCCATTTATGTATGTGAGCCCAGGCCTGCTTCGTGGGCCATTGTCATATTCAGGAGCATGATTACATGGGTAGAGTTCATAACCCAGCACTATCGTGAGTCCGCTACCTGGGCATTGTCTGCTCTGGACACGGCTTTAGAGCAAGTGCTTCCCACTGTAAACACGTGGAAAAGACTACGTTCTCACAGTCACACCATCTTCATCTGAGTTCAACAAAAGACCCCACTTCCCCTTCTCCCTTAAATGCCCAAGGAATAGTGATGTTATGAAAAACAGACAGCAGTAATCAGAAAGTCACATTTCTTAACTCTTCAGGAGGAATTTAGTTGCACAGGGACCCAAATATGTATTGATATTAGGAGTCTAACATGGTAGCTTTCTTTTCAAATTTAGGAGGGGGTGACTTTTCTTAAAGTTACGCTCTATGGTTTGGGTGTGGGTTGTCTTTTAGTAAGACTATATCCCATTAGAATAACATTTCTCACCATGGTGCAGTCTTGTCCCAGGAGACATGTGGCAATGTCTGGAAATGTATCTTAGTGTCTCACTCTGGGTGTGTGGAGGGGATATTTCTGTCCCTTAGTGAATAGAGGCCAGGGATGCTGCTAAAAATCTTACAAGGCACAGGACTGCCCACCTCTCCCACCTCAAAAAAAAAGAGAGAGAAAAAGAAAAAGTCATCTGACCCAAATGTCAAGAGTACTGAATTTGAGAAATCCTACACCAGAACATATCTCACCTGATGAAAATCAAGGGAGCATATAGCATAAGTGTGAACATTGTCCAGGCAAAATGCTATGTACACTCCTGCCATCTTTGAGCAAGGTGTAGTACAGGAGCCCCTTCCTGTGGTTCCCTTCAGGTCATACTATGGAAATAGGAATGCTCCAAGTCAGTGCTGCCCTTGACATCCCAAATTCATCTTTTCTGCACCAACATGCACCGTGAACATTGTCCTCATTTTACGCCAGCCACGGCACATTCTACCCTATGCACGGTGAGGAAGATACATAACATTTCTGCAATTTGTGCTTTTGTGATCTTCGCTTTCTATTGTGTAACCAGTTGCCTGTTAGAGAATCAAAGAGTATTAGAACTGAAAAGTATCTTCAAGCTTTCGTACCTGTGAGGAAAGCGAAATCTTGAGAATTCAGACAACACTTCAGGTAGATAGAAACAGAGCTAAGAAAACTGGGTCCCGGGAGATCCAACCTGGTGCTTATCTTACCACCTTATTTTTGCCACACTTTCTTCTTGTCAGCATGAAGAGCAGCAGCCCCAAGTCGATTGTACCACGCTTGCAAGATTTCCTTACATGCCCAGGCAGTGAAATCACAGGCTCCACTCAAGGGTGAGAGTGTATTTCCCTCTGTTGCTGGACCCTGCAGAGTCTCTGAACTGTAAAGCTTAATTCCCTGACTTTTTCTGCCGAGATTAGAGATTTTTTCCTTCACTTTACACCATATGTAATTTTAAAACATCAGTAATTGATGCTGGGAGTAATCCTGATAAGCTTCTCCATCATCAGAGTCAGAGAACACACTAGGAATATAACTGATGAAGGACAAAGGAATTTCATGGTTTGCAATCATTATTTTCAAAGTAAATAAGTAAGAGAAGCTCAGTGATCTGCAAAGTACAGTAAGAGTTTTGCCACAATATTTTAGTGAAGGAGTGAAACCAGTGCTGTGACAAGAAGGAGACCAACCATCATCACTACACAAAGAAAAGGTTAATAGAAAGACTGTACCACCTCAGTATACTAATTAGTCATATTTTGTTTTTCTTGGAATTTATTAAAACAAGTCTTGATGGTCAACTCTTTTTTAAAAATTCCCAAAATTATAGTTCTTTTCAAAACAGTCTTACCATAAGGAAAGTGAAAGGAGGTGTAATAGTGATATTCCCAATGGGAGAACTGAACACAAGAATATCCAGCCCACCAGCCAGGAGGTGGACATAGTTTAAGATATGTCCTCTGACAGAGTTCTGCTCATAGGGTCCAAAGACTCTTAAAATTGAGAAAGAGCTTCTAGGCCACTCAGACCAGCTCACACAAAGAAAAAGAAAAGTGCACTTTATATATCTGAGCTCAGGACTTTATATAAAAGAGGAGCTGTGAAATACAACTTGGGGAAAGAGGTGGAAATATCCTAATAGTGGTTGGAGGGGACAGAATGCAAAACCACTCGCAGACTCACCAAAATCAGGGAATAAACTTTTAAAATTATTTGAGGTCTGACTCAAAATTTAAAACCACAAGTTTTAAAACTCTTCTTATTTCTCTCTTTACTCAGCACTGTCATTAATATATCTCTGTTCCTACTAACTTGCCCTTTACTCGTTCTTTGTAGGTTTTTTCAGTCTCCACAACTGCCTTAATTTGCCAGGGTTGCTGTAGGTACCACAAGCAGGGGAGCTTAAGCAACAGAATTTATTGTCTCATAGTGCTGAAGGATAGAAGTTCAAGATCAAGGGGTTGGCAGGATGGTACCTTCTGAAAGCTATGGGGGAGAATCTCTTCCATGCCTGTCCCTGCTTCAGGGAGCTTCCTGGCTTGTCCACACACCACTCTGATCTCTGCCTTCATGTTAACATGACGTTCGCCCTGTGTCCGTGTCAATACCCAATTTTCTCCTATTTATAAGGACACTAGTCATTTGAGACTAGAAGGTCAGCTCAGGATTTGTTCTGAAGAAAGTGACAACACATAAGATTACATCCTGTTTCTGTCCCAAAAATGCATCCTGAAGACGGTCTAAGAGCAGAGACTTTGGAGTTTGCCAGTCCCGGCTGCTGCTTGCTCCATTTCCTAGTTCGGGCAAAATATTTGAGATAGCTAAGCCTCAGTTTCCTCCTTCAAGAAATAGGGATAATAATGCACAACTCAAGATATAAAAGGGGAAACAAAAATAAATCCCTAAATTCCCTGGCTCACTTTCTTCCAGCTAAAGACAAGGTTCTGACTGCCCTGTAAACTAGAAATAGCCGACGCCAACTCCTGGAATGGGCTTGGTTCTCTGCACAGCCCGGTGTGGAGGCGGGATCCAGGCCCACCACCCCTCGTTGCCGTCCAGGGCGGGTTGAGAGCTCACACATGTCTGCGACAGCCCTGACAACAGAGCAGAAAAAGCGAGGTGGCGGAACAGCTCGTGTCTCCTTGGCTGTGGAGCAGAACGTGGCACCTCACCCAGAGCCCGCTTTCGCCATCGAGAAGACGGAGGAGGCTGGGAAGGTGATCGCCACCTACGCTGTGGTGGCGACACTCCTTTTAACGAGGGCTCCTCGGAAGTCGTGTTCTCAGAAGGGAGGATGCAAGAAGAACTGTGTTCACTCTCAGCACTGGGCCCTGCAGCCAACCTCGCAAAACGCTTTTTGGTGATTGCCAACGGAGAAGCTCAGTCTGCAGCTGCAGCAGCAGGTGCCGGCTGCCAGGTTCCCCGTGGCAACCCAGGTGTGTGCCAGGTTAGCGGCTCTGCCTTGGAGAAATGGCCTCCATCTCAGATGCATGTGGCCCAAAGCTCAGAGGGGAGCTGTGTCCCCCCATAGTGGGAAGATAATGATTGTGCTGGTTTTTATGGGGCATAATATAACCTCGGTGGGTGGTTCAGTATAGCTGTGGCTTTTACAGGGCATGGGAGATTGTAACATGCTTGTTGTTTCTTATTGAAGGGATTTTTTCTCCTTTTTTTTATCATCATTTAGCCCAATTCATTATTATTCACAGGTTTGCTCAGGCCCTCGGTTAATATGTTTATAACTGCAGGAGCGCATAGCTTCCAGCCACATGATAATTCGAGTTTGTAGTTGGGTTTTGCGGAAATGTGCACATCTGAGATCTTATTTGGAGCTCTCTGCGAAATCAGGAGTGAGGTAGATTAGGAATTGCTAACCTAGACTGTTTGATGTGTACACTAAGGCCCAGAGAATGAGTTGCTTGGTTGTCCACCGAATGTGTGTGTGACGGAGCTGGGGCCACAGTTCAGGTGTTCCGAGTCTTCGTGCCTCGTCCCTTGCAGTCTACCACACTGCTCATGCGTCCTGCGAGCCCCTGTGTTTTTGTTTCCAGTTGCCGGTGAACTGTTTAATCACATGTCTTTTCCGCTGATCGGCTGTGGTCTTTCCTTTGGTACACAGATCAATGCCTGTTAACCACAGTCGTCTGCCTCGGAGGCTCTGTTACTGAGCACGGCGAGAGGAAAGGGAAAACCCTGTTATAAAAGCATTGCATCACCTTCAGCATGCCTGTCTTCTCCATGTACTCCCCTGTACTGAGCCCCGCAACTCCATCTGCTTCTAGCCCACCCCAAAAGGCTTGTTTGGTCATGAGTGGCTGTGTCTCCTGGAGGTTTTGGGCTAAGCGAGGCATCAAGGGAGACTTAGCCAGGGCCTGAAACACTTTGGTTTAAAATCATCTGGTGCTTTTGCCCCAAGCATATCAGTAAATTTACACCCTAGTGGACTGTTAACTTCTATTTCTTCTTAGTATAGGAGGAAGCCTAGGCCTGGAAAAATCCATAAAAGCTGATAATCCCCAAACACACACACACACACACATACACACACACATATACACACACACACACTCACTCACTCACACAAATCCTTCCTATAACTTCTTTCTGTAACTTTTTAGGAGCTTGACAGTGATATGTGGGATGAACTTTTTTGGCTTTGGCAGGTGTTATAATGTGTTGCATTTCTTAAACAAATAACTAAGTACACATTAAGGCAGCCTAGAAGTTTATAGAAACATAATACTGAGAAAGCATGTATCATTGATGGTTCTCATGGGTGTTACCAACAAAACAGTTTTTAGAACTCCCGCCCCCTCATTTAATTCACAATTAACTGAAGATAATAACAACGAAAGCAATAAAGGAGCATATACCACGTGCCAGACATGCTAAGTACAGTGGGTGCGTGCATTACTTGTAGAGTGAATTGCAACAACCCTATGCAGTTGGGTACTACTGACATTTACAGATGAGAAAATTCAGGCTTATAAGGGGGTTCAGTAATTTCTTAAGGTCGTGGCTAATATAACTGGTGTGGATTAATCTGCAATTTAAAGAAAAACAAAGCTCTAATTTTTTCTTTTAGCTTTATAGCTACTTCCTGTTTGTTTGGTTGTCAACCACTCTATTCAGGTATAATTTACATGTAAAAAACTGTACATAGTTCACATGCACAACTCTTCGTGTTTGTGGATAAGTATACACCAGTGAAACTACCACAACTGCCAAGGATATAGACTCATCCATCACTTTGCAAAGTTTCCTTCCATCCCCTTTTATTAATTTGTTGTTGTTGCTGTTGTTGTTGTAAGAACACTTAACGTCAGCCCTCTTAGAAATTTTTAAGTATACAATACGGTATTGTTGGCAAAGCTCTAATTTTAAAAGGAGAATGTTACATTTATAACTGGATGCTGACAATTATGTATGATATTCAGTTAAGAAAACATAATTTATATGACAAAGTCAAATCAAACAATCTACTGATGTAGATGCTGTGGGGATGCCACAGAAATATGTAGCACAGTCCCAGGGTTAGAGATTCCACAGTGTGGTAGGGGTAAGATACACACACATGAAAGAGTCAATTACTGATGATGATTCTGCAATGATTGGAACAGGACTGTGTTGTTTGTGGAGTTATAGACTTCTGGTGTAGAAAAGGGTTGTACTCCAGGTAGGCAGAGGCACATGTGACACTAGCGTGTACCGCAGTGTCAGGCACCTAATAAAGATTTGGTCAGTGATTCAACAAATAAGCCAGCAAGACCATCGTATTCATGGTCTAGTGCAGGAATTCTCCAAGCAGCAGTCCAGGGTCTCAGTGAGTGTGGGGCAGCATATACTGTTTTATATCAGGGATGGCAAAGTTCTGACCCATGAAAGCCAGACAAGGAAATGATGCCTTAGTGGAATTTACCATACTGCTTCCTTCACCCACAAAGTCTTACTAGAAAAAATAAAAATGTTGAGCTAAGCAGTGTGCTCCGTGTCAGACTTGATGTATGTATAGATACAGTCTCTTTCTCTCTCTCAGGGGCTAGGTCACAGTGCCAACCCACAGCCAGTCTGCAGCACTGTTCTCGGGCTGCGTACATGAGGCCTCAGTGCTCTCCTCAGACTCTGCTTCCCAGGCATGGCAGCCCTCAGTGTGCAGCAGCCCTGTGTGCTGCCTCGGGAGTCGTGCTGCCATGGTCTCACTGCCACCTCTGTCTAGCTCTGTGATCTTGGGCAATCAGTCCATTTCCGGAGACCACAGATGGAGATTGTATGAACTAAGTAAGATAATCTGTGGAAAATGCCGAACACACAGTAATCATGCTTTATACCTGTTAGTTCTTGTTGCTGTGGTTTCTGATAATGTTGTTAGAAATATTTGCAAAGTTCTTTTTTTTTTTTTTAATTAAAAAGAAAAAGAAAAAAAAATCCCAGCTTATATTAAGGAATTGAGAGAAGGTAGAAGAATGACCTCTTTTTAATTCTCCAGACTTAATTTAAGGGTGTTGGGAAGGTTTAGGGGTAGACATGAATCTTTGTATGTTAAAATGCACTTGAGAGCTATTTTCATTGGGTATAAGACATGCAGACATGAAAATGATTGTTATGAAGGAGGAAGTTTATTCTCACAGATCACTAGAAATAGGAGACACACAACACTGTTCCTCTGCTGTGCAGGGCCACACGTGAAATGCCAGGGCAGCAGCCTTTTTTGTGGTTTTCACAGGAAGGAACAGACAAGGCAGGGTTGGCGGATTTGGTGTTGGCTGGTTTGAATCATCTGAGTAGAGTCTGGATTGCTCCTAGGTGCCTGGTACCTGGCCCTAGGGTAATATTAGGACTGGAGGATAGTGGCTGAAACTGTGAAAATTCTATAAATGAGATAGTGGATATGGGCCCTTGATTGCTTGGTTTGCACATGAAAGGCACACTCTCAGAGTTGCCATTTGCTATCTCCAGGAATTAGCTAGCTCTCAGAAACAGTCTCTCCAGGATCAGTAAGGACTCAAATGTCAAAGCAAAATAAAATATGAAAAATAAAAAACATGATTAATATACATGGCACTGCAATTCTGGATGACAGGAGTAGGGTTGATGACAAAAAAACATAGTGATAGCTTTTATCCAGCTTACAACCAATGCACACAGCTTTTGGGTGAAGGAATCCCATGGGTATTTCCATAGTACAGAGCAGAATGCTGCGTTGGTGCCAGCCACAGTGCCCCCACTACCATTTCCATTGGTCCACATGATCTGGAGACACCCAAGAGCTTAACTCTTTGGCTTTCAGTCCTACCTACCTGCTTTACCTTTGATAACTCATTTCATGCTCATTGCTAGGAAAATCTGGTTGCCTTAGCTGATGGGGATTTTCAGAAACCTGTTTCTAGAGCTGGATCCACTTAGACACAGACTAGTTAGGACAGCATCTGATTGTCATTGAGCAGCACTTAACGTCATTGCCCTGTGCCCTCAGTAGGCATCCCCACTCGTGCTGTGGAGTCTGAAGCTCTGATGGTTGCAGATGGCAGACAAAACTCCTTCACCCAGTTTCTCCCTGCTCTGTTTTTAAATTTGCTTTCAGGAAAAGGGATGTGGTGTCCAAGGCACTTGGGAATACACAGATGTGTTTAAACAATTTGGTTTCTTCTCAGTTGATGCCTTAATTCAGCCATCCATTCATTCTTTCATTCAACAAGCAAATCATGTTTGGCAGAATTTTTTTTCTGACTTCCCAGAAGGTACAGCAAAATGAATCATTGATCTTTGGGACTCAAATTCTCCAAAGTGAGAGGAGTAGGGAAATACAGTGTCTGCTGTACAATCAGCAGTCAGACTATCAGCTGAGGGAGTTAGAGAAGATAGCAAGAGAGCATGTAGCCATCCATTAAATAACAACTGGACTTTCTACAGTCCATGCAAAGAGATGGACATTTAAAGGGTGCAAAGGAATTGGTTTCATTCCCATGTCACCCAGTGAGCTCTGATCTGCGTCACTGGCCACAGAGTCTTCCTTTCACTCTGATCTGCCGTCCTACCCTGAAAGAGCGCAGGAGGAGGATGCACTAATGAGTCAGGGCACTTCTGCCCCATCATGGGAAAAATAAATCAGGTCGTGTCCTCTTGCTGTCGGGTCAGGACAACATATTTCAATGTAAGCTCATGCAATCAGAGGCATGGCTCACAGAGATGGGAATACATTGATTCATGTGCTCTTCTTTAACTGGCAAATTTGGTTTAGCTTCTTGTTACCCTCCAGTCTAGTGGCTTCTCATTGAACTTCCTCCTGGCACACATTCAGGAAACCAGAACATAAAAGAAACCCAGTGTAGTTCTTGTGTGTAACCTGGACTCTATGGCATTGTTTAATGGTTACGTCTTTGAAGCCGTATGCTTGCTTGCATGCATTCACACTCTGACTCTACCACCTGCTAGTTGTAGTAACAGAAGATAAATTGCTTGTACTCACTGTGTCTGCTCAGTAAAATGGGCTTGTTGTAAATATGAAATGAGCTTGGAGAGAGTCCTAGTCTAGTATAAGCACAATTTAAGTATTTGCTATCACTATTACTATTACTAGCACACTTGGGAGGTCAGAGGTTTCAGGAACTGGGAGGATGCATGCCTCAACCAACCAGTCCAGAGCCTTTTCTGGCCTCCCCACCTTGCCATCACAGGTTCCCTGAGTAGTGCCGAGTGTTTTAGACTGTGGAGAGGAAGTTCCTGGAAGCAAGATCACCTCCCCACAGGTTTTCCAGGGTTCAAGGCACAGAGAATAGAAAGAAATGGCCTTGAACCTGGCCAGACCTGACGAGAAGGAGCTAAATGAGATGGTACAGGTATTAATATGCTAGAATAGGGCCAACTTCTCAAGAGTCATCTCCACAGTCTTGGGATATGAGCCAGATGGGACGTTCAAGTGGGTTTATCATGTCATCTTACATTTTGGCCCAATTCAGAAATCTTCCCCCTCTGCCAGCACTGTGTATTGGCAGCCACTGCCTGGGTTTTGATTGACTTTCATTGCTGTCACCGTGAAACTTTTACCTAAGAAGTGAGCCTTAGTTAATACATTTACAGTGCTTAGAAGCATTCTCACCTTTCCCAAGGCCTGAAAGCATAACAGACACATACCCGGTTTTCTTTGGGGACCATCGGCAGGCCTCTGACCATCCAGCCCATGCCCTGGGCCTGTTAAAATTGTCAGGAGACTAAGAAAGCTTCTGAAGATCTATAACTAGTTGTGCTCGTATAAAGTGAAAGAGGAATTGTGGACTATAGTTCTTACCTGTTAACCTACTTTTCTCAATGTTTCAGACCAATAAGCACGTGTATAATGAAAAACAGTCAGGGAGGGGATCTGAGGCAAAATTATGCTATCAAAACAATCTTGAGTTGAACAGAGAAAAAAACAGATCAGTGATTATTCATACTTATACTCACAAATCATCTCTTTAACAGAGAGAAAGAAAAGAGGTTTGACATTTGGTCATGGGAATATTTTGTTCTCGAGTTAGATGTTTTTCTACAACATGCATTCAGTCCTCATAATGACCATATGAGAGGAATTCTTACCATTTTACACTCAAAAGAACTGAGGTCCAAAGTCCAACCCCAAATCTCTACCCACTAGAGGTTACTTCCTGAAACAGACATTTCCTCCCAGCATCACTGAAAAATATCAAACAACAAAAGAAAATACAGCCCCGACATGATAAAGATGACCAGCTACTTATTTTGCTTTGCAGAGGCAAATAATTAGTTTGAGCCCTTGCCGCGTTTCATATGAACTGGGCTGGTAGGGTGGGGAGATTTTCTCTTATATATACTACTATAGGAAAGCCCATAATTGAATCTAATTTCTGCAGTTGCCATTAGAAAGCAGGATGGCGGCGGCAGCATCTGGGAGACAACAGAAGCCCGTAGAGCAGGGTGGAATATGCCAGGGTGCAACCGAGAAACCCAGGGCACAAGGCAAAGCTACCCGCCCTAAAGTGACAGCAAGGCCAGGATCCAGCTGGTGGAGAAAGTGGCAGGAGAGTGTGGCCCCCTCCGGGCCCCACCCACAGGGGTGCTCATCACACAGAGTTCCTGTAGCCACAGAACCTCCTGTATCTTTGTTCTCTCTCCGCCACGGCTTGTAAGTATTAGCCTGATGTTGTTTACTTCTTTTCCCAATCTCTCCAAGGAATATGATTCACACGTTTTCAGATTTATTTGAACAAAATGCAATAAATATGCTGCTTCAATTTTAACTGCTGGCCTGTAGCCAGGGTTTTTAATGAATCTGGCCTGTGCTACTGAAGTGTTCCAGGATCTCCAGGGCTCTGGGCACTGTGAGATTACACACACACACACACACACACACACACACACACACACACGCACACACACACACACACACATGCACACACACCTCCCCACCTCCTATTCCCTGGAGGGCCAGTGACTCACAGTCAACTGCAGGTTTTTCAGAGCCGACTCTGGTTAAAATTAGCAGGAGCCCTTATTATTCAAGGAGAAGAAGGATTCCTCCATCTCCTTTCACGGCTGCATGGAAATGCCGTCTTTTCATTATTTTCCCTTCTGTTGGGATTGCTATACCCACCTCGGAAAGCTGCCATCATCAGCCTTTTTCTCTTCCTTTGTTTCCTTGCAAATGGTCACTAGACCCAACCCAGACTGTGGGGATGTCCATATAAAAACAGCTGGAGAAGGCAGCTTTCTGTGGGGATAAAGGGACTGTGAATTGATTTTAACCACAACCAAACAGTCCAGTCAGTGCCCCGTGCTTTGGAGAAGTGGGAGAAAACAGGAAGGGGGACACTCACAAAGGTAGTCCCAAGCATGGCACTTTTTCCCAGACAAAGAAGGAGAATGAGAGATGCTAACAGCACCCATCTCTCGGATCCCATCCTCCAGCAAAAACAGCCCACAGAGAGTAAAACTGAGGAATCTGCAAAATTGGTCCATCTCTGTGACCTCAAACTCCTCTTTCTGCAGGAAGATGGTCACCAATACCCCTCCAGCTTTAAGAACTTGAAACTCAAAAGTTAGCTGCTCATGATGATCATCTAGGGCCATTATGGGTTAGCATCTGAGAACTCTCTAGGAAGGAAAGGACCGTTGCAGAGAGGGGCAATTTTAAGGCCTATAGCATGTTTTCCCAATGACAACAAAGAGGTGGTTCCAGAGATCCCATCAATCAGCGATGGCCAAATGTAGTCTGATCTCTTCTATTATCACTAGTGACTTTTAATGATGTCAGGAGCCTCTGTTTTTCTTTTCTTGGAGTTACTATCAAGCAAATTATAGATTGTTCTGCAAGAGTGTGCCCTCCACACTCCATCCGCATCTCATTTCATCTCAGCCCCTGAAGTGACCTTCAGAATCATTAGACAAAATAAGGAAATAAACTTGAAAGTCAGGCACCTGGGCAGGCAAATAACATGAAAATCCTGGATGCCCTTACAGTCTGGGGAAGAGGACCAGAATCAAGAAGTCCAGCTTAGAATAGCTTCACCAACAACATGCCATGTGACTCCCAGGAGCCTTCATTTCCTCATCAGTGGAATGATGGAAACGATTAAGTGATCTTTCCAGCCCCATTATTCTGCAATTATGAGATCCAGGCTACAGACTTTGAGTAATGTTCCTTTAACATCATTTACCCTAATAGTATTTGAGAATTAAAGACACTTACAAGTAAACACTTCCTTATCTGTGTTTCACTTTCTTGAAATGGAATAATAAATAGTTCTTATTTCTGCCATGATTGCTCAAATTATAAAAATCACATCCTCTTATTTATAATATTCATAGAATTGTAGAATTTTTTTTATGGAGGTCGAAAAGAAACACCATCTTGTTTCCACTTCAAGTAGTAGTGTTAGCAGTATATTTCTGAGTGTGTCTCTCCCATGCCCTTTCCAGGCATTTGTGCAGATCTGTTAAACATGTGTTTGTTGATCCCATGATCTCTTGCTAGCCCTTTGCCAGGTGGACACTGGTGAAAATATATGAGAACTACGAAAATTGTTCTCAACTTTTTAATTATCTTATTGAGAAGTCAAGATTACTGTGCAAAATAATAATATTAACAATAGCATATCTGTTAGGAGCCAGACAGTGTGCTTGATACTTGATAGATCTTTTTTTAAGCCTCAGCAAATTCCATAAAGTATCTCTTTATTTCCATTTACCAACAAGGAATCTAAGGCTTAAATTAGTTTATCGGCCTAAAGCTGAGCAGTGATTGAAATGTATCTGACAGATTCTACAAGTTTGAAATATCGTGTAATCAAGTGTTGAACTGAGTGTAAGCTGGGTCTACAGAGCTGTAGTGTTGGTGGGGAGCTCTCTGCAAGGTCAGGGATGTGCAAGTTTTGAGTAAGGGAGGTTACCTACTGCTGCTTGGGTTTATGCTGAAAGAAATAAGTATGGACTAACCCTGGGTGCTGGAGAAGAGTCACCATTTCAGAGAAGAGAATATGGACTCCCGATAGGAGATGTTAAAAGAGACACTGGAAGACCGCTGATTCACCATCCTGATCTTCTTTAACAAAAGGCAAGCCTTCGATGATACCATTGTGGAGAGAGAGCTTCCATCTGTCCAAAACTAGACCCTGGTAACTCTATACTGGATGGCCTTCTAGAAAATTCCTGGCTTGACAAAGGGCTGCCTTCAGGTAATTTTGATCATTCTTAGAATAGTGCTTATAGAAATAGACATGTTCTATTTACTACATAACCAAAGATGGAAAAAACAATGTTTTATTGTTCATTTTATTGCTTAGGGAATGTAATATTTTCCAATTGTGAGAAATATAGTCAGGAACTTTTTCTTAAAACCTTTTGTAAAGTCCTGCGTTTGCTCATTGGCACTTCTTGGCCAGTCCGTTTGCTCTCTGAACTCTGGTTTCAGCCTCCTTTCCTCTCTTTGGGAAGCTTTAATTCTCAGGGTCATGTCAAACATAGAAGTTATTTCTTAGCTCTGAGTTCATGGAGATTTTCCAGAGTTGTAGCTTAATTGCACATTCAGTCAGATTTTTTTTTTTTTCAACAGGTTTGGCAACTTTTTAATCCTGCGTTAGGCCATTATCTGCTTGTATCCAAGGCCAACAAGACAAAATTAAGAAACATGCCATTTGCTGACGAGAGTTCTTTTCTTAAGCCTTTGCATAAAGAAAACCTCTCACTCTTTCTGTCACTTTTTGGAGTCCAGACAATAAGGTGTCAATCTGCATATCTAATAGCCATGGGAAAGGAAGTCTGGGTTCAAGTCTCCCAGAAAGACTTGGGTTCAAATTCCTGCTAACATTTAGTTGTGGCAAGACCCTGTTGTGTTTCCTGACATCTCTGAGCCTCATTTTCTTCACATCCAAAATGTGCTTAATATTATCTTCCTCATGGAGTTGTGAGAAGGTTTAGATTAAACATGTAATTGTTCTTCAACCAAGGACAGTTAGTGGGTCCTGAAGTAACCAAAAGGACGTCATTAAAAAGTGGCTTCCCCTGAAAGGCAGCTCTAAGGCATTCCTTCCTGAGTCATTGTTACAATGAAGTACCCACAACCCTGGGGATGGGACAGAAACACCCAGACGAGCCTGGACCTGACTGCGTTTCCCAGGCCTTTGCATGTCCAGTAACTATTGCATTTTATTTGGTTTGTCTAATAGAAATGAGATCTCTGCTGTCTTCTCAAAAATAGAAGTGCTCCTATACATGACTCTCAGATTTTCCCATAAGATGATCAGGTGATTTCCCTCCTGATTAAGGTCACAGGAAACTCTTCTGTCAACACAAGATGCCGAATCAGAAGGAATTAGAGACCATAAAGAAATGCAGGACAAAAAGACGTGACACGCCATCGGGGTCGGGGCTGGTTAGTACTTGAATGAGAGACCACCTAGGAATACCACGTGCTGTAGGTGAAAAAAAAAAAAAAAAAAAAAAAAAGATGTGACAGGCCCAAAGTCATAGAACTACAGATAAGTGCAGATAAGTGAGCCTCCAAATGCCATATCTTGAGCCTCTGTGCCCCCACTTCCTCTCATGCAGCTTTCTTTCGTGACCATGAACCATGAGTGAGCACATGAAGTCACCCCTGTATGGAGACACTTCTGCCCAACATGGTCCTAAATGAATCACTTGACTAGTGTGAAAAATATTCCAGAAGATAGTAGTGCAACATGGCTCTTTTTCTGGTGCATATCCATCCACGAATGTGGGACGTTTCTGTGTTGAACTCGTCCCATTGTTCACTATTCTTCAGTGCTCAGAGATTCTATTTGTATGGCTTGTCTTTAGTTAGGGCAAGAATCATTGCTGTCCTTTCTCCGCTATTATACTAATTGTTGCCCATCTCTGTGTTGTGCACCAGTGGAGTTTTTACCAACACCTTCTGCCAAAGTTTCTCTTCATTATACATGATTAGTAAATGTTGAATCTAATGTTGAATGAACAAATGACTACATTTATGAATGACTACATTTATGAATATTCCCAGCACATGTCAATCCAGGAGTATCTGTAACTTGCTGGACTGACTTTGTTTACAAATTAAACAAGCCATGAAATTTTAATTTAGTAAAAGAATTTTGTTTGGGGTCTGTATGCCAGTAACTATCTTGACCATTTTTTAACAAGTTATTAGGACGCCAGAGATTATAGCTGTAATAAGCCTGCTTCTTTAAGAAGGTGGTCACATGCCTTTGCCTGGCCATCTCTACTCTGCTGGTTAACTACCTGCATGGCTTCTATCTGCATATCTGCCCTCATACTGCTAAAATATTCACTCCCAGTCATTGTTGTTCATTTATTTCCTCTTCCCCCAAACCTCGTATTTTCTTCCTTGTGTTCAAAGCTTCTTTAATAATCTGAGATTGAGCTTCAGTGTGATATTTTGTATTGGGAACGAAGTCCTCCAAAAACTATATCAAATATCCAGTGCATGAAGACTTCAGTGCAGATACATCTGTAAATCCACACTTGCAGAACACACATTGGGTGGGGACTTATCTTTTTGAAAACATATTATAACTTTCTAAAAGCCCTCACCTCCAGCTTCCTTTAAACAGTGAGCTGTCTAAATGAGCAAAACAAGATTTGATTTATAAAAACATGATTTGAACATGGATTTAGGTATCTTCAGGGTGAGAGCCATAACTTATTCATGTTTCCCCACAGTGCTTCGAAGAGGACTTCGAATGTGGAATTTTCCCAATAAAGGTTGAGGAAGAGGAAAGAAAACAGAGAGAGAACAAGTAGAATTGTAAACAGTAGGTCACCCTGGTTAACCATTTGCGATCCATAGGTCAGTTTCTACCCTTGATTTAAAAACATCTTCTCTTGGCTGCCTTCTCAGAAACCCACTGGGATCAGCTTTGTGTCCTCTCTAATCCAGGTTGTACACATAGAGTACAAACTACCTCTTCTCCATGGCTGGGCGTTGGTGTGTCTACATGGAAATCCTTCATGACTTCGCATTACCTACACGTGAAATCCCAACTCAGAGCACCATTCCCAGCCTGACCCAGGCGTAGTCTTCTGTCGCATAGCACCCGCCAGGCCCCCACACAGAATTCTTGCCAGTGTGCTCTATGCTTAGTGTCTTTGCCCCTGCTGCTCTCTCTTTCTGAGATTTCTTTCATCCCCTTTGAGCCAATACTTCCAGATTGTTAGAGACCCAAGTGAAGTGTCAACTCCTCAGGTAAGACCCTCCTGCCCCAGAAGGGAAGTCACTCAGTCCCCTGTGTATTCAGGTTCCTAGGCAGGACTCCCTTGTCCTCATCAGAGACAAAAACTAGTATTTACGTGTTTGCCTCCTGCCCTCTGAGGCTGGAGATTTGTTTTTGCATCCTTGCACTTAAGGCAGGGGGATAGGTACTATCATTGATTTCATTATTGATGGGAAAACGAAAGCACAGAGAGGTTAAATAATTGCCAAGATTCAGACAACAGTAACTTATACAACTAGGATTTGAACACAGGGATTGTGAGCTCAGAGCTCACCCTTTTAAACACTTTGAAATGTGACTCTTCCTTAAAAGTAATCATACTAATTACCTTTTTACTTTTACTATGGTATCTATATTAATATGAATTCTTATTCTTAATCAACCAGATCATTATGTGTGTTTGTATATGAGTGTTATACAGTTAATAAATTTTATTTTAAACTATCATTCCTGAATATATGCTAGAGATATATAACCTCCCTAATAAATCTCTAGCATGGCCCCAGATGCACTGAAGTGAATGTGGGTGGTGTTTTCAGCTCAGGGGAGATAGTTATTTTTATTTAAATGTCTTGTTTCTGCATCTTGTTTCTTGAACTAAATATTTGACTACCCCAAGACAGAGCTGTTTCTTATACCTTAAGGGTCCCCCTAAGGACCTGGAGTTGCTGTGTTTACAGGCAGCCCTGAAACTTTTGCTGAATAAATTAACACAAGAACAAACTGTGTCCTACTGCCAACCACCAACAATGTATTAAGAATGTAGCATCAAGTTGAAGAGTTAACATTCTATTTTATGCTATGTTGAAAAGTTGACAGACTTTATTATGTAGTTCCAGCTTTCAGAGAGTTGGAAGTTATTTGGGATGGCAGACAGAGATGGAGTGATCACTTGGCTAGCAATCTCTCGTCTAAAGCTTCAGCCCTTTGGTCAAGAATCTAGTAGCCTTCAACCAAATAGCCTTGTAAATATCTGATGGTTCCTGTACTCATTCCTGACAGGCTTGTTCTCAGAATATTCTCTGTGCCAGCCACTGTGCTAAGCATTTTACAGGTATTATCTCACTTAATCCCCGTGATATCCCTCTGAAGTAGGTGACTTTTAAACCTTTTTTAAAAAAATAAGGAAACGGAAGCTTTGAGAGGTTAAATAACTTGAACAAGGTCAAATACCTAGTAAAGTGCCAGAGCTGGCATTTAAACCAAAGGCCTTCTGGCTCCAAGGTCACAGTCTTATCCACCAGCTTAAAACTCCTTTCCTTGTAAGTAAGGTAGTTCTCAAAAACTGGCTAATACATTTGGATTCTAATTCTTATGAAGACTGTTTCTGTCCCCATGTCTTTGTTTTACTTTCCTTCATTCTAACTCTCCCTTTTTAAATAAGGGCCAAACATTTTAGATTTTTTTTTTTTTCAATTCCGAACTCGCATCTTATCCTCACCTTCCTGGTTCCATGACCCTGGCTAGTTTGAGGCTGCTTCTTCTTAATAAATGCGTATTCCTTTGTTTATAATAGCATCCTGCCTCTAGTCTTTGGAACTCCTGTTTTTTGGTCTTCCAATTAAAATCCAGAGTGCAGCCGTCCTTATTCTTAATCTCCATCTCAGGACCACATGGTCAGTAACTGGATTGACTCCCTGTGAATCCTTGAATCAAATGCAGTAGTTCCTTTGCCAGATCAACCCCTCCCCCTCCCCATGACCGTTTTCTTCTCTGCTCTCAGGTCCCACCAGGGACTCTTTCTCCCTATTGTCCATTTCTGTAAATTACCCCTCACTCTCCTCTGGGTGACAGAGGTTACCTAACTATTAAAATACTCCCCTTTTCTCTTAAATCATATTATCAGTCTCGCAGCATGTAATGGCACACTGTCCATTAGCTCTGTTCGCGCACCATGTAATGGTTGTAACCAACACAGACATTATGCAAACCAAACTTATTTGGGGCAACTTTGGGTCTGAAATGTTCTTAGAGGATAGTTGAAAAAAAAATGCACTGCATCCCCTTTCTTGAACATAGGCTTGCATAATCAACCAAGTAGAAAGAAATGTTGAGATGCATTTAACCTCATTAGTTTCAGTAGGACTGGCTCTCCCCAATCCATCAGGGTTGAGCTACATTAGTGAAATTCAACTATTTCCAAATCTCATTTACATAATGGATGAGATGTGAAATGAGCCCAATGCTAGGGGAGCCACCCGGAGGCACTAAAGTTTATCACAATATGTAAGAGTTCTTTTAGATCATTGCATTAAATTTCCACTAACAAGATAACAAATTAATTGTCTGTGTTGCTGTACTAGCCCAAAGTCTATTGCGTGCAGAGTATCAGTAAGGAGAGCAGCTGGGGTTTCAAGGACTGTGGGCAGGGACGGATGCTCAGAGGGATGTGATGAATGCTACCTTAGCTTTCTTCTGCCCCTTTAAGAAATCCTAGGCACTTCTGTAATCTGATGGTGGACTTTGGCTTTATTAGTGAGGTAAGCGAGGATGAGTAAATCAACTGTATCAGACAAGCCTCAGGACATCTAGAAATTGATCATTCTGCCGAAATAAGCACTCTGTGTTTATTAGCTGGGAGTTCATCACTATCACTTCTCCTCTTCCAATTCCTAAGAGATTTCAAAGCCATCATCATGGTATTAGCTCGTCTGACTGAACTA
Source organism: Macroglossus sobrinus (assembly GCA_004027375.1). Classification (NCBI taxonomy): domain Eukaryota; kingdom Metazoa; phylum Chordata; class Mammalia; order Chiroptera; family Pteropodidae; genus Macroglossus; species Macroglossus sobrinus. The sequence goes on from PVKZ01000219.1 coordinate 654,585, forward strand.
CTAGAGATAAAGATTAGGAGATCTATCTAATGATGGGTCTGAGTTTCTGTGATTTTTTTTTATCTTCTATTGCAAAGAAGAGCACTTTTCTAGCACATATTCTGGGTGTACATGTGTGTGCCTGCACGCAATTACAATGTGCTTGCATTCTGAATTGAAATAGTGGGAAAAGTAGGTGGTTTGAAGAAAGGACACCCAGTACATCTCTTAAAACAATGCAACTTCCCCATATATAAAGAAATAAATACTGAACAGGGGGATGTATGGTAAGTTGACTTCTCTAGCTGATAGAGTGCGCCTATACAGTGGATGATATTGCACTGAAAGAATAATTAGATTTCATAACCACATTTATAATCCCAGCATCCATTCATGGCCAGACTCCTACAGATATGTCCATGAGAGATGAGTACATATTGGACTGATCTCTCACAAACCAGTAAATATGCATTTATCTATTTATACATATATTTATAGACACACATGCACGTAAGCTCCTGATATCAAACTCTTTTCTCAACATAGCTTCTAAATAAGCAGTAATCAAAATGCAAATAAGCTGACCCAGTTAGCATCCCGATCTGTATTACCATGCAGATATGCTCTGTGACTCTGTGCTCTAAAGGTAAAAAGGAAGACACTACAAAAGATGCTCATATTAACCAACATTGACTACTAAGCCCTTAATATTAGGGAGAATCTAGGAAAGACTCTACCAGTGTCAGTAGTCTTAGAGCTTGGATCAAATCTCTAATTTTTGAGTTGGTCTGTCTTTAAGCTCCTTTGTGTGTAGAATAACAAGCATGCACAGAAGACTGCTTCTGTGAAGTCTCAGAATGTAAACCTTGTAGTACAAAGCTAACATGTTGGCCTGACACAGTCCCAGAATAAGGCCGGGGTCAGAGTCCTGGTTCTGCCATCTTCCCTGTGTGACACTAGGCAAAGCAAGTTACATCCCCTTTTGGGCTCAGTTGCCTGGGAAGAAATGGACTAACTCTGAACTGCCTTGATATTACTTTGCTGAAGCTCCTTTGTACTCATCTATTGATGAAGCCTGTAACATATCTCAGGTACATTACAGTAGCAGATTCTTAAACTACCCGAGAGCCAAGGACGTAACAAGAGCATGCTTGGTGCCTTGTGCTATTAAATTGGTTTTAATTACATGTATGCATTGTTTCTTCCCTCGTTAATACCTTTTGAAAATCCCTTTGTTATATTTTTCAGAGAGCACATAACCGCTCTATTGTCTCTACTTTTTTTTTTTTTAGGGGAGCAGTTACATCAGCTTTCTATTTGGTTCCATCTGTCTGCTCTTTGTCCTGTGATGTGTTCATTGCCCACAAGCGCCTGGCTTAAGGGGAAAGTGGGGCTAAAATCTGGTCCATTCTCCTCTCTCCAAACCATTAGCAATGAGGCTGCATATACACACAACAAACAGACCTTTTTCTAATGTTTACAGTGGTTTCTTCTCTTTGCTAAGATCTGAGTCTTTGGTCTCTGTCCACCTAGTCGGGGTGCCTTTTTCTAATTCACCCTAAGATACTGTATGAGTAGCAGAGGTTTTGCCTTTTCATGATTAAAAAATACTTTAAAATCTTTCGGTATTTTTAAAATAAGTTATAGCTACCTTATGCTACACAGAGATTATTAGAATGTAATTCTTAGAAAACAGAATTACAGTTTTGACCAGTGCCATGTCCCTGGTATGGTAGATGTTCAAAAAATATTTGTTGAATTAAGGAATAAGATGATGCAACAAAAATAACATTTTTATTGACTTTGGCACAGAAAAAATATTATTTTCCAAATCTTAAGAGGATCCATTGCTTGATTCACTTTCTTCTGTCACATATGTCCCCCTTATTGCCATGAGTGACATTCATGTGCAAACAAGAAAAAAGGGCAATGGAAGAATCTGAAAAGACTACCAGTATATGAGAAAGGAAATTACTATCAAGTTTTCAGGAGCAGTTTCCTCTTGTGAAAAATATGTTATTTACTGCTTTACCCCAAAGTCCATGTCTTATAGGAAAGGAAAGAACAAGTTGAGTAAAGAGGCATGGATTTTAGCACCACTTCTGCACACATGATATGTGTGCTTGGGCAAATCACCTGGTCCGCTGTGCCTCAGTTTCCTTATTTGTGAATTCAGACTTTCGCCATCTGCCTCTTAATATCCACAGAGATACTGCAAGGGGCAAATAGCATAATGTATGTTCAAGTTCTTTGCAAGATTAAAAGCCACTGACTGCTTAATATAGCATGCCCCCCGATTCATGCCAGGCCCTGCATTCTGCTGTGTAAAGAGGGCCAAGGAGGTTACTGCAGAAACCAACCATCCCAGTAGTATCAGCCTCTCCCACTATCCCATCCTAGGTTTTGTCACCAGGAAACTTATGCATTTGCAAATCTTACAATTAAAAAAAATTAAGGTGTTCAACAAGCCTGTATTAATCACATACTATTTTTCAGATATACTGTTTTCTGCAGTGAATAGTATAGAACTAATTACTTGTGATCTTTGGGTGAAGATCCCATTAGCCCCTTTATTTAAAAAAAAAAAAAAACTATGAGATGAGAACCCAACTAGTTCTTACCACTTCTTACGAGCTGGGTAATTTTAGATATGTTATGTGACCTCTCTGAACCTCCATTTTCTCATCTAGAAAAGGGGAATAAATAGTAGCCATCCCACAAAGGTTTTTTGTTTGTTTGTTTGTTTGTTTTCCCCATAGAGAAAATGAGATAAAGTAGATAACTGGCTTTATAATTACTCTAAAGTGAAGCTGGTTTTTATTATCCAAGGTCACAGAGCTCATTAGAGGGATCCTGGGAAAATCGGCCATCAGAGCCTGCTTTTCCTCTATGACCCCTATAACCTTGAGCAACCTGGGGAAGAGGTAATTGAACAGCTACTACTACTTCGAGAAACGGAATCAAAATATCGAAGCTATTGACTCACCCTTAAGGCAGTAAACAGTGCTTTGGTCTCTGACCTTTTCACATCCTGGGGCAGTCAATAACTTGGCCACTAGATGCAGCTCCTGCCACTGATTTTGATTTGGGAGTACTTTAACCTTGAACTGAGCTCTAAGTAACCAAGGCAACAGGAAGTGAGCTTCTGCGTCGGAGGAGTAGGAATCCATAAATCAAGTCCCTAATGCAAACACAGTGCGCAGGTAAAGGTTTGAGGGGATAAGTGGTCTATGAGAAATTACCTTTGAAAATGGGTGACTGTCCCTCAATAGGCTGTAGCACAGTTTCAAAGACTTTGGGATAAAATGTATCAATAGAGGTCAACGGGTTATAGCAGAATGTTTTTATATAGGTTTAACAATTTTTTATTTCCTCTTGGCTCTGTCTTTAATTATGAACAGATGTTGGATCCACAAAGTTATTAGCGTTGTATTTTCCGCCTTTACAAATGTCTGGCCTCGGAATAAGCGAGCTGCAGTGCAGTTCGTTTGGAGATGTTCTGAACACATCTACCAGGTGTGCTCATTCTACCGTCTGTGTCTGTATTTAACATATAGTGATACTTCCCCAGATTAAAGCGTTTTCATCTTCACTCATGCCTCATCTTCACTCAGTGTAAACAGCTCTGTGGTCCAGTCAGTACGATGCTATATCGGGGTTTCTTCATAATCCATCTCCAGCCTTAAAAATCTTCCTTCCATGGAGAGGGAGAAGCAAGGCTCATGGTGGGACATTTTCAAATGTCCCACCACGCTGCCTTCACCCAGCATTTGTGAGGACTTGCTTCCGATCTGTTTTCACATTTGCCTTGGTCACTTGGGCACCTCTCCATAGAGCATCAGCTGCCACCTGGGATGAAGGGAGAGGAAGACTTCCAGTGGTCAGCCTGCCTGAGGCTCTCTCCCAAGAAGTCACCCACTCCAAGTCTCCTGAGACCTCCACTCTCACACAGATTTTGTGGATTACAAATGCTGTTAGGTTAGCCTTTGTTTGAAACGTGTCTTGTATTCTTGCTCATGTATACTATTTCTTGGATTGTTTCATAATTCTTTCACAGCCCAGTAATGTCTGAGAAAACATCAGGGCACTTTAAATTTTTCCAATTTGTTTTCATATTCATTGGATGGCAGCTAGCAAACAGTACGATAACGGAAAACCCTAAATTATCTAGGGTTTTTAAGACAGCTAAATCATGACAATCTGAATTATAGAGTGTTTTAAGTATCATTTTATTACTTTTAACGTATTCCGTAACGTAAACACTTGAGTAGCAAAGTATGCCCAGTAGAGGTATGATCAGATCGACTTTAATGAAATGATGTGGACTGAGACTAATTTGGATTGTGAACATTTGCATGAAAATGGGTACAACTAAAATGATTTGAAATCAGTTTGTTCCCTAGTGAGAGTTAAATATCCACCTGCTAATCCTGTTTATGGCTCATTCCCTGAGAGTGTCATAATTTGACCAAGGAATTACCTGCCTAACCTGTGTCCACAGGTACAAAGTTGACATATCAGTGAGTTTTTCCAAAGGAGCTGTTATCCAATAGCACTCGGACAGGTTAGCTTTGCAGAGGTGTGCTGTGGAAAGTATTCCTGCATCCGGGTATACCTACAGAGCAGCGGTTTCCAATCTTTGTGGCATCAGGGACCAGTGCTTCCATGAGAATCTAACGCCTGATGATCTGAGGCAGTGAAGCTAGCACTGGGGAACGGCTGCAAATACAGATGAAGTCTCACTCACTCGCCCATCACTAACCTGCTATTTGGCCCGGGACCTAACAGGCCACAGACTGGTACCGGTCTACAGTCCAGAGGTTGGGGACCCCTGCCACAGAGTACCAAATGGGGAATTTTCATCAGACTCAGGCCTATTGTTTGCACTTCAGATTTTTTAGCAGCACATCAATCTTCTCCAATTCCCATGCTCTGGTAGGCTTCTAGATTTTTCTCAAAGTTTGTTTATTTTCTCAGTGGAAAAAGTGTTTCATACATGTTTATGGTTTTAAAAATATTAACAATAAAGTAGGCTAAGGAGTAAAAGTCAAAACTTCGCCTGCCTCAGCAATCTCTACTGTACTTTTCGTCCTCAGAATAACCACTGTTAACAGTTTGGATGTGTCTTCTTACGGATGATTCTGTGTGCATTTTACATAGGTTATGTGTGTATACTCATCTATCCCTGGCACACCAGCATATGGTAAAAAGGGACATGCTATGCACATTTGCTGCACTTCCTGATTTCTGGATGGTTGTGATTTGCAATCTTTCTATTATGAAATTTGATGTGTGTCTACCTCCACTGTCAAAATGCTATGAGATGTAAAATCCAAAAAAAAAGCCTAAATGATATTGTTATTCACAGCGTCCAGACTGAGTTTCAGAGACTGGGATGGAGAATAAGAGAAAGGTAGTAGAAGGGAAACAAAAATGTCAGCATGGACTTTCTAACTTAGGTGGCTTTTTAGGTGCTTTTTCCAGGTGAGATACGGGGGCCTCTGCATGCCCAGAAAGAGATGTGCTGACAGTAGACTAGGGTCGTGGGCAGGTGTTAGAAAGTGGCCAGGTAGAAAGAGGTGATCCATAGGTTTGGCATTTGGCTACCTGAAAACTTCAGCTCAGACAGTAAGAGCTGTGAGAGTTTAGTCAGTTCACTCTTCACCTCTCAGAAATGTGTTGTCTTCATTTATAAAATTAAGAAATTAGTAACCTCCACACGCCGTGTTTTACAAGGCTGTCCTGAGGCCCAAGTGAGTTGATCTCACGGTGGCAGCAGCATGACCCCCCACATGAGTTGGGGCGGGGAAATAAAGGGCCAAGAACTACTGTGATAAACCCCCATGTGTTGTTGTTGTTACCAATATCATGTAGCCTACAAATGACAAAACTCTGAATTAGGTGACCGTTTGGGATGGATTTAGTCACCCCCAGCCTCTGGACTGAGGCTTGGATGAGTTGGAGAGTCACTTTTTTGCAGCTGAAGATGTAGAAGGGGCCTGGAAATCCTTGGTCATGTCAGGGAAGAGAACTGAGCCTTTGCTGGCTGGTTTCAGTTGGGCCTGATGAAGCAGCAGGTTCTAATAGTGATAGTAGCAAAAATAGGAATAAAAATAATGGGAAACACATAGCATGAACTATTTGCCAGACACTGTCGTAAGCACTTTGCATAGACTGGTTCGTGGATGCTCCCAAGCACCCCTGCGAGAGTGTTCCGTCCCATTTGCACAGTTAAGAAAGCTTAAAGCTTGGAGAGGTTATGTAACTTGCTCGTGAACACACAGCTGGAAAGTAAGAAAGCCTGGATTCAAGCCGAGGAAACATGGTTCCGGAATAGCTCTTACAATTTGTTGTATAGTAAATTTCCCTACAGAGGCACCTCATGAGTCTACCCAGGCTTTTCAGCATCATAAGAATATGACTTACGATGTTTATTACGACCAGACACTCAAAAGCCCCCAAATCAGCTCTCACTTAGCCTAACGACTGTTGTTACACACCAGTCCCCACAGTGCATCTTCCGCCTCCAGCAGGCTGGTCTCTCATCTGGATCATCTTCATTTCTTCAGCTATGACAACATATGTCTTTTCCCTAGCCTTCTAGCATGAGCTCTGAAAAGCCTCTCTCACTTCTTCCCACACAAATTCCTACCTCTTTAGAACTCGCCAAGCACCTAGAAGGAGTGGCACACAAGCCCGCCCATACTTTTTTCTTCTTACTTCATCTTATTTCCCCAGCTGGATGAGATGAGAAGCCTCATGAGGGTACAGTCCACCCTTCCCTATCATTCTGTACACATCACAAAACATACAGCACAACCTTTGTAGAGATGGGCTTCTTGATCCTTGCAAGGCACAGCGTGCTGGATGCAGGATTGTGCTGCTTCACCAGGCCTGTGCCCCGATCCGTTTCTGGGCAGCCAACCTGGAATGCCATCACAGTTAACCTCAGCCACAAAACCCAAACCAGTCATGCTACTCATTTTTTTTTTAAACATTCTAGAATTTCACTGTTGTACCAGAAGGAGGTCAGATCATTTGACAATTTCCTCAGATCGCTTTCAGCTTTGATGTTGTCTCTCTTTCTGCTCCTCCAAAGTAACTGCAGGCTTTGGGGTTCTTGTTTTCTAGGGATGCCAAGTCCCCACTTAAAAGTGGACCAGACGGCAACGCATAGTAAAAACGAGAGCTCCTCGTCCACCATGATGACCAGGAAGAAGCCAGCTACAGTCGACAGTGTCTCAATTCCACCTACCCCCATGTTATCTCTTCTTGCTGCGTCTGCAGCAACCTCGGATGCAGGTGAGCACTTTTTAGATGCATCAGGTTCACCACAGTGAAGGTGGGCTCGGAGAAGGCCCACTAGAAATACAGGTAAGAAGAGTGGGATACAGGTAAGAAGAATGCTCTGTTTAGCCGACCTCTCATAGACGCCGAGCATGTGGACTGTTTCAGCACTGTATTTTTCAGGTGAGAGGAGGTCTAAGAAAGGAAGAAGGTCAGCTCGGAACCTGGAGGCAAAGGTCTTCCTATAAAAGCTTTCCAGTTTATTCTAATACCGGTCTAGTGAGTAGCAAGTGAATGATAACAGTATCCATTACTCTTTATTCAGCTTTAGTAACTATGAATCTCTGCATCATCCAGGGACTTGTATGAGTTATCTCATGTAACTCACAAAAGAATACTGTGAAGCAAATACTTGTGTCTTCATTTCAGAAGACAAAGCTAAGAATAACGGACCATGCCTCAGGGACCCGTGGACAGTCAGGATTCCAACCTGGCTCCTAAAGCTGTGCACCCACCCACCTCTCCAGGGCTGGGGGACGGCATCAGAGTTTTCCTGAGGCCTTGATTCATTCTACCCCATGATGTCACAAATGCCCCAGTTGTTACAAGACTCTTCCCTGGCAATTGATAAAATATAAATTCTTTATTCAGACATCGCTAATACTCTGCCTTCCTCTACTTCCCATATAATCTCTCACAAGTCCCTGTGAACCAGCCCCAACTGTACCACATTCATACCTGCTCAAAGGAAAGGAGGCCTTAGACTTGGCTTAACACCTTTCTTGGAGGACGGGCTTACTCAATTCCTGCTCACATCCAGCTGATCTTTAAGGCCCAGCCGGTCACACCTCTTTTGTATGCCTGCAGCTTCCAGTGTCTCTACATGCATTTATCATTCACTCATAGGCTAAGTGAGAAATGTCTTCTATCTAGCTTCTCCATCTTAACAAAATTGTAGTTTCAGAGGTAGAATCTATGACTTAGGTTCTTGCTATCTTCATGGCACACAGAACAATGGCACATTCCATAAACATTTGTCAAATTCACACACTGGTAAGTGTTAAGCATATTGTAGTATTTAGAAATGCCTATTATGATTAGAAGCCCAAGGAGAGATTCGTTATTGATATTCACTCCAAACTTGTCTTCTAATGCAGCAGGTTGCTTTGAGCAGAGAACTCAACTTGTCTGAATACCTACCTCCTTCAGGGCAATTGTTGGTAATTAGAAAATGAGCCTAATTGAAATAACAGAAAGGAATAATTGGAAGGACACTTCCTAAAGCGAGTTCAGCAAAATATTAGTAGGTATTTTGTGATAAAAGATATTTTCATACTTAAATGAGTGTGGCAAATACTGCATTCCACCTGCTTTCTTTCAGCAGGGCTGTTCAGAACCTTTAATTGACCAGTGTTAAGTGTGAGGGTCCAGGAGGGAGAGATGTAGAATTTCACAATCTTATTTGACCACAAAACCCATTTTTTCGGAAATAGCTCTTAGCATCTCTTTGGAAATGGTGCTCTCCCCAGCCATTTGGGAAATCTTGCTCTGCAGGAATGGGATCATCTCTCAAATATGATCATAAATCTTCACATCTTTCACATGCGAGGTATGAAATGAAAAGTTTTGGGGGGAATGCCAGGTAAATAATGCCAGTGATAAGAACAAGAAGAGATGAGAGGAGGGAGAGTCACAGAGGAGTGAGGAGGAGGCTGCCCCTGAGGCGTGAGGGATCAGCAACCCCTCGTGGGAGGACGTGCAGGCTGAGGAAGCAACGTGGGCATAGTCCTGGGAGTGGGAACTGGTGCCATGCCTGCAACTCAGGGAAGTCATCACTGGGCTGGAGTGAAAGATTTGGGCCAACGTCTGCACTACTCACCCAGAAAATTGCTTGTTCGACCTTGTTGGTTAAGCTCTGGAGACCTCCCTTTATGGATTTAGAAATTAGCCTGCATGTTTCCACCTTTGCTTGCCGAGCAGATATTTCCCAGGGGCGAAAGACAGGTGGTCCTCTTCCCCTGAGCTCTTCCTAGTCAGTGTCAGAAAACTCATTCTTGGGATCCCAGCCTTCTATGGGCTTGCCTCCTCTATTTGCATTCAGCAATTTACAAATATGCCAGAGGGGCATTGAAACAGCAGGTGGGGTTAAACTTTTAAACCTGCCTCTCTGCTAATCAGAGCTGAGCCAAAGTTCTTCTGATTCAGGATTCAGGAAGGAGCTGTTTATCTTGGATAGTGCTACATTGAAGCCCTCATGAGAATTTCACAGATTTGGTCCATTTCCAGGTCTCAGATTGCTGAGCAGAACCTTTGGGAGAAAACAGGCCAGAGATCTACCCCAGGTGTAGGAGGCCAGACAGTCCTAAGATTCTGCTCCCCACAGAGACACAGCTTCCCACAAACTGGAGAGAGTTAGGGTCCCCCAGGCTCGGCTCTTGTCCAATGCCCTGTTTCACACATGATTCAGAGATTTGCCTGAGGTCATGCAGTTGGACTGGAACCCAATTTCTTGATTTACAGATTAGTTTCTTGGGGAATCTCACTTCTGTCATAGGCCCAACATTACCAAAGGCAGACTTCTTTCTCCATAGCTATGGACCCTACTTCTTTTAGAGAAGTGAGTAGAACTTCTAAGTTGATGGAGTAGCAAGCTTTAACCATCTCAGGCACACAGTAGGCAGTTAATAAATCATTCTGGGTTTGATTTTATTCAGTTGGGTGCTTGTGCATTAGTCATGTACATTTCTGATGAGACAACTCACTTATTTTTTGTTTTCTTTAGAGTCAGTTCTCTTATTCATATTTTCCTATAAGCAAGGTAATTTAGAATTACTTCTTGCTGTGTACAGAAATTAATTTATTTTTCAAAAGGTCTGCATTTCTAAAGAATGGGTTTGAAGACCCAAACAAGTGCATGGGGGGAGGGGAGGAAAGAACAATAAAACTAAGTGGCTTATAAAGCAAAAATAATTTAAGAAATTATTTACTGAAATGAAAAAAATGAAAAATTCATTTTTTTCGAAATTTCTTTCATTTAAAAATAATGGATGCTAAAGTGTCTAGTATAGTTCCTGACACATAGTAGATGCTTAGTAGGTAATCACTGAGTGAAACGAATGATTGCGGGACAGTAGCCGTGTGCCAATGACAGCACAAAATATCTGTGAGTGACATCCAAGGAAAACAGGCTTGATCTCGGAACTGCTTAATAATCAAACAAAAAATGTTTGACAGGCATGTGATAGGCTGTTGGTAAATATTTGCCAAATAATTAGTCTATAGTCCTACCAGTACTTTTTCAGAAAGGTGATCTTTGGCAAAATACAAAAAAGAAACCTCTCCCATTTTATTTTATAAACATTATAATGTAGGAGAAATGAAGGCAGGTCAGAAGTTTTAAAAAATGTCTTTTCTAGCTCAAGAGTGTGTGTGTGTGTGTGTGTGTGTGTGTGTGTGTGTGTGTGTCATTTGGTTTTGTTTAAGGCAAGTTTTTAGCTTCTCAGAGCCTGGGAAGCATGCAGATTATGAAGTTATTGATTCGGAGGGTGAGGAGGAAGAGGAGCCACAGGAAAGGGTGGCCAGACTTGAGAACATGTCAGTTTGAACCACTGGGAGAAAGGGATGGCAGCGGCTGCCCCTGGTGCTCAAGCAGGTCAGCCTTTGTGATCAAACTGCTCAATCGCTATTGATGAACTGCAGTCCCCCGGCACAGAGATAGAGGTCTGATTCAGGGAGCAGTACATCATCCTGAGTAATTAGGACTAATGCAGTAAACGCTTCAATAAAGTTTTTTCAAAGCGCTACATAATTTGAAATAACTTCTATCGCTGTCCCAATAATAATTAATAACCATATCAGATAATCTATACCTGAATGGGTCAGGCGAATTTTTCTGACTGTCTACCTATTGAGCTAACTTCTCAGGAGGTCATGCAACGTGTCAAGAATGTATGATGTTACTACCGAAACATGCCCCTCTCTTTGTATTTAAGATGATACTATATTGTTAAGTAGACTACAAATTTTATAGGAACTCAGTAAAACACCAAGAAAACAATCTCTGGGATTCTGCACCTGAAAGTCTAGAATAGGAATGATGGAAAAACAAGCAGTCACATCCTTCTTGTTCTCTTCTTGTTCCCTCTCTCCGTCTCTTTGTCTCTCCCTATCTCTCGCAAACACACAAATACCAATAGTCTCTCATCTTAAATCCAAGGAGAAAAAAAGACACATGTCAATGTTGATATTACCAAATCTCAACAGCTCATGGTGTAGCCGAGTAAGAGATAAGATGAAAGCAGACTGAGCACAGCACTTCATTTGTATCTGTTTTGTATCTAACTCATTGTTCTTCACACTACATATATCTGCCTTTAAAACTGCCAGAGCCTGTGGGTAAGTGGAAATATTTAAACTTCCCAAGTCTATTAAATTTTTAGACATTTTGCTCTGAGTCAAGGACTGATATTAGGTAAACCATTTAGTTATTAATCAAACAATCAGCCCAGTGAGAACTAATGGATGCTTCTAATCAAGATGTGAAACCTTAACCTTGAAAAATTACCTTTACAAATAAAAGAACAGGTTCCTAATTCTAATGGAATCAGAATGAAATCTAATAGTCTAGTAGCTGGAATGAAATGATTGTGAAAATTGCCTCTAACTCCCAAATTCTTGGATGCTTGAATTTTCTCTTAACCAACTGCCATCTATGGAGAGGGGCCCAAAATAATGAAATAATATACAGATGCAAAAAGCAATGAACAGGAATTTAAGACTTATAAAATTATTTATTTCACTTGCTTTTTGTACTGTGCAGAATCATGATCTGAAACTCCTAACCAAAATAATAGGTTGCTTCAGCCAAAAGTCTTGTCTTTCAAAAGAACCAAAACAGAGCAAGTAAATGTGCAAGTTAATAGGATTTGGAACATTCAAAGGCCATAAGTATACAAACTGAAGAAGTCTCCAAATTGTAAAATGAATTCTTACAAGTCCAGACAGTAGAGAACCTTAAAAAAAGATCTAGAGAAAATAAAACTTTATTTTAGAAACAAATCATTCAAGTTGTCTGGAAAGTGCTACTTATAAACCTATTTTGAAGCAGCACAGAATGACTGTTTGCTCCCGAAGCTGAGCTGAATGTGAGGCTCCCGAAAAGCCCTCATGAAGTGACCTTGAAGGATTAAAAGTTTCTTTGCTTCCCTGAAGACCTCATCAAAGGCTTTCTGAAAAACCTCCAGAAATTATTTTTGTGTTTGCCCAAAAAAGACAAAATAAGCTCTTTCCTCATTTAATCTGCACATCCTAGCGCAGCTGAGCCGAGCCCATGGCCAAGGCTGTAGACATCCAGAGACGCACCAGACTCTCCAGAATCTGGTTTCTGCCTTCGCCTCCAATCTCCTCGCCTTGGAAATGTCAGCCAGCACCAGACTTCTTTGGAAAGCCCCCTCACCCCAAAGCAGAGTGTAATTTTCAAAAAGCTATGTAAACTCTTGTCACAGAGTCCTAGAACTTTGATGAGGAACCCACCATGGTGATAAAGCTGGTCCATAGAGCAAGTGGAGGGACAGCATTGTGGCAATGCAGGCATTAGGGAAAGAACATCAAGCCATTGCTCAGCTAATGTCCTAATGGGCAGTCAAACCATAACCTCTGAGCTGATCTTTTCTCCTGGGCAGAAATCATTTACATCTTTTCTTGGCAAACACTTACAAGTTATCCTTTCACCAGGCAGAGTCTGGGCCTTTTAATCAGTAGTGGATAGCGAATCCAAAAAGGGTACATTACCTTAGATAATTAATAACCACTGGGCAGGCCTGTAAAATGATACCGTAAGACTCCAAAAGGACATGCAGCCTTCCATTTGCCTTGTTTCTAAGTTTTGGCCCTTTTTTCTTAACACCACACACAGGCCATACAATGCTATAGTCGGATGCATGTGTTGCTCCAGATCTCCTGCACTGAAATCTCAGACCTGTACTTACCAGCTAAATGATCTCACACCTCAGTGTTCACATCTGTAAAATGGGGAAAAGCATACCACCTAGTGTAGAGGATTGTGGTACAGAATAACTGAGATATGAAAGGATGTGAAAATCTTAGCAGAGTGCCTAGCACACAGGAAGAGTACGAATGCTGATCCTGCCTCTGCTATTATCCACCCTGGAATGTTCCTCCCTCACCCACCCCTCAAACCATCTGGATGGCGAATTCATGATTATTCTTTCAGACTCAGCAGAGGTGCCTTTAACTCTAAGAAGCCTTCCTTTACACTCACTTTGAGAACCACCCCTTGTCCAATTTGCATACCACATTTTCTGTGCCACACAGCTCCCCATAAGCCCATTGATCGTTGATCTCTACATTTAATAGTGTCTGGCTCATGCCTCCATCCCCTGCTGGACTGTTCACTTTCCTATTGTCAGACTTCATTCAACTTCAAAAGCCCAGCACCTAGCACTGAGTGGGCAAACAATAGGTATTCATTAAATATTGGTCAAAATGCATTGAACAAGTGTTTCCTATGCAAAACCATCCCGTGCATGAAAGGACATACTCTAGCATTGTATTCATTAGAGCTGAGAGGCAATGCTTTGCCTTATTTTCCATATCAGTACCAGAACACAGTTAACCATCCCGGGAACAGTCAGCACAGGGAGCAACCTGAGAGAGACCTCTGAGGGCTTCCAGAATTCTTTTTTCAGCAATGGCTGACCAGCTCCTGGCTAATCCACCAGAATATCCTGAGGGAAGCTTATTGTCCAGTTAAAGAGTCAGCCTGTATGGCATGCATGCACAGCACAGTACATGAGTGAGTGTTTATTCAGAGAAGGAGAAGCTTGTGTCTCCCTTCACTTGAAAGTTCTATGGGATTTTTCAGTATGAGTCACTCAGTGGAAAGCTGGAGATTACATTGGCCTAAGTGTACTTTATTTTATATGTGATAATCTTGCATTATGGCTGGAGTATTGGTTTCTGGAGGACAGCGATCATTTCTTATGTAGGTTTTGTCTCATTCAGTAAGTACTGAGTATCACATGAATTTCTGGAAACTTGGATTATATGGGATGATGATAAGAGAAGCAAAAGCTATTAAACAACCTATAATCATATTTGGGTGTCAACAACCTCGTATGGTGTTAAGTGCGTAGTAGACACTCAATAAATAAGTCAAGACTTGATTTAACTATTTTTTTCTCTCCAGAGCTTAGATTTTAAGGAAGACAGAAAATTTAATGACAAGTTTGAAAGTCTGCGTCTGTGAGTTTAACTCAATTTATCTTCTCAGAATGCTTCCTACAGATTACGTTCCCAACCACCTCTTGCCACAGTCAGACCCTCTTAAAAATAGAGTAATGATAATAATACATTTTATCTTCTTCCCAGTGATAGTATCATTCACACCTCCACTGAAGCCCTGTGGGAGGTTTGGCTGTGAGGTATCAGCTCAGGGGGAGTCAGGTGTGATTATTGTAATGAGGTCTCCAGGCTCAGGCGAAATGCAGGAGAGAAAACCTCCCATACGTGAAGCGATGTCTATTAAGATACTCGTGTTGTATCGAATATTCTTTATAAATGTGAAAGGATGAAAAGAAGCTCATCCAGGTGCAGATTTTATGCAGCCAAGAACGAAAGGGCAGAAATATTTTGTGATAGTGGTTTGCCTGCCTTATTCACTGGCTCTTTACATTTCCAGAAGTCTAATTAGATTGTTGGTTTAATGGTGGCGAGATAATTTAGTGGCAACTGAAAGCAACTGTGTTAATGAGAAGGGGGGACAGTACTTTGGGTTTTCTGTAATTAATGGAGAGTTTTTGAAAAACTTATTGGTTCCAGTGAAGTTGGCATACTGAGCCCAGCTGTTGAGAAGGGGGGTGAGGTCTTTCCCGCTCATTGCTGCAAAAATGGCCTTAGGCATCATGGAAGAACTCTGTAATGACTGTCATTAAGAATGATCTTTAGTGATCCAGGCAGTCTATAGTCAATCTAAGAGAGAGGAAAGACAGAGAAAGGGAGACAGAGTGAAAAGAGGCAGTAGAGAGAGAATAGAGTAAGCACTGTGAGACAGATGTGACAAAGCAACAGACAGAAAGACAGAAAGCAATAACACGCACCCATCAGCCGTCATCATTCTACCTCTAGGAGCCACTGGAGTAATACCAGAGTATCCTCCCAGGGGATCCAGTTCTCCTGCTGCTTAAACTGGAATTGACCAGACAAGACTGTATTTGAATAGACCAACAGGGACCTCTGCAAACCACTTCATGTCACAGATGAGGAGATTGAGCCAAGAGAGAACTGAATTAAAATATTATCTGATTAGGAATTGAGAAACCTTTCTGGCTACCATACAAATATATAGTGGAAACTGGATTCAGGGATCAGGGATGTTGTACATCCTGCAGTATTTATTTCTTTGTTCCCTTAGTTAAGTCTCAGAGTCTAAGTGAGACTTCTGAGTCTTGGTTTCTTCATAAGTGAAATGGGAAAAATAATGTTTGCCTTTTAGGCAGTGGTGGGAAAAAAATGAAATAGCAGATCAAAACACCAGTCACATACTTAAAACAGTATATCACTTTTATGACCCCTCTTGTGTCAAAAATGATGTCAGTCACGTCATGTTATGATGTGATCATGTTAAGTCACAATTTAGTCATGTTATTGACTCAGATCGTAACATCCATTAACTATCTTTAGAAGTATTATCCTCACTCCACCCTCCAAGTACCCTTATCTTAGGGCACAAAACCTCCCTACCCATGAGGCTATTAACTGCTATATAGAGCTCATCTGACTGGAACTTCTATGAGTCTTTGTTAGAAATTGTCAAATATTTTTAAGCACCTGTAACGTTGATACATGAAAGTGTAAGATTACTTGTACTTACTGTCCTAGGGGAACTTTCATATTATTTGGGAAGGCCTGACTTCTAAACATGAGATTACCAAATAATATTAAAAAATAAATGGAGTGAATAATAATCTCGGATACTAACAGAGCTATAATTTAGCAATCGACACATCATTAATTTCCATCTGAATGTTACTATAGGAGTTCAGAGACAGTGAGATGATCTGGAAAGAAAAGACTTGAGATGGCCTTCGAAGGGTGAATCGAATTCAATAAGCAGACAGAAGCAGGAGGGACAAGTTTACAGCTTCTCTGAGACAGATAGTGAATGTGGAAATAACAGATGAGGCTGGAAGAAAAGTTTGGGGTCAGAACATGGTGTTAAGGTGTTCCTGAAATTCTAGAATTAGACATGGTGAACATTCTGAAAGGCAGCCATGGGCCAATAGCTGTCTGCAGTTGTATTTTTGATTGAACTACAGAGGGTTTCCTGTTGTTGTTGTTGTTGTTTTTAAATTAATTTGCATCTTGTAAATGTCAGAAGATTTACATAATAATCGGGATTTATGGCTTTTTGACACAGACTGTCTGATATATCACTTTGTGTTCTTTCTTAAATGGCAACCACTGATTGATACAGAATAACATTTGTCAGTTAAATGGGCCATATTCTCTTTAGTTTTCCTTCATAATCCAGTCCAACTTTACTCATTGTATCAGGCTGTCTGTCTCCCTATAGGAAACCATTAAGAGAATTTGAACAAGAGAAAGCAATGGGATCCAAACAATGTGCAAAATGCATAATCTAGCAGAAGTAACATCATAATCTGTAGTAATATCTTGTATTATTTAATTATGGAATTTGGGGGTTGGAAGAGCCCTTAGAGATTACGAAACTGAGAGTTTTTATGAGAGAAAATTGGCATTCCAATGCATTTATCGGCAGAAAATTAACAGGGAAAAATGGTATGAAACTGACGTTAAAGTAGGGAAGCCCTTGCTTATATCCTTGAGTCTGTGACCTCTTCGATGTGTGCCCTTAGAAAAATGATTTAACCTTTGAGGTCTCAGTTTTCATCTCTGTCCTGTACAGAGAGTAATGTCCTTGTGCATTCGCTATCACAATTAAGTGAGGAAATATGTGAAATTCTTCAGACTGCACTGTAGATTCTCCAAAAATGTTAGTTTCTTCTTCTTCTTCCCCTCAGTTTCATATGAAAACAGGAATGATACATTCCACTTGTTTTGTATAGTCTTAGATACAGTACAGGTGGCTGTTACAAAAGTAATCACTGAGTAAATGAACTATTGAAAACCACACATAACCTTCCCATTTTTTCCCATCTTTCCCACCCAGGACTCCTAAAATGTGACGTGTTATTTTAGTGTTATTTGTAACTAATTCAGTTTGTTTTATGGGATCTGCTTTTGAAAACTACACAAGGAGAGAGCTTACCTGCTTCCACCTCTCAGAGGTTTTCACCTGTTGAAGAATCCCCTTCCCCTGGAATTGTTCATCCGTTTCTTTGGTTCCTCTTTAAACTAAGAGAGACCAGGTAGCTTTCGTAAACGGTGAGGAAATGTGAGTTTGTGCTACCAGTGGACGGGTTCAAAAGACAGAGCAAAGGTACTGATGGAGGGAATTTCAACTGTTCAATGATCCCAGCAATGTCTGTGAACACCCTGTGTGGCCTGGACCCAGGGCTTGCCCCATAAAGATGACAGAGCTCAGAACAAAAGACAGTAAGCCCAATATTAGCTTTAAATTCAGCAGGAGATCCAGACCAGCCTCAAGCGGTGTTCCTGGGTTGCTGGAGTTTCAATGCTCAAAAACACTCCTCTAAAGGACTTTCATGCCCTCCGATACCTGGAGATATTTTGAGATGATTTACCTTATTTTGAATCCAGTTGAGTTAGTGCCTAAAAAGCTACAATCCTGGTCTTTGTCTCATACAAGTTGCCAGAGTTAAGTGATTTGGGCTTACATATGGAAAGTTCATTTTGTTGTGTAATTAATGGGAAGCAGACTTTGGGAAGCTGATGATCCAGGCCCTTATTTATATGAGAGCATATGTCTGTGTTTTGTTTATGACTCACTCCCTTACTCCATGCATTGTAACTTGGGTTTGTTTATACTAACTTTTCCTAGAATCCAAGCCACATGGTATATGAGCCAATAATTTATGGTCTCTAAAAGGGAAAGATGATGAATGAGCTTTTTCCTGTTAAATTGTCAAATCTTAAATTGAGGAAGGAGTATTTGCTGCCTTGAGTCTGTCCAAACTTATCATTAGGTGGAAAAAATGGAAAGCAGTAAATTAAAAAAAAGAAAAAAACTACTGGTATAGTCCTCAGAACTTGAATGTACAGATATTTGCCAAGAGAGCATATGACCACTCCTCCACAATAAACTACTATAATTCTCATCCAAATGTTCAGCAGTGAAAAGGCCATTCATATTCTTTCTCTCTCCGTCTCGTTTTTGGTGTTAGATAATTAATATATAATATATACATGTCTTCATTTTCCGAGGACCTATGGTTTAAATCAATCTGTGGGCTTAAATGTTCAAGCTGGTTTGCTTAATGGAATTTAATAAGTTCCAAACTTGTTTTTGTCACTGAAATACCACTTCTCCTACGAAGTGGTTTGGATATCAGTCTATATTTCACGGTACTTCCGTGCTTTTGGTCACAGCTTAGATACTCCAAACAGCTAATGGGGCTCTGAGGAGAGTAGGCAACAGCTGAAATATGTGAGGATCTAATTTAATTTACAGTGATTTGGGTCCCCTTCAATAAATCCTTTCATATTTTACACACAGACTTTACAGAATAGTAAGCTTTGGTTTAGGTCAAGTCGACATAGATTGATTTCTGTTCCAGTAGGTCAGCTGAGCTCTGAGCAGTCCCTAGGTGGAGGGGCACAGAATCGACTGCCCAGCACAGTGTCTGGCACAGAGTGGGGCTCAATCAATATTTGCTCCAAGATTAAATAGGAATGGTGAAGACATGGCCCTTGTCCCTTAAGAAAAAATTTAAGAGGAAAGTGAAGTGTAGCTTAATCCCATAATCTTAATACAGGACAGACTGTGAAATGTTCTCAGAGAGTCCCAACCAATGCAGAGGGGACCAGAAAGATCAATGAGAGTTCTCACGTGGCTTTTAGGAAGAGGACTGAATTGGAGTTTTAAAGAATGGGTAGAATGTATCAAAATGAAGTATCAGTAAGAAGCGTTAAGACTGAATTATATACTGAATTCCAGTGGAAATGAAAAAGCACTGGAACCACACCTAGTATTGTTTTATTTTGTTTTTGTCCCTTTCTTTTTCACCGAGGCAGGAGGATTGCCTCTGGATGAGAGAAAAATGCAAGACTTTTTTCCCCAGTCAAACATCAGATGCAATATCCTCTTTGATAGAAATAATAGACTTGGGCACACACCTGTAGGCTATGCAGAGTTATTGCTTCTGTGGTACATCCATCATCTACTAACCAGACATAAAAATATGTGGAAGTCTAAAGCAATGGGTATAAGTTGTTTATTGTTTTTATGAAGAATGCAGGGATATTTTGTTGTATAAGTTGAAAAAAAAATTTTTTCTTTGAAAAGTTCAGTAAAGAGAAAAATCAATAGCATGCATTTGAGTCACTCGAATCATGCCCGGAAGGGATTAAAAGGACAGTCATTAACTTTGAGAGTATTTAAACCCTATAGGAATCCCTACAAATCTGGGCACTCTTTGAGAAAACAAAATTAAGATTCAAAACTTTCACAACAGACTAGAACACTGGACTAAAACCAATAAAATTAAACTTTGCAGATTTAAAAGGAAGGTTTGTATTTAAGCTCAAAAACCAATTCCACACCGCAATGGCCAGGCTTGGTGGCAGTTTATATAAATGTGTTTAAAGGAGTTAATTGAGCTTCCATTTAATATGAGCCAACAGTGTTGGTGCTACAAAAAAAAAAAAAAAAAAGGCAGGGTTGTTGTTTTGTTTTTTAATGTAGCTTTATTAACAGACATATAGTCCCTTGATCACAAAAATTAAGTCAACTCAGTTTTTCTGCACTAATTACTTCACACTTGGAACATCAGTTTAATTCTGGGCACCAAAGTTTAAGATGAAATTTGGCAAGTGATAAAATCTCCAGAGGAGGGTGACCAAAATGGAGTATAGTCTAGAATTCATCTCATATGAGACACAGATGAAGGAATCAAGGAGATCTTACCTAAAACAGAGAGGACCTGGAGGTGTATGATTGTTTTTATAAAATTATATTTATCTGGAAGTTAGTGTCCTGTTATGAAATTAAAAAATTTGTCTGGGGGCATATAACTGAGGGGTGAAAAGTTGAGACAAGAACCTCATTTTTCTGATGTCCCAGTCAGTATATGTTCTATCAGATTGTAAATAACTAACCTGAGTATTTAAGTAAGCAAATACAATTATTAAGACTAGGAAGGAAAAAAATGGATAAATAACATTTGACATAATTCCTGAAGCTCTAGCTTCAAGGATTTATTTCACAAGGATGTACTTCACCTCAGACTAAACATTAAAAATGTGAAAATTTTCATAAGATCATGTTTGTTACATTAATTCTTTGTTCCTCCCTGTTTTTGTTTTTTGTTTTCAAATTTTTAAAAAAGGAAGAAAATCTCTCGCAAATATGAATATGCATATACAATAGGTAGAGCATTATATAAGGGATGGTATTTATGGTTAAGGATACAGCTATGCCATGTTTGAGAGGAAAGAAAAAAGAAATATAAAGAGCCCTTTGAGAGGGTGCAACCACCCCCGCCATGTGACCACCTGGCATGCTGTGAGACTCAACAGATGTAGCGTCAAACTCCTTGGCGTCAACTACATTTCTATCCAGCCTTTCACGCTGTCTAGTCAGTCTGCTGGGTCTTGCGCCACACGCAACGTACAAAAGCCAAAGTTGACTGAAACAGAGTAGGGCTAAATGGCCTTAGTATTCCTCAGTTTACGAGTGCTGCCACTCAAAATGCATTCCTCTCAAAAGTCTAAGAGGCCACCCTGACCCTAGTTAAGTAGCACCCCCAGAAAACTCCCAGACTTAAAAGGCTCTTCTATATACCCATCCTGGGCAATTTTTATTAATGAACCTGGACAGTGCACCTTATAAACAGCTATAATCACCTCTGTTGCTAGTTCTCTGATCTCTGAGCTCTTTCCCTTCCCCCAACTTTCTCTGGTCTGTTAAAGTCTTGGATACTTGCCTTAGAGGTTTCCCAAGCAACCTAACAATGTTCTTAACTCGGCTCAGTTTCTCTCTAGAGACAAGTTACCACTGCCTTTATCTGTCCAAAGCCATAGTGGTTTGTCCAAAACCCAGCTCATGAAATGACTGATATTATTTCCCCGTAGTCAGAGTAGACAGGGATTCTGCAAACCTAGGAACCAGGACCTCAGAACTGCCTAACCAAATAAAGGAGATCAGGCTGGAATCCCATTCCGGGAGCTCCCCATAGATAAGACACTTCTGATTGCCTTGGAATCGCATGCCATTTAATTAAAGGTGCTCTAGGGAATATAAAGATTAATGATATCCAGGCTTTGGTCTCTAGGAGCTTAAAATCTGAAACAATTCAGTAGGAAATATTAATCAAGCATCTATTATGAAAAAGGAGCTGAGTTTTTTGTTACGAGGGGTATGAAGAAGAACACATACTGTCTTCAGGAGGCTTTAATGCTTCTTAGGTCATATGTTCATGGAAAGTGAAGATCTTCTAGTATTAAATACTGAGTAAATAAACTCTTCAGGATTTTAGAAAAGGAAAGGAAAACATTAAAGCAGTCCAAATTTTTTATCATGTGATGATATCAGTAACATAATTTTGAACACTTTACCCCATGCAAATACCTATTCAGATTATATGTACGCATCTTTTAAAGTACTAAAAGGTTGAAATAAATCTGAAATAAATAATATTCTTGAAGTAATTTTAAATTCCATTGAACTTTTATTATTAATGAAACAAAAGCATTTTCACTGTCATCAACATTTTATGCTAATTTTAATATTTTTAGTGATGTTTAAGAGAGCGCCAAAGTGATTGAATTGAATACTTTTCTTGAAAAGCTTGTTTTTTAACATCTGTTGATCTAATCCTGAATTCAGTTTATTTCAATACAGATGTTGTAAGTTAAAAGGATATTTCACATAAACATAGATCCAAAAGGAGAAAGTGCGTCATTCTGCTTAATACTTTTTTCTTTCAATCCCATTCATCAGTTAACCAAAGATTTCTGTTGAAATCTAACTGGCTTCCTTATTAACAAGCAAATACCCTTGCATTTCAAAAGGCATTGCATTTTTTAGTGAGTTCAAATCTCAGAAACTCTTTATTTGAAATTTAACTCTGTTCGCAAGATTTTTTAATTTGCAGATTTAAGGAATTTTGTGTTATAATTTATCATTTTCAGCAACAAAATTACCAAACAATGGAAACATTTCCAATCAATTTTCAGAGATGCCATCTCCATAGTATGTTTGCTTTCTAAAAGCAGTTATTTTCTTGCCCATTTTACCTCAAAGAGACATTAAGTTTCTGTTTGCCTTCTAACAACTGCTAGGTGACATTACTAACAGCCATTAACAGCACAGAATAGGTGAGAACATTGAGAAACGCTCTCTTTTTGTACCAAAAAAAAAATTACAAATTCATCTTTGAAAGTGGCAACTCTTTTATGCAGTTGGCTGTGAGATAACCAGTAAGGCTGTGTGGTATATCACATCTTTTATGGATATTCCTGACACATTACAAAGAATTTTGATGTTTTTTCTTTTTAAGGATTCTAATTTTCTAAAATTAACCATGACCCACTGTAGCATTTAGAGTGAAGGACACCACACACACACACACACACCCAACAGTAACAAATGGATGGAATGACTGTCGACCCTTTGAATGCATAGAGCCTCCTCTTTTCCCAGAACTTCATGCCCAGCTGCGACAGGTGACACATCATCTGATGTGTCACATTTTCAAAGAAACCCCAATCTGTATTAAAATGACTTTAAGAACAGAATGGAAGCATCTTTATTTCATGACAAGTGCCCCACATCTGCAAACCCATAGTTATACATTTTGGATCCCAAACTGGAAAGCAGTCCTATAATGCTTACACTGACTAACCAGCAGCAACTCAGATGTGCCCTGCTTTGCGGAGGCCTCACCAGCAGAGGTAAGTTGCATCCTTTTCAAAAGTGCTTTTAAGGCCAGGATTATAGAACCTTAATTTAAATTCTAAGGAAGAACTTAAAAAGTTTACATGCCAAGACAAGTTGCTTCATACATCCCATCAAAAAATAAAAAGCATCATTAGGGAAATAAGAGATCATTACTGACTTAAGTACAAAGTACAAAAGAAAAAAAAACATGATTTACATGGGAGAACATTACACAGTTGAATTCCCTTGAGCTTATATTTGCTGGTCATGTACTACGTACCGATTATGCACTGCTGTGTGAGTGACCTGTGCCAGGGAGAAAAGACGTGGCCTTTGCCTTCAAAGAGTCTTCTAACATAGATCACCAAACGACACAATGCACAGTGCACCTCTCTGCCTTGAGTGAGGCAGGTGGTGTTCCAGGTTCGTCCAGCCTGGAAGGCAACTCAACTCCAGCCAGTTCACCAGTCTCCGATATTATTCCACCTCCCCTTGAGGATAGTCAAACAGCGAGAAAAATTTTAATGAATCTAGAGATAAAATTGCCTCCTTCTTCAACCCACCCAAAAATATCTTGTAAAACTAGGATACGTCTTGAACATGGGCAAAGTACAGGGTCCAGACTCTTAGCACCTATTGCTCGGGAACTTTCCATAAAACTAAGCCTATTGGCCCTTATCTAGCTCACAGAGCCTATACCACATCTATAAAGCTAATGTGCAAAAAGCAGTTCTAATTCTAGTCTTTGATTGTCATAAAAGATGAGGCAAGATCAACAAATGCTGATGAGCCAATACTTTGATAATGGGAGCAAAGAGATAGAAAATCTAGATTGAGACCAAAACCAATTCAACCATTCTCATGGCAACTTTATATACAGAGAAATGTCTAGAAGATGATTTGCATTGCAGAGTTAAGAAATTAATTTGCATTTTGCCCTGGCCACTCATAATTTTCTTTTAAAACTAATAAAGAACAGGCAAGATTTAGGACAATTATAGGAAGGAGAGCAAATATGGAATCAATCTTGCTGCAAGAGCCCAGAAATTACTGTCTAATAAGGAAACAGTTTGAAAGGAGAAAAATCTGAAAACATTTAGAGAGACAGTACAATCATAAACAATATGGAGAAAGATTTGTGAATATTGAACCTTGCCAAGTCCAGAGTCCTCTCCCACACTAGGATTTCAAAATTATTAGATGAAATAAATGTTATAGAAAACCACCTCACATTTGGCAAGACAATTGATAATGAGTATAGGAAAAGAATTATAACAATTTTTACATCTAGAAGAGAACTTTAAGAGCATCTAGTCTAAACATCCATTGTAAGAGATGAAGAAAAAGAGACCCAGAGTGGCTAAGAGGTTCATCATAGTCCAGCCTGGTTTCCAGCTGCACCTGCACAAAGTCTTTCTCGCTGCCCTGTGCTCTGCTGTTTGCACACAGGGATAACGGTCTGTCTTGTTTCATCAGTACTTCCACTTACCTCCACCCTTTATTATTCGAAGCCATCCAGATAATATCATATGATTTAATCTGTAAATATTTTAGTATTTACTTCTAAAAGATAGGTACTTTAAAAAGAAAAAAAAAAAGCATCCCAATGCAATGATGACACCTAAAAAAATTAACAGTAATTATATAACATCATGAAATGCCCAGATAGTACACAAATGTTCATGAATTCATGATCTGTGATCTCTATGGACAGTTTGTTTAAATTGACATCTAAATATAATCATTTAATCTCAAGTTTCTTTTAGTTTACACTTCCAACCTTTTCCATTTTCTGTCTCTCCTTGCATCTTACTTGTTAAGGCACCAGGTTGTTTGCCCAAAGTTTCCCACAATCTCTGCTTTACTGAATGAATCCAATGTGTTCTCTGTATTTCAGGGTGGTTAGGTCTAGAGCTACACTGCCAAATATGGTAGCTATTAGCCACATGTAGCTATTAAAATTAAATTAAAATTTCATTTTTTTTCAGGCACACTAGCCACATATCAAGGGCTCAGTAGCTTCATGTATCTAGTAGCTGCCATGTAGGACAGCACAGATAAAGAACATTTTAACCACTACAGAAAATTCTGTTGGACAACGTTACTCTAGAGGCTTGATAAAGTCCCACAGGGTAGATTTGGAGCGAAGAGAGACTGAAATCGCATCCACCCAGTCTTTGGCACACAGTTGATTTTTAGCATGTAGACACTTTAAAACCTCCACATTTGGACATCGAAAATAAAATTAAAATTTAAGGCATCTCTGTGTTTTTAAATTTGCATAAATTGCTTACTGAAAATACTTCTGTTATTTTTTATTCAACTTTTTTTTTAGATTTAACCCTGTTGATATATTTATTCCTAGTTTATTCCTCTTAACAGATTCCATTGTTTGAATGTATCACAGTTGATTGATTATCCTTTTCATTAACACTTAGATTGTTTAGAGTCTTCAGAGCTTCAAGGAACCTCCATGTACATTTTTGGCCTCCTGTTACAAATGAGTAAAGGAGACCACCTGGACGTGGACTCCTTGGGGCGTTATTGAGCATGCCTGTTTTCACCTCTGGTACTTATTGCCCTTGTCACTCTCCAAAATGATTATATCAGGTTACTATCCTACCAATGGTGTGCAAGCGTTCCCACTTCCTTAACGGCATTACCAACATCACATGGTTTCAGACATTTAATTTTTATGATATAGTTTCATGTATATGTAGTAAAAGTATGAATACAAGCATGGAAAGAGAAGGAGGTAGAATTGAGAGGGGAGCCCTGATGTAGTTGAATCTATAACATGTTCTTTCTCTGCTGGCACAAATTTAACATTTATTAAATATGAATGGAGGGTATAAAGGAGTCGGTTGTGATATTTTTAGTAGTTTGGTAGCTTTATGATAATCGGAATTAATTTTTGTTTCATAATCACTTTTCAATGCAAGAGCTTAATAAAAAATATGCAATATAAAAATTATTGAATATATTATCTATGAGGTTCCTTTTTTGGTTTGTTTTTGGCATTTCACACTAAAAAGAATACACTGAGGGAGACAATCCACTGGTTATCATTGCCCCAATTGACCGCCAGCTCCCAATTTTTCCAGTCAAGCTTACTTAGTCAAATATTATGAACTAATTACCCAAGATTATGTACTTTGTAGGTGTATGCCCTATGATATATCACATTGCATTTTATTCCTTTATGGATAGTATAAACTATAGAGAGTGTAAACTGCAAATGGAATCTGTATTTGCAATAATGCAGAAGTTTTGTGGAGTATTTCTGACTTGTTTTTATTTACTCATAAACTATGCAGACAAGGTAAATTGCTTGGCTCTGACATGCTAACTCTTACTGTCACTATATTTAAAATGGCTATTTTAAAAATCCAAACTAGAACACTTTGAGAAATGAATATGACTATAAGGCAGCAATGATATTAGTGTGAATCGCCAGTCCAGAAACAATTTTGAAATCCTTTCCATGCAGGAAGCACCATGCTGTGCCCCATGAGGACATAAAGACCAGCAAAAGTTGTTCCCTGCTTTCGAAAGCTTACAGTCGACCAACCTTTTCCTTTTACAACACTAACTACAAGAATTTTGTAGTCAGAAACTCACTCTGGTTGTGTTCTATTTTGATCTTTGAAAACTTATTTTAAAGATTGTTTCCTAGCTATGCATTGCTTAGAAAGTCTTGCTTTGACCTTTGGCCAAAAGCAGTAACATTTTGACCTGTCCTGTGGAACTCAAAGCTTCTCACTCCACGAAGTTAGTGGTGTAGGTAACTTCAAATAAAACCCTCCTGCAGATCTGTGTTGGGCACAGCAGGAGAGATAAGTGGCGTAAAGCAGAGGAAAGAACAAAGTGGGAGGACCTGAGAATAAGTGAGAGTGGTATCCGTGTTTTCAGCAATTTTTCCCCATTTCCCTTACAGTGTTTATTCTACTTCTCAACTAGTAGTTGAAAAAAAATTGGGGATAACACACTAAACAGTGAGGCTAAAATGAAACACATTTCTTTATAGGCTGAAGGCATTTAGTAGGGTCAGCTCTTCTACCCTATGTCTGGGCTTCTTTGGGATTGAGCATTTAGGAGAAACTAGAGCAGCAAAGAACTAGGTGAGGACACACTTCTTAAGTTTATAAATGACCAGAGGGAATAGCCAGTGTGAAGATGGGACAGCAGTGTATTGTGAGTGCCCGTGTGTGTGTGTATGTGTGTGTGTGTGTGTGTGTGTGTGTGTGTACACACATGAATATACACAAGTGCCTGCTCATGAACAACAGAAGGAGCAAGAACAACCTAAAGGAGGAAAGTCTGCTGTGCATCGAAGTCATTCACACTTCATGGTGTCTGAACTTCAGAAGGAAGCAGTAGTGGCGGCAGCACAGGACTTCCTGAGGCTAGAGGTTTGGCTCAGAAACTAGAGGAGCAGCTGGCCACTAGGACATGAAAAGAGCTCTTTCCAAACAATAGCCCAGTAGCACGAGTATAAATGATTCAGAAATAACCTGGCTGGTATTTCCCTTCAGGTTCCCAGAGGATGAACTAGTTAAGGACTTGTCAAATGGACATCATTAGGCAACTTGACAAGTCCAGAACATTGCAGGGGAAAAGAGATGGTGTCATCCCAAATAGAATGTCCCAGAAAATAATCCCCCCTTCTGTCAGGAGGTGAATTAGAAAGGAAATAGGTTGTGTTACATATTCCAGTTCTAGGCAAGGCATCTCTTTTTGGAGATTGAAGGTACGAATGATCCAGATGGCTTGATAATGGAAGGTTGCTTCTCGTTCTATTCACTCGACGTTTTCTAAAAAGGAGAAAGTATAACCTAAATGCTAAGTTGAATCAGATTGAATGTCAAAGGTCTGTAAAAAATAAAAACTATAATAAGAAAACTTATATTATGATTCTGACATTGACTCTCGAGGTAGATTTCCTTACTTGGCGTGAACCTCAGTTTCCAAATCTTGAAAATGGGAACAAGAGTATTTCATGTGATTGTTATAAAGATTCAAATAATATAAATAGAAATGCATTGTATGCATCATATATTTAACTGATGTCTATTTTTATTTTTAATATTAGTGAAGAAAAAATATATCGGGTACTAAGTCATATCATTAACTCTTCATAATCTTCACCGCCGCAACTACAATGCCGGTTGTCACTGAAAAGACTAGGTGTAAGGAAGCTGACATCCTGTGCTCAGTTTCTTCTCTCTTCCCTCTCCTGCAGCTAGCACCTCCCTGAAGAAACGCTTCAAGAGGCGGGAAATTGAAGCCATCCAGTGCGAGGTGCGGAAGATGTGCAACTACACCAAGATTCTGTCCACCAAGAAGAATCTGGACCACGTGAACAAGATCTTGAAGGCCAAGCGGCTACAGAGACAATCAAAGACAGGCAACAACTTCGTCAAGAAGAGGAGAGGGCGTCCTCGAAAGCAGCCTACCCAGTTCGATGAGGACTCCAGAGACCAAATGCCGGTGCTGGAAAAATGCATCGACCTGCCTAGCAAAAAGGGTCAGAAGCCCAGCCTGAGCCCGCTCGTGCTGGAGCCCACCGCCAGCCAAGACACGATCATGGCCACCATCGAAGCGGTCATCCACATGGCGCGGGAGGCGCCGCCCTTGCCCCCGCCACCACCCCCTCCCCTTCCACCCCCGCCCCCGCCCCCACCGCCACCCCCGCCTCTGCCCAAGACCTCCCGAGGAGGCGGGAAGAGGAAACACAAACCTCAACCTCCCACCCAGTCCCCGCAGCAGCCTCCCCAGCAGCAGCCCCTTACCCAGGAAGAGGAGGTGAAGGCCAAAAGGCAGAGGAAATCCAGAGGGAGTGAGAGCGATGTCCTTCCCTAGGGTGGGTCTGGGCGTCTGAACCTGGGGCTCGGGGAACTGAAGCATTGGAAGTGCAGTGAGCCGGGGTGGGAGCGGAATCCCCCTCTGCAGGGACACCATTGTCCTTCTCTCCAGAAGCTGGGCAGGCAGAATCGGGCCAGATGACGGGGTTGAGCCATCAGTAGCTCTTGGGAAAGCAAAGCAGGGGGGACGC
This sequence comes from Macroglossus sobrinus, assembly GCA_004027375.1. Taxonomy (NCBI): domain Eukaryota; kingdom Metazoa; phylum Chordata; class Mammalia; order Chiroptera; family Pteropodidae; genus Macroglossus; species Macroglossus sobrinus. The sequence continues at coordinate 683,966 of PVKZ01000219.1, forward strand.
CTTCAAAAGAAGCTTGTTTGTGCTTTTCAGCAGTTCCTAAACAAGTGGCACTCCAGTATGGCTAGAGCCTTTGCAAGCCAGCGAGAAGACCCATCCAGGAGGAGAAAGCTGGTGGTGCTCTGACAGCCACCTGACCTCCTGCATCCAAGATGTACCCTGGATTCCATTGCATTTGCTGGCCAGGGAAATTAAAAGGGAAATACCCTCAATTAGGAAACATTCCAAGGGGAGAAAAGCTGCAAATTTCTCAACTGGCTTTGTTGTAACCTACTTATATTTCATTGGTTTTTATTTCTTTTGGTTTTTCAAGCTCGGCTAGGCTGTGGGCACCAAAATCATCTTCGGGTGACCCGAATCTTTCCATTAACAATACAGTTCCTCAGATGGACTCATGTCATCAGAAGGTGTAATTCTAGTGATAGACAACCTTAGGCTTGCATCCATGTTCTTCTGTATGCCTCCTCTATCACACATACACTGATATTTAGCATTGTCTTTCTACTTTTCCTTTGCCCATTATGTACTTCCATGTACCTTTCATTAACTTACTTGCTTGCTGCCTTCTTTTCCTTGGTACACACCTAAGCAATGTAAACCTTAACTGTGTGTTAAAGTTCACCCTTGGCATGCTGTCGCAAGGACCTTGGCTTTGAATCCCAGTCATTGTGAAATAGATACTCAGTATTGATAGAGCCTTTTTTTAATGAGTGATTTAGAGCAGCTGAGGATATGTTGACCCAGGTTTCAACCAGGTTATTTTTATACTTAAAACATATCATCAGAGAATAGGCAGAATAAAAAGGTTTTCATACCCCACAGCAAATGAAATAACTGACAAATCACCAAAAACTGAAACCCTAGACCCGTCAGAAAGATAAGTGTCTAGCAATGCCTTGGTATGTGATTTTTTTCATACAAATAACTATCATAGGTCATGGGGAAAAGGAAACAATAAAGACAATAGAAGAAGTCCATTATCTCTTGATAATTATTTCTTAAAAGCAAATGGGAGTAAGTGTTCTTATCTGAAAAAAAAAAAGAAAGAAAATGCTCCAAGGGTATCACCACTCCAATTGTATCAAGCCACCTTGGACAAAGTATCCAAATTGTGGTTGCCTTAATAAACTAAAACATTTTTGTACATAATGTAATTATAAATCTATCAGTCTGCATGGATGCAAACTGTGTGTGACAAATTGTCTTTTAAATGGTCAATTTCAACTGTACATTTCTCATCCAAGTTGTATTCTAGCTGTTGGTTTAGTGTGGACAGATATTCCATCTCTGTTATCCATTTCCACAACTCAAGAAAAACATGTTAAGAAGACTCAGAATGAATATGAAGTCATTCCATTGCCGTAGGTATTTTCTAAAAGTCGGATGTGGAAATTTCAAATAAGTATTTTCGATTTCCTCCATCACTCCTCCCCTTACTTTCCCCAAGACATCAAACACCTGGCATGGTAGATTATAAAAAGAGAGACAGAATTACACTTTCTAATAGGAATTAAAATATCTGGTTTACCTCTAAATTGTTTTTTTACAGGAAGTTGAGACTGGCTGGAAATTGTATTATTTCTTCAGAACACAACGCTGTTTCCTTTAAGAGAGAGATGGATTTTTATTGGGAACATAAGAGAATAAGGAATAGGGTATCTATGGGAGTAAATTTTAAAATTCCAAGTTAATATGCTTGAAAACATCACTGCTCTGTCATGGCACCAACAGTTGGTTGAAATTAGCCACGAGTCATCCTGTTCTGCACTGTCACTGTGGACTTCACATCATTTGCTGCCCACTAGGTCAGTGGCATTTAATCCTAGCAGTATGTAAGTTTAAAGGAATGCATTCTCCTGTGCTTTAAAGCTTGTATCATAGATACTCAGTTTGTGACCTAGGTTGACCTTTGGCATTTTACACAAGTTGAACAGCAAAATCAAACCGGCCTCTCTCAATTTGTCATTCCCAAGCCATGTCTGAGTGGTTACAAAGTCACCAGAGAGGAAGTTTTAAATTAGCCCCGCTCACCCCACCATCGCTATGAAAAGGCAACCATTTTCATTCCAATTAAGCCGTAAATTTTAAGCCGTAAAAATCCTTGTTGGATTTTGAAAATAATTTTCTTCATTCTTTCTTTTGCCCTTCTCCTTGTACTGTTTCCCCAACCGGATCTTTGAGCAGACTAAATCTCCCTGCAGAGGAGAATGAGCTGGCACTCTAAGCTTCTTAGAAGGACCCGAAGCTTAATTGGCATTAACCTCTAGTAGGTAAGAAATTTCAGATAACTTTGGGTTTTTCAGACCAATGAAAGGTATTCCTGAGATATGCAGAGTGGCATCTTACACATATAGTCAGTTCTTCAGTTGTTATGTCAGTTAAATGCAAATCCTCTGCATTTATGACCCTAAGAATAGATTGGAAAACTGCAGAGGACCAAAACTGAGACAAACTAAACTGCTGTTTCGAGGTCCAGTCACCTGTACAGCTTCCTCTCTCCACCACCAAGCTGCTCCCTCAGCATCACATTTGTTTCCTTTGCTTTCCATTAACATAACTCATCTCATCAGTACAACCATATCTTTATGTTCAAACCACCCTCTTTCCATTAGCCTCTCCTCTCATCCTGGCTCAATACTGGGCCAATCTAGTTTCACTTCTTGTTTGGTTGGTTGGTTGGTTGGTTGGTTGGTTGGTTGGTTGGAGAACCCAGATCTCCTGACCCAGATTGTGGAGGTCTCTAGCTACCCAGCACTACCTTCTGTGGCTGCATTTTTATTTAGAGAAGACGTCATACATGAGACTCCATAAACAGCTAAACAAAGTAATTCATAATAAGAGAAATCTCTTAGTTTTTTCTTTCTTTTCTGGAAGATTTGCCTTCAGCAAACAGGAGTGAACCCACTTATAATACAGGGAGTCCTAATAGGGGTGAGCAAAGGATAAAATCAAGATACAAAACCTCCTTGAAGGTGATGATGGGTCTCTGATCAACAATCCGAAGTGTCTGGGGAGCCATTTGCTTTCCAACCCCTTGTCTCAAATGAGGGGAACAGAAGTTTAACTTTTTCTGATGGCATGGCTCTGGCTATAACCCATGGATGACAGGTCGAAGGAAAGGAGAGCATGTCAGGGGCTGGTTTGTCACTTGGCAGGACCGGGACTCAACAGCCACTGACAGCCCAGAGTAGGTGACTAAAGGCTGACAGAGGATTAGCATGTTAACTTGGCTGCTGTCTAGAGTGGGAGCCCATCTTCAGTGGCAGTCGGAATTTGTGTTCTGCACATCGCTGGTCTATAAATATGATAAGCAAGTGGTGACAGAATTATAATATAAGGTGATGCACTACATGCAGATCATAGAGGATTTGGTTTTAGGACTTAAGTAGAAAATTCTGCTCTTCCAGCTTATCACCCAACGATATTCAGGTAATGAGCTTTTGGAGAATATTTTTTTCTCTACCACTAGGAAGATTTACCTGGGAACTGTCTGAAGTCTATACATATATTTCCAAAGCCTTTAAATGCCAACTGTAGCATGGAGAGAGAGGGGGGTGGCAGAAGCCGAAATGCCTCAAAAGCCATTTAAGTGTTACATTGCAGGATTTTCAGTCCTCATTATATACAAGTAGATAAATATAGACATTATTCTCAACACTACCCTATAGTATCACAATGGTCCAAATGCCAGAGCTTACAGATAATGTCATCACAGTGCCTAGAAACTCGAACTGTAATATACCGTAGCATTTTCTTGGTGTTTTTTAAAAGTTTCTTTCCACAATACAAGGCTCCCCCTGCCTCTTGTTTCTTGGAGAGTTCACCCCACTGGTGAGTCTGCCTTCCTCGCTGGGCTCAGTCACTTGGGGAACAGTCTTAGAAGCACATATCAACCAAGGAAGAAACTTCCTGGATATCTATTGCCCACTTGCCCAGGTATAATAAACACTAAAAGGGGGGAAAATTGAAAAGAGCTGCCACTGGTCAACACAAAAGGGCAGTTCCAACCTAGGTTGGTGTCTTTCTTTTTCTTCCTTTTTTAAAAAGTCTATTTCTTAAATAATAAATGCACATGATGTGTTAAATATGTATATATATATTTCAAAAGAAAAAAATGGGGCACAAGATTGTCTTACAAGTCGTGCTGGCTAATTTTTAGTTTGTATTCATAAGTGGTTTTTAAAAGCCTTTTTTAAAGTGTAATTTGCATGTTCTACTTTGATTGTATGTAAACATATTTTAGAACAAAAAAATGTATTTGTATTTTATTGAATATAGAGGCAAGAAAAATTGTACATTGTTTGAAATGTTCTTTTTGTAACAGTTTTTATTCATAAAGCATTTTTGTACATTTAAAATGAACATGGACTTGCTGTTATTTGAGGCGTAGATACATCTGGCATGCTTTACTGTCATGCTCCTCCATGGTCTTAGATGTTGGGTTTTAAACATTTTTTCTAAAAGAAAGCTCAGTCTTTTTCGCTACCAGATCAGGTTAGCACAGTATAGAGCACTTAACTATTAAAAAAAAAAAAGTTAATCCTATTCATATGTTATTCATTGTGTGAAATTAAAGACATTCAATTCAGTCTAACATGAGTTGTGAATTCTTTTGTTTTATTTTCCATCTGGTTCACATCACTAAGGAGTTTAATAGTATTTGAGAGTCTTCGCTCACACCAACTGGATATAGAATCATTGAGAAAATTGCAACCAAATTTTTGCCTTTTTGTATGAACCTGGGAAGTACATTGTGAGCAAGATTTGAGTCTGATTTACTGGGTTATTGTTCAGAATATATCACACCTGGACATAAAGCCAAGGCTGGTTTAAAGAACCAGTCAGACCTCTGCTGAAAGCAATCAAAATGTACTTGTGAGATGTTGGAGACCCATCCTATCCTAAATTTTTAGAAGAACATTGTGGATGAGGATTAAGCTTTCTTACTAACGTCCGTGATGTCAGGTTTCTGAAGAATGGCTCCCTGGATGGACTTCAAGTTTGACTGGCGTGATAGGAAAGGCTATTTAATCAGCCACAGAAAGTGCTTGATGGCCTACACCAAACTGACCAGTCTGGGCAAGCCCTAAGGGCAATGCAGGAATGAATACACAGTCAGTTGCTCTGAAGGAACTTAACAAGACTGGCATGTGAGAAATGAACTAGCAGTTCTAAGCACAATGTAGCAAGTGGTAAGAAGAGGAAGATAGAGCCCCCCAGACTGGCATCTTTTTTACTCTTTCTGTTTCAATTTTTAGTTCATATTCGCAAGTGGATTTCAAAAGCCCTTTTTAAAATGTAACTTGCATATTCTGATTTGAGAATATGTAAACATGCAAATATTTATGTTATCTCTTGCATACTTTCTTCATCTTCATATGCCTCTTCCAAAAGCCAACAAGGTAAGTAGGAAATATTCTGAGCACCTCCTCATCCCTAACCATCAATCTCGTTCACCGTGACCTTTATTATAATTTTTGGTATTTGCAGCACCCACAATGGAATAGTGGAAGTCAGCTGGAAAGAGTGGAAGTCTTCAAGGGTAGATTATTAAGGCAGCCTAGGGATGGTCAGAGCTCTCCTGCTTTAGGTAGCCTCCTGAGACTCAGAGAATTTAGTCAGCAGCCTCTGACAATGTAGAATTTGCCCTCTTTTCCCTCTACCAACTGTCTTGTACTGAAGCAGAAAAATTTAAAGCATTATATCATCCTCTTTCTAACTCAGGTTCATTAGACTGTAGGTATTTCAGAAATCGGCAATAACTTCCGATAGTGCCCCTAATCTCTTTCCACCAGCTTCTCACGCAGGGACAAAGCTATTGCCTTGAAATGCATTGGCTCAACTTACATGGTTTTTAAATCACTCCCCAGAGTCGTGATGTGCTGACAAAGATTCTCAGGAAAGTCTGATGTGTTCACACATGTGGCTGGTATGAATCTCAGTCTACGAACAGACAGGTGAAAAGAATATATATTTTTGAATTTCTCTGCAGCTCGTTTTTATTAATTTTTTAAGATCCCATTTCACCAGCATAGCAGAATCTTAGTTTCAGATCTAGAGACTCCTTTCTGAACCTGGAGGGGAAGGAAGGAGGTGTCATTTAGACAGCCTTGCTCTGGCTTCCTTCTGAATTGCTTCTCTGTGCCCAAGTCCTTTTTATTTTCCTAGTTTCTAGGCATTTGAAACTGAAGAGCCATTAAAAAATGTTTTAATGTTTATCCCTCTGCTTTCATGCCCTGAGGGGCTGATCACAAACCAGCCTGGCTGCCGCTATGGAAGGGAGACAAGTGGAAAAGTGGGCATATAGGAAGTCAGTCACCTCTTCAAAAAATTTAACCTGTCACAAATGTGATGGGGAGTGAGGACAATGGGATGTGAAAAGCTAAAGGATGTGGTCAAGGTTAGAAAAGGCTCTTTATGGGTCAAACGAGATAATGAATGGCTGTGAAAGGGATCAGGAAGATGTCAAAAAGCGTGTGCATTTCCACTGTTTGTGACCAGTAATGCTTTTCACTTTTATGGGGAATGTCAATACCCAGGTTTTTAATTGTTATAAAGCTGTGGCAATAAACTTACCTAAAGTGTCACGAGGGCTTTTGTTTCCAGGATTAATCAAAGGAAAAACTGTTCCCCAGGTGCTATTCGAGTTTGCGTATGCTAAAATTGGGAAGTAACAAATGAAAAATATTAAACCTTCAGAAGATTTAAAAACCACACATATTCTCTCATTATTAAGCTTGATATTTTGAAACTTAATTCTCTTTTTAGTGGACAGAGCACTGGAATAAGAGTCAGGAGACCTAAAATGTATTACTGCTTAATTACTAAAGAATTCTATGTCCAGGAGCAAAACTTCTTTGAGTCTTCCTTGATTACTCTAAAATGGGAGGTTAAACTCTCCGTGATATCTGCAGTGCCTTCCTTCCAGGCCTAAGTCTCCAATTTGTCGTTTTTGTATATTCTAAATAGGCCCTGCCGTTAGTTTCCAACTTTATCACTCACCAGTGTGTGTAACCAGTAACATTTTGGAGTTGTTACTTCAGCATCCTCTATCCTATCCCAGTATGTTTGATAGATGTGAAGGTATGGAAGAAGTTAAAACAATAGAATCATGAGGACACATATAATCAAGTCTTTTTTTCTTCCCTCCTTCCCTTTCTTCTTTCCTTCCTTCCTTCCTTCCTTCCTTCCTTCCTTCCTTCCTTCCTTCCTTCCTTCCTTCACTATCTGCACATTACCAAGTACCAAAAATGTAAGGATGAGCAGGAAAAAGTCCTCGTTGAACTTTATTCAAGCAAATTCAGATCATGAACGTCTGCCTTTCATGCTCTGCCTATCCAAATTCTAATTCTTTTAAGGTTCAATTCAAAGCCCACTTCATCCAGGACGTCTTCATGACCGTAACCCACAAATATCTCTCAAACCACTCATTTGGTAAATGTCCCCAGTAATTCCACATGTGACAGAGTATAACTCAGGGGTGCCATGTAAGGTTGCTCAGGTTTGTCCCGGCTCAAGAGGACCTGGCTGAGAAAGAGAGTGGGAGCTGAAATCCAATCTACACTTTCCTTGTCAAGCTATGCGGCCTTGGTATGGCATGTGCCCCAAATAGAAATCTTCCCCTCCTTCTCACAAAAGTGATTTTGTGAGAACAAAGCCTTAAAAAAAAGTCTTAAGAACTACTGTGTATCTCCATGAGGTAGAGACAATCTCTACTCTCTTTTGTCACTCAGACTGTCCATGCTGCCCTTGCCCTGACCTCCAAAAACAGACTCCCAAGATTCGCCCCCCCCCCATTAGTCAACAGTTCTCTATACCCCAGAACCCCGAGTCCATTCCCAAACTAAAAGATTGGAAGAAAACAAAGAAACCAGGTGTTATGGTTAATTTTGTGTGTCAATTCAACACATTAAATAATCTGGCCATAGGATGCCCAGATTAAATGTTATTTCTGGGTGTGTGCGTGAGGGTGCTTCTAGATAAGATTAGCATTTGAATACATGGACTTAATAGGTGGCTTTTTCCAAAATACGTGGGTATCATGCAGTGCCTTAATTGCCCAAACAGAACAAGAGACAGAGGAAGAATATGCCTCTTCATTCCTGCTTTACTGCCAAGCTGGAACATCTTATCTTATCTGACTAAATTTACATGATCTGCTCCCCAGACTAGATTTACACAATTGGCTCCTCAGACCTTCGAACTTGAACTACTTACACATCCAGCTTTCCTCGGCTTCCAGCTTGCAGAAGGCAGATCCTGGGACTTCTCAGCCTCCATAACCACATGAGCCAATTCTTATTATTGTTCTACCTACTTGAAGGCTGAGTATTTACGTAAATTATATGAGAGTCTTATGCACAGGAGGTTTTCTGTGGGTTTTTTTTTTTTTTTTACTTATTTTAAAGTTTTTATTTTGAAATTATTTTAGGCATACAGAAAATTTGCAAAAACTTTTATTTTGACATAATTATAGATTCATGGGAGGATGCTAAGGAATATATGAGGAAATACAGTGTAACCCTCTCCTGACTGCCTCTCCCCATCCCATGTCAACATCTCATACAACCATGGTAAAATATCAAAACCAAGAAATTGACATTGGCGCAATCTGTAGAGATTATTCAGACTTTCCCACTTATACATGAGCTCACTTGTATGTGTATGTGTGTAGATATATGCAATTTTGTCCCATGTATAGCCTTGCATAACCACCACCACCATAAAGGTACTGAATTATATCATCATCACAAAGATTCTCCTCTCAGTAACCACCCTGCCCCCCTCACCATCCCTAATCCCTAGGAACCACTAATATGGGCTCCAGCTCTACAATTTTCTTATTTCAAGATTATTATATAATATAATTGTGTAACATGTAGCCTTTTTAAAGTTTATTTTTAGAACACTTTCAGATTTACAAAGAGTTGTGAAAATAGTACAGAGAACTTCCATGAACCCTACAGCAAATCCAGTTTTCCTTATTATTAATATCTTACATTAATACCTTTATGATAATTAATAAAACAATATTATTGTTAACTGAAGTTGCCACTTTATTCAAATATCCTAAGTTTTTAACTAATGTCCTTTTTTTTCTGTTCCAGGAACCCATCCAAGATACCACATTACAGTTAGTCATCATGTCTCCTTATGCTCCTCTTGGCTGTGACAGTTTCTCAGACTTCTGTTGTTTGCAATGACCTTGACAATTTAGAAGAGTAGTTATCAGATATTTTGTAGAATGTCTCCCTCAGGTGTTTCTGCCTGATGTTTTTCTATACGTTCTTGAGAAGATGACCATAGAAGTAAAGTGTATACCCTATCAGTATGACTTAGTGCTGTTAATCACCCAGATAAGGAAGGGTGTGTCCTGTTTCTCTGCTATAAAGTTACTTCACTATAGTCACCCCTTCCATACTTCATGCCTTGGAAGGAAGTTACTACACAGAATCCACACTTAAGAAATAGAGAGTGGTGTTCCACCTCCTTGAAGGCTGAGTATCTACGTAAATTATTTAAAAATTTTTCTAATCATTTTTTATTTTTTCATTATAGTTGACATACAATATCATATTAGTTTTAGTTGTAAAATATAGTGATTAGACATTTATGTGACTTACAAAGTGATCAGCCTGATAAATCTAGTACCGATCAGAGTTATTACAATATTATTGATATATTCCTTACACTATACTTTAGATCCTAATAACCATTTTATAACTACCAATTTGTACTTAATCCTTTCCTCTTTTTTACCCACTCCCCAACCTCCCTTCCATCTGGCAGCCATCAAAATGTTTTCTGGATCTGAGATTGTTACTGTTTTGTTTGTTATTTATTTTGTCCTTTAGATTCCATGTATATCTGAAATCATATGGCATTTGTCTTTCTCTGTCTGATTTACTCCACTCAGCACAGTACTCTCTAGGTCCATCTGTATTGCTGGAGATGACAAGATTTTATTCTTTTTGTTGATGAACACCCAGATTGCCTCCACATCTTAGTTATTGTAAATAATGCTGCAATGAACATATGAATGTACATGTACCTTTGAAATAGTGCTTTGCGATTCTTCAAGTAAGTACCCAGAAGTAGGATTACTGAGACCTTCTTTGTCTCTTATTATAGCCTTTGTTTTAAAATCTATTTTGTCTGTTTAAGTATTGCTACCCCTAATTTTTTGTTTGTTTATTTCCATTCTTATAAAATATCTTTTTCCATCATTTTACTTTTAGTCTGTGTGTTTGTGTTGTCAGAAGTGAGTCTCTTGTAGGCAGCACATTTAAGGGGCTTGTTTTCTTATACATTTGGCCACCCTATCTTTTGATTGGAACCTTTAATCCATTTATATTTAAAGTAATTATTGATAGATACGCACTTATGGGGATTTTATTATTCAAAATTTTTTATCTTTTTTACTTTCTTCTTGATGTCCCTTTAACATTTCTGGTAATATTGATTTGGTGGTGTTGAATTCTTTTAGCTTTGTCTTTTTTGGGAAGCTCTTTATCTGTCCTTCAATTCTAAATGATAGCTTTGCTAGGTAGAGTAATCTTGGTTGTAGGTCCTAGCTTTTCATTACTTTGAATATTTCCTGCCAATTCGTTCTGGCCTGCAAAGTGTCTTTTGAGAAATCAACTGACAGCCTTATGGGAGCTCCCTTGTAGGTAACTATCTGCTTTTCTCTTGCTGCTTTTAAGATTCTTTCTTTGTCTTTAACCTTTGGCATTGTAATTGTAATGTGTTGGTGCGGGCCTCTTTTGGTTCATTTTGTTTGGGACTGTGCTTCCTGAGCTTGTATGTATATTTCTTTCACCAGGTTAAAGAAGTTTTCTACCATAATTTCTTCAGGGTTTTCAATTCCTTACTTTCTGTCATTATTTCTTCAAGATTTGCAATTCCTTGCTCACTCTCTTCTCCTTCTGGTACCCCTATGACGCAAATGTTGATAAGCCTGATGTTATCCCAGAAGCCCTTTAAACTATCCTCATATTTTTGGATTTGTTTTCTTGTTGCTGTTCTGTCTCGGTGTTTTCTGCTACCTTTAACTTCCAAATCACTGATTCGATCCTCCACTTCATCTACTCTACTGTTGATTCCCTTTAATGTATTCTTTATATCAGTTATTGTAGTCTTCATTTCTGACTGGTTTACTATCTCCATTTTTATGTTACCTATCTCTTTGTTGAAGTTCTCACTGAGATCACTGAGCATCCTTATGCCGGTGTTTTGAACTCTGCATCTGGTAAATTGTCTCCATTTTATTTAGTTCTTTGTCTGGAGCTTTGTTCTGTTCTTTCATTTGGAACATGTTTCTTTGTCTCCTCATTTCAGCTGTCTCCTTGGATTTGTTTCTATATATTAGGTAGAGCTGCTGTGTCTCCTAGTCTTAGTGGAGTGGCTTTATGTGGTAGGTGTCTTATGGGGCCCAGTGGCACAGTCTCCCTGTTTACCTGAATCAGGTGTTCCAGGTGTGTCCTTTGCATGAATTGTGTGTGCCCTCTTGTTGTAGTTGAGCTTTAGTTGTTGTTTGCATATCAGTGACCTTCAGGCTGATATGTTGTGAGGACTGGCATGACTATAGTGGAGGAGCTATTGTACAGGAGCTGAACCTATGCAGCAGGATTTACTTTAGCAGAGTTCTGGTGCCTGCTCAGTCTGCCCTTTGTCTGTGTCATTAGTGGAGGGTTTTGGGTGTTGGTATGGTTTGGTCTGAAGCTGGCTACTGGGTGTGTTGGTTCTGCATCCAACAACAGAGCCTCTTGGCTCTATTGCAGGCCAACCTCAACTATTGCCTGTGCCTTTGCCTAGGGCCACTTGGTATGAACTACAAAGTGATCTGCATGTGTTTGCCACTAGTGCTGGGCTTAGAGGTGCCTGGAAGAGGCTAAGCTGTGAACCGAAGCTGGCTGCTGCTCACGCAGAGCTTGGGGCTGCTTAATAAGAGATATGGGGTATGCTGAAGCCAGATGCTGCTTGTTTGGTGTTTATGAAACTTTGAGAGATTTTAAGGAAGTTAATAGCATGAGCCAGGACAGGCCATTTGTGTGGAGAAGCCACTGGAAATGGCTTGGATGGGCCTGCAAGGTAGGCGGGGCTAATGGTGTTAGCCAGGTGTTAGAGATGCAGGCACGTAGATCTTCACTCTGTCAGGAGAGAGCTGAAAGAAGGAACGATGGCTTCTACCAGCATTTCTGTCTGGGAGAAAGGTGCCCTTCTGGCCCTCACCCTGAAGCCAGACAATTCAGTTTCTCCTCATATGTGCTTGGCTCCTTTCAAGCTGCTGCCCTAGCACTGGAACAAAGAGCGTATGATTTCATCAGCAAGTAAGTTTGTGAGTGGGCCTTTTAAGAGGAATACCTGGAATGCCAGCTGCTCTTCATCTCGCTCAGCCACAATCTCTACTGGTTTTCACAGCCAGAAGTTGTAGAGACTTCTCTTCCAAAACTGGAACCCTGGGCTGGGGAGTCTGGTGTGGGGCTAGGATTATTGCTCATCATGGGGCATCTCTGCAGCCAAGATTATCCTCCTGATTTTTAACCACCACATGTGAGTGTGAGACCAGCTCAATCTGTTTCTCTGTCCCTCTTACCAGTCTTTATGTGGCTTTTTCCATATTTCCTTAGTTGTAGGACTTCTGTTCAGCTAGATTTCAGGCAGTTCTCAATCATAGCTGTTCTGTAGTTTAGTTGTAAGTTTGTTGTGGAAAGAGGCAGAGTTTTCCTACTCTGCCATCTTGACTGGAAGTTTTATTTGAAATTCTTATGCAAAGGATAATTTTTGTTTTTATATACTTTTAATTTGAAATAATTTTAGGCTACAGAAAGGTTGCAAAAGAATTCTATTTAATTTTTCACCCACGTTGCTCTAATGTTAACATCTTACATAATCATACTTTACTTACCAAAACTAAGAAATCAACTTTGGTACAGTACTATTCCCCTAACTACAGTCTTTGGATTTTAAAAGTTTTTTTCAATAATGTTTTTTAAATTGTTTTTTAAATGTTTTAATTGCAGTAAATTAAAATAAAATTGACCATTTTAACCATTTTTATGCACACAGTTCAGTAGTGTTGACTATATTCACGTTGTTGTGCCACTAATTACCAGAACATTTTCATCTTGCAAAACTGACACTCTGTACCCATTAAACAACTCCCCATTAATTCTCCCAAGCCCTTTAAAATTATCATCCTACTTCTTGTTTCTATGAATTTTACTACTCTAGAAACTATACGTAAGTGGAATCATACAGAATTTGTTTTTTGTCACCATTTATTCAATGTTTCATTGATACTGGTATAGACTCATAAATATTGATTTTACATGTTGGATTATAGTCTAATAGTACTTGATTTACTTTGTTGCTTGAATTATTACAGTTATAGCCATTGAGAGGTCTTTCAATTGGCTCTCGTATGCCTTTGACATACCCCATCATTGTGTGTGTATAGTTTTGTTTTGTTTTGTTTTTAGTAGTACTTTCTTAGTTTCTGTCATTATAAGATGCTCCAGGCTCATCTTGTATATTTCCTGACCAGTCCTAAAATCAATCATTTCTCCAAAGATTTTTAGTTCTTTTTATTGAAGGATGGTACTGGAAACCAAGATCTGGTCACTAGGCAAGCACATGACTGTTGGTGTATTATTACTTCTTGGTCTTATTAGCTGGCAAAGCAAGGAAATATATTTGTGTATAACAACTTCTATATGTAACCATCTATATCTATTTTAAGCAAAACATGAGTCTAAACTGATATCTCTAATACATTACCACATGCATCATTCTAGCCTCCTTCTCTTGATTCTCTGTAACTTCTCATTCTAACAGTGAGAAACCTAGCTCATTCATTTTCTTAGTTGCTTAATTCCAATATACCAATATCAGAGTAGTTGACTTATACCTATCATTTTGAAATTGGCTTTTTTTTTTCCACTTAGTATAATTTCTTTGAGATTCACCCAAGTCATGTGTATCAATAGTGGGTTTCATTTTATTGCTGAATAATATTCTATGGCAAAGATGTACCAGGGTTTTTCAATTATTCACCTAAGGACATTTGGGTAGTTTCCAGTTTTAAACTATTACAAACAAAATTGTTATGGCTATTCATATACAAGTATCAATGTGAAAACAAATTTTAATTTCTCTGGGAAAATTGCCCAAAACTCCAATTGTTGAGTTGTACAGAAAATTCATTTTTAGTTTTGAATAGAACTGACAAACTATTTTTCAAAATGGATATTACATTTCTACAAGCAGTGTATGAATGATCCAGTTTCTCTGCACTCTCACCAGCATTGATGTTATCACTGTCTTTTATTTTAGCCCTTCTGATATGTTCATAGTGATAACTCATTGTGGCTTAAAATTGCATTTGTATAATGGCTAATAATGCTGAACATCTTTTCATGCATTTACTTGCCATCTGTATATTCCCTTCAGTGAAATATCTGTGCATGTATTTTGCTCATTTTCTAATTAAATTTTTAAGGTTGAGTTTTAAGATTTTTAAATATATTTTTCCTAGTCTATAATTTTTCTCTTCATTTACATTTGAAGTCTTAAAACAGATGAGAAATGTGAATGTTATTCACATTTTAGCATGAGGAAATAGGCTCAACAAGACAAAAAAACACACACACTTCTTAAAAATACACGGTTATTAAGGGCATATCTGGGATTAAAACTCAGTACATTTTACTCTTAGTCAATCACTTTTCTACAATGAACAATAATCTTGGTGATGTGACACTTGATAGTGTGTTTCCTTCTCTTGATGCCTATTAATAATATACTTATGTTGGAAGGAAACTTAGAAAGCTTATAGCACAAGTCCCTCAATTTATAATTGATAAAACATAGCACAGGGCAATGAATGAATTAGCCATACAGATATGGCTTATTAATTAATGGTGAGGTTCAGTCTTTACTCCCAGTCTCATCTTTTCCCTATTATACTGTCGTCTGCTTTGGTGCTCCTCAAATCTTTCCATTGTTAGCATGCTCATGTCCTAAGAGCTTGGAAAGAGAGAGGGGAGGATAATGACTTGTGAACCCAGAAAGGAGCTCTTTGACTTGGAGAGGCTGAGGGAAAGTGAAGAAGTGCAGCAGAAAACAAGTGGCACCAAAGGAAGTGATGTGGGCACACAGTCACCAAAAAAAGGGGAGCCCTGGAAGTTTCACCAGTGAGAATGCGTGGGAGCTGCTGGTGCCCGTGAATGTTATCACTGCATCCCAAACAAGATATGTTATTTATTTCCCTGCAATGTGTGACAATCTTAATAGAGGTTTTTTGTGCCTAATAGTTTACTGTTATCTTTACACAAAATACTTAAGTATATTTCTCTTAAATAGTGAATATTTATCAGTTCAGTAATTGTTGTATATACTTTTTATTGCTCCCTCCATCACCATCCTTACCCTACCACCCTCATTCAGCACACACACATCTTGATGCAGATTGGGTGATGACACACAGTGAAGGAAAGAGGCTCTGATTCTCTTTCTGCCATGGCAAGAGCCATTGGCTTAGGTGAGTGTAGGCTGTACACTGCTATGTTCATGGTGATCAAGGAAATGTGCATGAGGTTTCCAAAAGGATCTTTAAACTCTCTGGGTCTCTGGGGATATTTCATTTTGTTTTTAAAACCTTATATTATTTCAAAAAGGTGAAAGAAAGGAAAAAAACCTGACACAGAAACCACACAAAATAGTTTCATAAATTACTGAAGGTAAACTCTCTATAAGCACCACCCAGGTAAAAATACAGAACTTATCCAGCTACTCTAGACTTCCCTCTGTGTCCCTCATCTGAACTTAGCCCAGCCCTTCTCAGAAGAGTCTTCTGACTTGTAATCATTTCAGATAATTTCTTTATGGTTTTATCAGCCAAGTGTACATCCCTAGACAGTCTTACCAGTTTTTAAACTTGATGTGGCTTTTAGATCTCTTTGAATCTACTTGTCTCCCCTCCATCTCTTACTTTTCTTTACGTGGGCCTGTTGGAGAACCTTGACTATTTGACCTGCGGAGTTGCCCACAGTGTGGATGCTGCTAAAGGCTCACCCTTGTGCAGTTCAGTGTGTTCCTCTGTCCTCAGAATTCCCTGCACATTGGCAGCTAGATTCAGAACTGGATCCAGAGATAGCTGGATTTGGCTTTGATGCCTTTGGGAAGATCGTGGGTGGAATTGTTTCCATTCATCAAAGAGGCACATTCATGTCTGGTTGTCTCTCTGTAATGTTAACAACTCTTGCTGTTTAATGCGTATATCTATTTATTTAGTGGGGCTTGAAAAGTGGTAATGTTTTAATACAAGCATTACTTTTCAATTGTTAGTTGGCATGCTTTTTTAAATAGATGCTTTCCCTTGTCTCTTCGTTGGTTACCCCTCATGGTACAGTCTATGTAAGAAAAGCAGGATAAATATTTGACTTTCTTTTATTTTCAGGATAATGAATTAGTTTCCTATCACCCTCCAAAGGTGACCAACTAGTCTTTTTTAAATATTATTTTGAACTTAATGAACTAAAACATATTTGAAGGATTTCACTTTATTGCAATTATTATCAATACTAAAGTTCAAATTGGCCCATCTATGTCTAATTGAAATCTTTAAGTTAGCTTCTGAATCCTTTTTATATAACTTTATAGAACTTACTAGTCTTTGATAGCTTCTTGGCTGTTTGGTGTGACAAGATGTTATAAGCTCATCTTGTAATTTTCTGTTTGGACTTTAAATAAGCCATTTTTCTAAGGGCTCCTGTTTTATTTTTTTTAAGTGAAAAATGGTATTTTAGGACCACAGTGTGGGCACTAGGGATAGATAAATGGTAGATGACAGAAAGACGATTGATTGATTGACAGATAGGTAGATAGATGACAAATAGGCAATAGATGATATAGATGTTCCAAAATAAACATATGATACAGATAATCTGTATTGGAAATATCAGTATAAATGTGTGTGTGCTTATATACTGATACTTTTAATTAAAATTTATCTCAAATTCCTGACTTTGAGTTAGAGTAGTGTTTACTAAAACATACATCTGTATGTCCTGTCTTTCATATCAAGAATCTTAAGGACATAAGAGCAAAATAAATAGAATATCATAATTATTCATCTTTTTCTCCACATTCTATATACAACATTCTCAGTGAAACCTTAATATTATCATAAATATGATTTCTGAAAAGACAGGAAAAAATAGCAAGTGCTTTCCTGCTTCTCCCATTTTTATAGTTGTTTGATATCTGCATCAACAGAATATAAAGAGCATATGTACTGTCTCCCTTTTAGCACACATTTAATCTTAGTTCTAAAAAGTAACTCTTTAGTGTTTACCACTAGAATTATGTCAATGCTTCTCTAGTCATTTTGGTGCTTGAAGCTCACTATTAAGTAAATTCCTAAGAAAAGGCTCCTGGAAATCCAATTTTTCTGAGTTTTTGCATGTAAATAAGAGTTGGTGTCCTTTTCACTTGCAAGTTTGTTGGATAAAAAAATCCTTGACTCACACCTTCTTTCCTTGAGTATTTAAATCGGTTCCTCCATTCTCATCTGACATCAAATGCTGCTTTAGAAAGACCTAAATGTAATCTAATTTTCTTCCTTATAAGTAAGTCACTTGCTTGTTTTTTCTTTTTCTTTAAAGTCCAATCATTTTACTATAATATATTTGGTGTTGGTCAATATTCTCTTTAAGTGTGTAATTTAATTTTTTAAGAAAAGTTTTCTAGATCATGTAATTTAGTCTTTATTCTGTTTCTTGGCTAGTTTTCTTCTTCAGGGATTCCTGTTACTTTCAAGAATCATCTTCAATTGCAGTCATTATATGGTGAATCCTTTTTATCTCTTTATTTTACTTCTTTTTGACTTTTAAAAGTTTCCTCCACTTACAATGCTATTTCTTTTCAGGCATTTTCAGGCATTATATTTATTCACTTTTGTGTTCCTTCTGGTTTTATCTTAATTTTTGACATTGTATTTTCATTTATTTTAAATTGTTTCCTGACTTCTGACACTTCACTTCTGAAGTTTCCATTTCTAATTTATACTGTTCTTTCATGTCTTTTAGCACTTTCCTTAATATATTTTAGCTCATTTTGAAACAGTAGGCTAGGGTTTTCTTTATAGATATGTTTTACTGTTATACTTTTATTCTGTCTCTTAATTCACTTTTTCTCTTAATAACTTGTGAAGGATTTAAAAGTTGATACCTTTCTTTTTCTAATTTTTATTTCACATGTTCTTCCGAACTTTTAGAAAGAGAGAAGAATGAGGATCATTTTAGTCATTTGGTAGTTTTCCATCTTCTGTTGTTTCCTTGTAGTGTTAAAAAATGTTGGTTTGTTGAGGAGTTAAAAGGAAAAAATAATATATTTAAATGTAGAGAGGACCTGAGCTTCACCTTAAAGTATGAATACAGATTGCCTGAGAAGGTGAAAAAGAAGCATTGCCTTGCATGTGTCATAAATAGGAGAAGAAAATACAATCAGCTCTGCTGTAAGAGTTATATACACAGTATGATTATGGAACAAGGAGGAGATCAACCCGGCTGGTGGAGAAGAGGAAGAAAAAAATCAGTGGGGAATAGAAGTCAATAAATAGGAGAAGATCATAACATTAAAAACAAAGAAAATTGGGGCTGAAATTGCTGAGCATTTATGATACATTTTAAAAACAATAAACCAGGATTCAAAATTCCAGAGAGATTGGTTTACGGTTTATGGGCCAAGTTTTATATTTTGATTTTGTGCTGCCTTTAATACTTATTACCGTGCACATAGAATACTCTCAAAGTTGCTGATTCAACATGATAATAAATTACTGTAAGCCTACTCCAAAAAAAAGTCTGTGAGAGCCAGGATAAATACAGTGGCCATAAAACAGGTGCTAGTCCTCAAGGAAAGTATATCCGATGATGGCTGACATAGTTGACAGAAAAAATTCACAAACCAATGTGGCTATGAATGACCATCGGCATGACTCAATTAAAAAAAAATTTAAAAGCACACCCCTTTTTAATGTGTTTAAGAGATGTTATTTTCAAGAACTACTTACATATGTGAAGCAAGCAAAGAACAAATGAATTTAAACTCAGAGGAAAATGTCAGTACTTAATAAATAATCTTTTTCTCCATCTTCCTCACCTACTCTTCTTTTCTACCGGAAGTGGGATATTGTTTCTACAAGACCAGGATTTGGCATGCTATGGCCCACAGGCCAAACCTAATCTGCTGCCTGGTTTTGTATAGTGCATGAACTAAGCATAGTTTTTATGTTTCAAATGGTTTTGGGGAAAACATTTCTTAAAGAATAATATTCCATGTACCATGAAAGTTATTTGAAATTAAAATATCAGTGTCTATCTATAAACTTTTATTTGAACACAGCCCCACTCACTCACTTACATGTTGTCTATGGCTGTATTCCCACCACCACAGAGGTGAGCAGTGACAGCAGAGAACATAAAGCCCACACAGCGTACAATTGTTACTGCCTGACGCTTTAAGAAAAAGTAAGCGGGCCCTGGGAAGAGATTCATTTAACTGTTAGTTCCATGAAGTTAAAACACAAATCATATGCATATGATCCAGGTTTCCAGTCCAGTTAAAGCCTTCTGACCTCTGGAATACCATCCTGTGTTCTACCAGATGAAAGCAGTTTGCCCTCTGCCTTCCTGGAGCATTTAGGCACTGAAGTCCGATCATTTAGTCCTGATTAATAATGAACTGTTCCTATTGTTATCAGTTGTTTGATTGTCTGCTTCAGTCTAAGGTGAGTACCTCAGGGGCACAGCCTCTGTTTAGCATTTTGTTCTGTCTCTCCTACTCAATGCCAGTCACAGTCCATTAGTAGATGAGCACCATGAGTTTGTTGATTGACTAATTGACTGACTGAGTGGCTGAGCCAGTAGGTAGAAACCTGAGGAGCATCAGAAAGGCCTTTATATGAACCCTTGAGTGGAGCTTGTTTTCTTTGTGCTATTTCTCTTTTGAGTTCCTCTGGGTTCACTGGTTTTGAATAGCATTTCAGAAGGAGAGAAGATGGTGCAAGGCAACCAGAGGAACACACCTCCATCTGCCTTCAATTCTCAGACTGGGAAAACATTTCCAGAAGGCCTGGTGCATGAGAACCTGACACGGTGACAGAACGTTCTGTCTCCCTCTTGTTCCATGAGTAGCACGCCGAGTGTCTGCAGACTCATAAACCCTGGGGGCCTTTTCCAGCCATGGCGCCCAGGCTGCTGGCCCCCCTTCCAGGAAATGAACACTTCAAAACCCTCATCAAAAGAGAACATTGCGTTTCTGTACATCCAGCCCCACCCCGGGACTGATTTTCCCCAGCTCAGGTAGTCCGAGCCAGCCAGTTAGGTCAGGTACACTTTCTGCTTCCTGAGCTCTTGCCTTTTGGAAATGTGCAGAAAAATATAATTGCCCAACATTGTTCAGTGATATGTTTCAGCGAAGTATTATTATGAATTTATCAAATTAAATTTTCCAAGAGGCGACCCAGAAAAGTGTTTCCACAGGGCCTAATACAAAGCTTGCAAAGGGAAAGTGGGGGTAAACTAGTGCCCAGAGAGGGCACAAAGTCAGACACGAAGTCTTTCCGCTTTGGGGGATGTCCTCTACCTGCCAAATGGAAGAAAATCTGGTGCCCAGCGTGGAGGTAGAGAGAGGGAGGAGGAAGGAAAGAAGTGAAAAATCACAGGTTCAAATACCTGTAAGCCACAGGTTAGCCCAGCACTCTTCCACAGTTCCCACCACTGCCAGCCTCAGGCAGCTCTTGTGCCTTCGTCCTGCCTTCTCTTCTGCTTCTTCTCCCATCAAGATCTGTAATGTTTCTAGCCACATCGGGAGTGCTTAGTGTTTGGCGACACATTAAAAAGACACGTAGCAGACAGTATCGCGTACTGGCTGGAAGGCAGAGCACTGGACATGAGAATTCAGGCAAGCGACACCTCCACTACTCTTATCTGCAAAATGAGAGACTGGCAGGTGATACCTACCTGCCAGAGTTACTGTGAGAGTGACATAAGGCAATGGATGTGAAAGTACTTTTTTTTATTAACCGCTATACGAGTAGAAAACATTATTAGTGTGTCTGGCCATACTATGTGAGCTGCTACGGTTATAGTTAACTACTATGACTATACAGCTTGCTAATGCCACCAGTTATTCCAATCAAAGGGTTGGATGACTAGGGTGAAGAATCTGGAAACTACATCATACCTGAGAGGAATGGTTGAACCAGATGGAGTCAGCCCAGCAGAAATCTCGATGGGAAAATAACTGTCTTCAAGGATCTGAAGGTTTTCCATGTGGAAAAGGAGGTAGGCTTGTCTGAGTCCCTCCAGTGAAAAGACCACAGAGCAGAATTACAAAGAGAAATATTTTATTACAGGACAAGAACTTGCTCTTAACATAATCATCAAACAATATGAAATACCATCTTGGGACACAGTGAAGAGATGGGCATCTAAACAGAATCTCTAGTCCTTCATCTATTCGTTTATTCGTGCCACTGTTTCTATTGTGCGTCCCTGAATGCCAGGCATTGCTTCAGGCAATGGGACAACCACAGTGAACAAGACCAGCTCCTACTCTTCTGGACCTTATGTTAGATTAGAGCATTGGGTGGAAGCTGGATGCTATGCCACAGCAGCCTTTTCCTGTCACTTCTCTCATTCTGACTTTTTTAGAATACTATGATTTCACAGGTATGCAATGAAGTGGGGGGAGAAGGGAACAATCGACCTGTTTCTGCCTTGTATGTAGTCTCCCCGCAGCCTGGCAGGGAATGGCCTTGGCCAAAAAGAGAGTCATAAAGGAGCCTCCAAATTCCCTGAGAAGTTCTTTCCCTGATGGAGGGACTCTCCTTGGCTGAGAATGGCCTACCTCCCCTAGTGAGTTTCCGGCAGTGGCTATCTTGGAGTCTGGACATCTGGGACAGTCCTTCAATAAGAGCCCCCAGAAGGGTGATGGGTCCAAAGCCACCAAGAGCTCTTGGAAGCTTCTGCAAGATGAACAGTAAGATTCTTGCACTTCCACAAGAGTGATGGCAAACAGGATGAAGTAACCTTCCCCTGCCTAAAATATATCTCCTCTTGTCCTGAAGGTGGTCTGTAATTCTCCAGGCAGCCTCTCTTAAAATGCAAATGTTCCTGACAGGAGTAGCAGCATTGCTTGCATTCAAGTCGTCAGCAATTCCTGAAGATACCCTCTGAAAATCTCACCTGCCCATCCCCTCTTTTCTCTGCATCACCTCTGCCTCTCCATATCTTCTCTAAACAGTGGCAGTACCTTCTGGCTGGTCCTACGACCTCCCATTGATCCTCATGCCATTCCATGTGTCAAGATTCATGACAGTGGTTCTTCTCAAAAGCCTGTGCAATTAAGTGGGGGGAGATTAACCTTCAGTGGCTTCCCGTTGCTGAGAACATGGTCTTTAAAAAGTATACTTGCCCCAGGGCTCTGGGAAGGAAATACTAAAACTTCTATGGATAGATTTTTCTAAAAAGTGAGAAAAAATTAATCTTTACTGATAGAACTAACATATAGATCAACAAGGGTTTCTTATCTAGTCCTTATGTCAGATTGTCATTCACCACTTAGGATAGTTACAAAGACGGGGAGGCTCACAGGAGTTGACAATGCATCCCATGGGCCTCCATCTGCGTCCGTACCAAGACAATTGCAGTAAAGTGTTTTGAGGTTATGCTGTCCAAACTTCTAAGCCAGTCTTCACAGATGGATGGCTGATTTAACAGTTTACTACCCAAGAGAAAAAAAAATATGTTGATCAAAGATAACCCTCATCTTGCAGACAGAAACAAACAGCAGGGTAAGACAGGGCTGACACCTCCCCTGAGTTTGCCTGTCATCAGCTTTAGTACAAAGTAATTGCAATAACCTAAGTAATAGTAGTAATCTAAGTAATGAGGGTAACGTAAAGAGATCTGATAAGGAAGCTAATGGTTTAAGTCATTAAGAAGTCTTCTAGAAACATGAGCTTACATCCAACACAACTAACAATAGACCACACCACTGACTGCCTTGAACATAATGTAATAACTATATGACATTAGCAACACATTTAAAATATAAGTCACCATTTTGTCAAAGAAAAGTGGATAAATAAGAATATAAAAATAGATATGCATGAACTTTAATTTGAATAAAATAACATTGGAAAAATATATTAAAAGCTAAAAAAAATGTTGAATGTGAGGACAAGGGGCAGTGAGTGAAAGGGCTGAGGTAGGGAAGAGATTTCTCAGTTAATACATTTTAAAAATCGTGATTTTGGAACAATGTGACTATTAACCATTTCAAAATATTAAATGAAGAGATTAGCTTTGAGAATATAATGTCAATCTATAATTCTTTAGCAAAATTTAGAGTCACGTGATAATCCAAATCTTTGCAAAATTACACTAAAATTAGTAACAATGTAATTGAAAATC
Source organism: Macroglossus sobrinus (assembly GCA_004027375.1). Taxonomy (NCBI): domain Eukaryota; kingdom Metazoa; phylum Chordata; class Mammalia; order Chiroptera; family Pteropodidae; genus Macroglossus; species Macroglossus sobrinus. The sequence goes on from PVKZ01000219.1 coordinate 707,446, forward strand.
TCTTTTGTATTTCCTTAGAAAGATACAAGTGCAATGGAATTTATATAAAATTTAGATACAAACAAAGATAGATACATTATACAGACAGATGTGCAAATAGAAATGTTTGGTGATGACTGGCTTGAAGGATCAAGTCCAAACTCTCAAAGCTGTTCTTTTATACTTTCTCAGACTCCTGTCTTCTCTGCTCACATGAACTCTGTGCTTCAATCACATTCCGATGAATTTTGGCCTACAACCCACAGCAACCTGCCCAGGACTAACGCTTTTTCTACAACCAGGAAGTCAGTTTATGATAAATCAGATTTGCAGGAAGTCAGATTGCTATCTGTAGTGACAATCCAGGAAGCTAAACAATAAATACTGTAACAGTTGCCCCAAATGACCAGGATTTGTTAGTCTACAGCTTCCTTAATTTTTGTCTCTACTCCCAATTTGGGACCAACTAGAGAAAACCCAATATGACCCCTATCCAATAACATAGCATGCCAGGCTTCTAGTTAGCCCACCTATAGCTTCCCCAGGCCAGTAGCCTCCAATCAGGATACTCCAGAGGCCTTTTCTTTTTTCCACTAAAAAGCTTTCTCACTCCTCTACCTGCCTTTGAGTCACTACTAAAATACAAGTAGCTGCTCAGAATAAATAGGCTTTGCTTTTCTCATTTGGTGTGTCTTTATTTATTTCTGTCTCTGACATGGGGTTCCCAGGTGTCAAAACCTGACATTACAAGCTACTGCCAAAGCCTGCCTCGCTCCTCTCCCTTTCCTCCTCTAAAGTTTTCCCATCGCAAAGGGGAGTAGAAGCTGTTCTCTTCACTTGGCTAAGGCCCCACCCACCTCCTCCTTTCCTGCAATTTTCTTCATGTAAAAACCACTCTCTAGCCACACTGGAATGTGTCTCACTTGTTCTAGTTCTGGGGCCTTCACATGCTGCTCCTTTGCCTAAAATGCTTTGCTCACCTCCACTCCTACTTATTTCTGAGTCAACATTCAATGTCAGCTTTCAAGAAAGGACTTTCTTACATAAACCCTTCCTCCTCTATTCATAATACCTAGATTGGGTTTCCCTCTTATTTTCTTTTATAGCACTTAGGAATTTTATTTGTAGTATATACATTTTGCTGATTTATAACTAAACATTTATTTTATATATTTATGTGTTTATACTTGACTTTCCCATTAGAATGGAGGCTCCATGAGGGCAGGGACTCAGTTTACTTTTCTTCTACTAGTGTATAACCATGATCTAGCAGAGTGCTTTATGTAAAATAGGTACCCGATAATCATGTGTTGAATGAATGTATGAATACTATAGTCATGCTACCAAATCTATGCTTGATATACCTCCCTCTCTGATGTCTTCCTCAACTCTCCCAACAGAATGTGAACCTCTTCTTCTGCTCCCAGAATGCCTTGCACATGTTTTTATTTCAACGCATGAAGTTATATTGTAGTTCTTGATGTGGATCTGCTTTTATTCCTAGCTCAGGACCTATTTATTAAGCCCAGAAAATTTTATTTATTCTATGGCCTAGTATAGTATATGCCATAAATAGATGTAAGATGTGTTAACTCATTAAATAAGTGACTCAATCATATAGTCAGTGCACATATTTTTATCAAAGGACTTTCTCTTTAGACAGGAAGTTACAGAACAGAGGGAATGGCAGCAGTGGGTGGGAGGGGGGAGTAGGGATTGGTGGAGGAAGATGTAAGTGAATTGGAAGTAAAGAATGCAAGTGCTTTAATATTTAAGAGAAAAGAAAGGCCCTGGAATCAGAGAGAACTGGATTCATTCTTGTTCTGCCATTTCCTAGTGGTGCTACCTTAAGAAGGCAACTTACATTTTCTCTCAAAACCACAGTTTCCTCTTCTGTAAGATGGACATAACAGACTTATTGCATACTCTTGCAGTAAAAATTAAATGAGATAATGCATTAAAAAAGTTTTTTAATATAAATTCTAAACATGAACTGTTTTATCATTACCATAATGCAAAATTGCTTAATTTATATTTTTTGGCCAGGGTTATCTATGAGCAAAATTTACAAAATGCTAGTATTGAATGACTGAACAAATTAAGTCATTCTGAAATGAATAGTCAATGTAGAAATTTGCATGTGAAGCAAAATTGGTGGAGAGAAAGGATGTATACTACTGAGATGTATACCATTATGTTTATACTTTCACATGACAAATGTCCAAAGTTTCTGTCCATTCATCCATCTTCTTTCTCTTCCTTCCTTCCTTCTTTCTTTTCCTCCTTTTTTTTTCCTTCATTCCTTCTTCCTCTCAGTTAGGACTAGAAGAAGCAAGGGGACTGCTCAGCTGAAGAGAGAAGCAAATGTGTAGCATTTGTGGATCATTTCTTTAACTACAAGCTCAGTTTCTAAATAAAACCCTGAACCATAAGTGCCACAGATGGGTGGGATGATGGTTTCAGATATCCTGGGGTGTGGAGTTTGGGATTTTACGAAAGAGTTAAATATAGTAATAATTGAGAGAAACAGTTGGGTCAAACAGAATTATTTGCTAGGCAATTTCATAACCAGAAAATGCTTAAAATGCAAACCACAAAATGAAGACAACCTCAAAGGTTAATGAAAACCTGCAACAATAGACAAAGGAAATAAACAATTGCAACAGAGTCCTCCTCCCAAATCTATTAAGCAGTCATACCAACATCCTTCCAAATGGGGAATACTATCCAGCTCCATTTATTGTGCCTTGGAACAACTGAAGTGAGACAAAAAGTTAAGATATAATGCCTCAATGGCTGCTCTATTCACTAGATCAAGAATAAAAACAATGGTTCCTCCAAACATTTCTGAAACAAAAATTTCTGCCTGGCTTGTGCAGCTACACCTGGTAGGTGTCCTATGAAGATTTATTGAATAAGTTAGAGTTCCTGGGTCTAACCAGTTAAAAAAAAAAGTCAGGCATTTACTAAGAGCCAGGGAGAATAGAAGAGAAACTGTGGTAGGTCTATGGTAGAGCTAAAAATACTGGTCCAGGGAAGGCCTTTGGACAAAGTCAAAAAAATCAAAGTTTCATAGGCATGACAATTAAATTTAAAAAGCAATGCCAGAGAGGTTGAAAGCGTCAAACTGGATAGTATGCTCTGAATTGAAAAGAGATCCTGTAGAAAGCACAAGTTCAAGATTCAGGGATTGAGAAGTGTGGCCACATCTGAAGAACAAGAGGACATTTAGCTCTGAGGACAGGAATGGAGACAGGTGAACATGAACCTGATAAGAGGAGTGAGTTGTCTCTATATGGTCAGTACTCATATATCATAGGCCCTAGTCCTCTTTCTGTCTGAATGTATTCTTAAAACAGTGCTGTGTGCCCTGTACTGTAGTCTGGCAATGAATGCCTGGAAATCAAGAATCATGAATTCCTGCCAGTGCCATTTTCAGTGCCTTTTGAGAAGTCACTGAACTATATTATAAGAACTGAGAAAAGAACTAGTTCCCATGACACGAGACAGTTGGACAGTTGTCAAGAGGCCTCACTCCATAACCAATCCATGTGTGGCCTTGGACAAGTCATCTAAGCTCTGTGTTTTAGTTTAATCACAAACAAGGTGAAGATAAAAGTATCTTATAACTTGCTTCTAGGGTTATTGTGGAACCCAAATGAGATCTTGCAGGTACAAGTTCTTTGTAAACTTTAAAACAAATTCAGACATCATGACTTACTATTTTGATTTGACGGAAGGCTACCTAGGTTTTCAAACTACTACTTAAGGCATCAGCCAGCACTATCCTAAAACAGTACATTTTTTTTTCTAAGAAAGAACTAAATTTTGTTGATTTTGTTCTATTTTGCTTTATTTTTATCCTCAAAGTCTTTAACTTTCTCCTTGGGAATTGATACTTAGCCCGATCTAAGCCTGGTATGCTTATCTTTTTTTAACCCGGTACCAGATTTCAGATGCTTTGATGTCAGACCCTTTGGTTAGCATACCCAGCATAGGCTGCATTTACTGCTTGTCTCTTACAAGCTGTCATGACATCAAGAAATTGTAGAGTTGTGAAACCAGCCACATTGGACTCTGTTTTCTCCAAGAGATAAGCTCAGTTAACTGTGAAGGTGAATAGAAAGTAATTCTGCAGAAAATCACAGGAAATTAGCCCACTTAGGTGCCATGTTGTGGTGTTCTCATGTGTTTTGGGCAAATTGATTTTCAATAGAAACATCACCTCTGTCTGTTCCTCTTTTGCTTACAGCACACAGAAGAATTGCTGAGCCAGGAGAAATAGTTACAAAGTTTGGCCTGTGGCCCTCCTCACACCCAAACAGATAAACATATACCAGCAGAAGAAGCCTCTGGTGGGGCTAGCTCTGTTGCAGACTTCTATCTCCTTAATCTCTGCTTTCTCTCTTCATGGGCACTCAAAATTTCTTTTCATGAAACAGTCTCATCATTAAATAAGCCTTGGCAATAAGCCCAAATAATGAATCAGAGAAAAGGGTTCAGTCCTGAGTCTTCCACTGTGCATTTGAGTAACATTGGTGCCATTCGTGAGGTCCAGCTGCTTCCAGTGACAACAAAGTGAGAGATCATTCTATAGCTTTTCTACTTTTCTTATGTACTTGTGAGCATCAAATGAAATTAAAAAGGTACTTTGACTAATGGTAAGTTACAGTAATTTAGATGTGTTTCATTATTACTATTAGTAATAGTAGTATTTGGATTGCTGGTAGCAGCAGTAGTAGCATTAGTAGTAATAGTCTTTATAGAATCCTAGAGTCTCAGTGTCAGAAAGGACCAATTTCTTAACAAATACAAATAATACTGTATTACCAGTTAATTATTATAAATATTATTTTGTATGCTTCTTCCATTTTATGTTCTCTAAGGTGTTCACTAAAGGATAACTAATGTCTTTTTTTCCTCTACCGTATCTTCCCCATCCAAACCTGCTCTTAAATGATCAGTCAATAAACCCAATGGTAGATGTAGTAGAATAAGGATTTCAAACCTAGAGAAGAAAAAAGTGAAAAGGAAGAATGGAGGCCACGAAGAAGAAGGAGAGCATTCTTCCAGACTTAGAAATTCATAATGGTGGGAGAAATAAAGAAGAAATAAAACCTGTATTTAGTATTTCATTAGGACCTCCCTCCTGCACTTCTCTAGGCCAACAACAGTTTGGCCAGTGGTCAATTTCATGGCTGGCTTCAACTTCCTCACTAAGGGAAAAGATAGCTCTTATAAAAGTCCTGACAGGATTTGGATAAAGGTGATTTTGTAATTCAGGGTAAGTCTCTGTGTTATTTTATGCAATTAATTACTTCCTCCACATTTGCTTTCGGATGCTATTTTCAGAGCTGAGTGAGCCACAGGAAGCACTAAGGGCCTGGGATGAATGGGTGAACTATGTTCTGGTGATCAAAATTCATTTCTGAGTTATTTCCTGAAATGGTATTTTGACACCTGGGTCATATGTTAGCTTTATGGAGTTTCTCTTTGACATGCAACCACAATGCAGATGTGCAATAGGACATTATTCACAAGGAGGTAATGTGGAAGTTTGTTGCTGCTTGCCAAACTAGAGGAAGTAGGGTAAATATTTTTAAAAAGTCAGATTTACCCAAATGCAAAGTGCAGAAAGTTTAGCTTATTTTTTAAGTGGGAAGATCTTTTGTAGCATCATTGTACCAGAGCCTGTTGTCTACAGCAGAGCCATGGTAAGTCTCAATTGAGAATTAGAATTTCATATCATAGAGCTAAAGGGATCCTAAGAGAATTTTTCTCCCAAACATCTGTCACTGAGAAAACATTATTATCCCCGAGTTCTTGATGAGGCAACTAAGGCACATAAATTTAAGTGAGTTAGGCTCAATCATGCAGCTGACAGGTATTGGCCAACAGGCTCAACCCCAGAGCTTCATCCCAAGTACAGAGCTACCTCTAACTTTCATCCACAACCATTCAGGGCTACTGTTGCAGGGAAATATTCTTTAGAAATCAGTCTCCCTTGGCTTTCTCATGATAACTGTCAGTGTTTACTCTTCACACATTTGGCCAGGCCCATGATTTGGAAGAATAGGAAGCTGTTAGCAGGATGTGAACAGCCCTTCTTAGCCCTCCAAGACCTCCAGCACTTGAAGAGTCAGCCTTCACTCAGGGTCAAAAATCTCTCTTCATTAAATGAGAACACTGAAAATTCAAATCTTTGTGTGGCAGCGTGCTACCCTGATTAAGAGAATAGATTCCATATTCAGGAACACCCAGGACCAACTGGCTGTGTCACCTACTAGCTGTGTGTTCTTGGGCAATTATTTATATATTATGATTTATCATATGGAGATAGTGACTGATTAAATGACATCATAAGGTTCTTAAGGCATAGAGAATAAATACAAAGATTTAATTCTGCCAAGATAAAGAAATTCAGTGGTGCTTGGTTCCCTCTCCCAGATCAACTCTTGAAAAACTATAGAAATGAGAAGCTCATGAGCATTCCAGGAACAAGTTACAACCACAAGGGAGGAATCCTTGGGACACCAGTGTATTGGGAGGTACATGGCTATAGGCAGTGACGAGAAATAAAATTAGAAAGAAAGGTTACAGTCTGCTGTTGCATCTCCGAGCATAATGTTGGGACAATCATTGTGTGCACTTTTGTGCCATGAATCTGCAGCAAGAGCCCAAACCACCAGGGCAGGTCGAAAGCCTTGGCGGTAAGTAACTAAAACATAGGTACAAGGGGCTGATTGTCCTCGAGTATTCAATGCCACCTTTGCCATCTTTTTAGGCTATTAGCTGGTTTATTAGTTTTCTATTGCTGCCATAACAAATTACCACAATCTTAGCAGTCTTTTCTGTATGTTAGAGTTTGGTTACAGCATGGCTCATTCAGGTCCTCTGTTTAGTCTCACTAGGCTGAAATTAAAATGTCAGCAAGTATGTATTCCTTTCTGAGACTTTGGCCAAATTTAGTTCCTTGCTGGCTGTCATCCAGAGGCTGGTCTTTGCTCCTAAACTTTGCCTACATTTCTTCTCATTCTTTCCTGTGGCCCTTCCAGAAATAATGGGTTGAGTCCCTTTCATGCTTTAAAATTTCCCTCTTCTTTTTCTGTCACATGGCTCTCACTTTAGCCAGAGAAAGTTCTCTGCTTTTAAGGGCTCATGTGATTAGGTTGTGCTCACCTGGATAATCCAAGAGTGTCCCTATCTGAAGGTCTATAACGTTAATCACATCTGCAAAATCCCTTTTGCCATGTAATATGACATAGTCACATGTTCTAGGGATTAAGGCATGATATCTTTCTGGGGATCATTCTGCTTGTAACAACTGGCATGCATATAGGCATAATTTTTCAACATGAAGAGCTGTTCCATCACCAGTTTGTAGCTTAACCCTTAACCTATATGTAATGTGGATTCTTCCTCTCATGCCTTCATCCATCAGTTATTTCTCTTATGCATGTATTTTAAAACTGTGTCCTCATAGTTCATTGCCCAAAGCCTAAATGTCTTTCCTAGCTTCTCCCATCTTTTAAAACCTACTCTAAATTTTTGACCACTGTATTTTTTTTTTTAGTATTCTCCTCCAAATAACACTCTACACTCATCTCTACCATTGTTCATGTGTTCACTTCTTGGTCACCATAACAGGGCTTTTGGTTCCCAACAACCCAAGGAAATATCTCCAGCAAATATCATTAATGACTTCCTAAGCTTCCAACCCAAATCAATACAAATCCATGATTATCTTATGTAATCTCCTTTTCTACTTTTGATGTTATCCATGACACCCTCTTCCTCAAATGCCCTCATTCCTGGTTTTAATTTTCTCTCTATTTCTGAGTTTCTTCCATTCCTCTGGCAATTCATGGGCTTCTTTTTTACACCCAATTTTTTAAATGCTGGAGTTATTTCTATGGTCATTTTTTCTCTTCGCCCCTCATTCTCTCCTTAGGCACTCTCAGCCAATTCTGAAACCTCAATTGCCATCAGTATGCTGTTACCTTTACTATAAACTCAGACTCCTAAATGGAATTCCAGATGCTTTTATCAAATCACTTGCTGGATATTTCCACTTGAATTCATCACTTTCCCTCCAAATTTTCTCCTCACTTAGTTATCAACCTATCCATTTTTTTTTGTAAAAAGAGATATTATCTGTGATTCACCTTTCTTTAACTCTCGACATGAAACCAGGGACCAATTCCTATCCAGAATATTATACTTCTTTAGCATCTGCCACATCCTTCTTCCCCATCACTAAGCCTTTATACTAGCTACTATTTATTGAGTACCTTTGTATATGAGCTATGATGTTAAAAATTTTTTAAAGTCATTTCAGTTTATCTTCACAACAGTTGTGGGAGGCAGACAACATTATTTCTATATTCCAGCTGAACAAACTTAGGAAAGTTTAGTCTAAATGACTTGGCATGGGTCACATGGTTTCTAAGTAGCCTTCCTGGTCCATCTAGCTCCTAACTCAATGCTCTACAAATGTACTGTTGCAATTTACTATTTGGATCTTAACATCTTTCACATGGACTCTTGCAAAGTTTTCCTAATGAGTCTTCCTAAATCTCCCTTTGTCATCTGTTAATCCCTTCTCCATATCTGTAATCACAGAGTATCTGTAAAATGAAAATTCGATCAGCTTAAAAGCTGTCATTGGATCACCTTTGCCACATTAGGATAATTCTTACAGCTTTAAATAGTCTCCTCTGTGATCTGCTTTTATCTCCAACTTATTTTCTTGTTTTATATCATCTACTCCACACATCAAGCAAGCTTCTAGCAACTTCCAAACTTTCTTTCCTATTTTGCACCAGAGCTCCACTTGGGGCCTCCTTTCTTTCCTTGTATTCTGGGGAACCTCTCATCACCATTCAGTATAATTCAGCTCAACTTTCTCATTGAAATTTTTAACTCCCTAGAACAATACATTCTTGGCTTCCCTGCCTCACCCCAAAATGCAATTATGTGCTCTTTTGTGTGTGGGTGCATCCACCATGCCCTATACATATTTCTTTCGTTGAATTCACCTTTGCTGCATTTGTTTGCTTATTTACAAGTCTTCCCTCTTCTCCTAGAACTATAAGGTCAGTGCATCAAAGAACGCATATTACTTGTATTTACATTCTTAATGCAGTACCTCTCACATGTGAAGATTCAGTGATTGCTAAATGCTTGGATTCATGAAAGATAGAGACTTGAAGGCCAGACTAAACAGTATGGATTTTATTTCTTAGACAAAAAGAAAAAGGAAAATAGATGTTGAACTTTTGGGAGCATTTGTTTGTTTGTTTTTAAACATGAGGGTACCATGCCCAAGGCAGATGTAACTGGCAGCAATATGTAAGATGGACTGCGATGGAGAGAGCTAGGTACAGTCAAATCTTTACTGGGGCAATTCTACAGTCAAGAGAAAAATGAAGATGAGGTGAAAGAGGTCTCTGTGGTTGGCCTCTAAGATGATGGCATTCAACAAATGAAAAATGAAAGCATCATAATGATTATGCAATAATACACTCTTGTGATGTGACACATCCACAGGCAGAGGACATGGAAAAAAACAAAAGTGTCAAGAGTGATTTCACAAAGCCTTTGGATTTTGAAAATGGTGGGTGGATTTGGAGGGAGTTTATCATATCTTTTATACAAGTCATAAATATTCATAGCATCAACTGAAACTAAAGACAGCAGTCTGAGTGTTTATTTAGATTTTATGGTCCATTTATTGTCTCATATTCTTCCAGTCAAAGATAATTATTTCTTAATTAATCATACATAAACAGTCTATATCTTCTGCAGAACTGGCTACTTAAAAGAACATTTATCTTAGCAATTGGTCCCATATACTGAACTGCAAATCATCCACTTTTGGCTGATTTTGCTGACTTCTGATCATTCTTGTGTTTCTGATGGTTTAAGGGGAGGACAGAAGTTGGAGGAGGCCAGAGAATAAATAACATGGAATTATCCATTTTTCTTATTATTTCCTTTTAGGAATAAACCTGAAGATCAAAAGAAAACAAACCTTTGTGAGTTGAGATATTGACAATTTGTCTTACAGTTGGTTAAAAATTATCTTATTTCATCTACAAAGTTCCATTATGAATTTGCCTAACAGCACAGAGATTTTTAAGGCAGTGAAAATACTTTGCATGATATTGTAATGATAGACACGTGTTGTTATACATTTGTCCAAACTCATAGAATGTGCAAGACCAAGAGTGAACTCTCATGTAAACTATGACTTTTGGTGATTATGCTGTGTCAGAGTAAGTTTCTTAGTTGTAATGAATGTACCATATTGGTGGGGATGCTAATAATGGGGGAGGCTATACATGTGTGGGAGCACACGGGAAATCTCTGTGCTATCCTCTTAATTGTGCTGTGAATCTAAAATTGCTCTAAAAAATAAAGTCTTAAAAAGGTTTGCTGGAAAAGAATGGCTACCACCCCGTTCAGTCTTGTGGGGTCGGTATTTACAAATGGCCCAAAACTGCAGAACCAGGCCACTGCCCATCCTGATATGGATTGTATCATCCTGGAAAGAATATACTGAGTGTTTCATCTTCTTGGATTCTCAAAATGCAATAATAGCATTTTGTCATTAAATCAAGAAACATCTAATCATTTTATCTAGTGGTTCTTCAGTCTATTTAGAAAGTGTAGATCAGCTTTCTCTACCTCCTGTGGACAATAGCTGATCAACATACAATATGAAGGATTTAAGTCTGTCTAACATCAGAATATAGAGAGCTCAAACACCTGGGAGCAGTTACAGTTAGATGGTTCCTGGGGAAATCAGGAGTACTTAATCTAGAACCTAAGTGATCCTGAGGCCAATATGACAAATGTTAAGTCTAAATAATAGACTCTGTAGCCTTCATAGGGATCCTTCTCCTTGAGAGCAAGAATGCTCTATCACTGTTCCCATTTTATAGGTGAAAAAATTGAGGCGTCGAGAAGGTAAGTAATTCAACCCAAGTTTACACAGCTACCATGTGTAAGGGCTGAATATATGTATAGCAACTGAGATTGTGAGTTCAAAGATGAACTGAGACAGATTCTCATTGGTGTTACTTGTAGCACTTAAATACAAGAGGATGGTCCCTCCTACCCACAATATCCCTCAAATAAAAATTATAAACAATTGTTCATCAGGCCTTCTCTACTCCCAGCATATCGATGGAGATTAACTGGCATTGACTGTGCCACTTGGACAGTCTTCATGGCCAATCCCATTGTTCCTAGTAGAACCTTCTATACGCCTCCTTCAAATGAAGACTTGAAAAAAAATCTGTATGCTCTCTCTTTTTCTTGGCCTCCTTCTTTGTATTTTCTTTGCCCATATCTAGCCTGTAGATTATTTTGAGGAGACGAAACATGTCTTCTTCATGTTTATTTTCCTGAGCTCTTTGTACAAAGCAGCCACAAAATAAACACGTTAAATAAATATTTAAAACTTTGGAAGTTATATGAATTATTTTGAGCACTAAATTCTAACTTAATTGTACAAGCAAAACTTTGTAAACCATCCAGGCTAATTCTCCTCTCACTTAGAAATGAGGAACCTGGGGTCTATTAGAGTGAAGTGATCTAGGGTCAGTTGGCTAAATTATAGAAAATTAGGCTAATACTGAAGTCTACCCTATTCCTCTACCTCTCCTTCCCCTTTTTTTCTTCCTTCCTCTCCTCCCTCTGAATGGTCACGTATCTGATGTTGTATTAAGAACTCCACTATTTACTTATTTGTTTGTTTGTTTGTTTATATCTCTAAAAGTTTGTACTCTTCTAAACTCTATTTCCCCTACCCTCTTGCCCTTGGCAGCCACATTTCTACTCTCTGTTTCTGTGAGTTTGACTACCCACTCTCACATCATGTAAGTGTTATGCAATATTTGTCTTTCTCTGTCTGGCTTATTTCACTTTGCATTATGCACTTAAGCTATGTCTATGTTGTTGCAAATGGCAGGATTTCTTTCTCATGGTTGAATAATATTCCTCTGTGTGTGTGTGTGTGTGTGTGTGTGTGTGTGTGTGTGTGTGTGTTGGCTACTGTGAATAATGCTGCAATGAAGATGGGAGAGTATATGTCTCTTTGATATCCTGTTTTCATTTCCTTTCCATACCCAGACATTGGATTATTTGATTGTATGGTATTTTTAATTTTTGAGGCACACCCATATCCATAGGGGCTGCAGCAATTTACATTTCTACCAACAGTGTGTAAGGATTTGCTTTTCTCCATATCCTTGCTAACACTTGTTAGTTCTTGTCTTTTTGATCATAGTCATTCTAACAGGTGTGAGGTAATATCTCAGTGTGGTTTTGATTCACTTTTCGCTGATGATTAATGATGTTGAGCACCTTTTCATATACCTATTGGCCATTTGTATTTATTCTTTGGAAAAGTCTATTCAATTTCTCTGTACATTTTTGAGTTAGTTTATGTGTTTGTTTTTGTTTTGTTTGTTTGTTTTGCTATTGAGTTGTATGAGTTCTTTACAATATTTTATAAAGTTCTTGCAAATATTTTCTCCCATTCCATAGGTTGTCTTTTCATTTAGTTTATGGTTTTCTTTGCTGTGAAGACACTTTTTTAGTTTGATGTAGTTCCTCTTGTTTATTTTTACCTTTGTTGATTTTGATGTCAAATCCAAAAACTCATCACCAAGACCAATATCAAGGAGCTTACCCCTATGTTTTCTCCTAGGAGTTTTATGGTTTTTAGTCCAATGTTCAGTAATTAATCCACTTTGAATTGACTTCTGTATGTAGTGTAAGATGGGAGTCTTGTTTCATTCTTTTGCATGTGGCTGTCCAGTTTTTCAAATACCATTTATTAAAGAGACAGTCCTTTCCCCATTACATATTCTTGGATTCTTTGTGGTAAATACACACACACACACACACACACACACACACACACACACACACACATATTTATTTTAGGGCTCTCTATTCTGTTCTGTTAATCTATGTGTTTGTTTTTATGTCAGTAGCATACTGTATTGTAACTATAGCTTAGTAATATCATTTGAAGTCAGGAAGTATAATGTCCATACATATATTTAGGCCTCGTCATAACTTCATAGACTGAGTGTTTTTGCCCCATACTATAGATTTAAAAACTAAAACTTTACAAAAGTTAGGAAACATATCCAAGGCAAATGGATAGTAAGTTATAAAGTTAATACTGTCTTAACTTCTTTACTACAAGAATTATGTGACTTCTCTGAAAGAAAAAATGTTTTGTTTTAATATGAAAATATCACCAAAATATACTGATAAAAAGATAACTAAGATATACAGAAAATAACATAGAGTATGCTACCTTTGTGAAAAAGAAAGGAAAAAATACATCTGTCATTGGCTTGCATATGCCAAAATATTTGCACTAATAAATAGTAAATTAATCTCAGGAGTTACTTGTTAGGAGAAATGAAAACTAGGCAAATGGGGCAAGGGTGGGAAACTTCTGCCTGAACTTTTAAAATACATTTTAATATTTGAAACATGCATGTGGATTGTCTCTTAAATTTTTTAAAATTTAAAACAGCATATAAAAAGTATATGGATTTTTGTCTTGGCTATTTCAACATGGGGCATTTTAACACAGTTTTAAATATACAGTTTTTGTAACTGTGTAATTGCATGTCAGACACACTCCATTCCATTTCTGAGCCATGCCGAATCAAAACCAGTACAGAAGCCTGAGAATCATAATCCAGAGCTTCTGCTCTAACCAAAAGAATTGAGAAATTTGAGAGAGAGTTACTGTGATGATGATTCCTCAGCCATTAGCTCTCTGGCTGCCACAAGGTCTCAGGGTGGCCACACCATGTTGAAATAATCATATTCTGTGGCCAGTTCTTCAGCTTTATGGTTTCACAGTCTTGCGTTTTCCTCTTGACAAAAAGTGGGTCTGTATCTCCAGGGTAGACTCACATTATCTAGGTTTACAAAAGCTTGGATTATAAAGCACCAAGCCAACTCAGTAATTTATAATGAGACATAAATCAGAAAAGTCAACACATTCCCTCCCTGAAGGTAAAGACTCATGGCAATGCAACCTGTATTAACAGATTGCTTGATCCATATGTTGTGAGAACAGGGGCAAGCTCTGTGATGGTGAGTGGTAGGTCAAAGCTGATGCTGCCATCTCTGCAGTAGAGACACCCCTGCCACCAGGACCTAGTAGGTTATGTTCTCAAGTCTAGACACCTTTCTGTTGGTTATCTCTCAGATGGGCACTGCCAACATCTACCCCTGGGACTCTACTTTTTTATGCTTCTCATAGACACATTCTTTCTCTCCAGACAGGATAAAATGTTCAGCCTGGTTTATTTTGACCTGGTGACTGTTTAGCTCTTTAAGATGACAACATCATTTCGTTCTAATTGCTAAATTGTTGAATTACATGAATCTACAACAGTCAGTCTCATTTATCTTAATCTCCCATTTTAGGATCTCCTCTCTGTGAGCTCTTTGCTACACCTGCCATGAACAGTCTACAGAATCCTGTCTCCCACTCCCAGCCTTCTTCCTTTTCCTCATGCACTAAGCTGGGGGCTGACCAGTGGTAAGTGGTAATCACATAAAAATACCTAAGTGTGATCTGTTATCCAATCCTGATGACTTTTTGTCTTTGTTCAGGAAAACTATTTCCAATTCCTCTGTTTACAGGGGAGAGAAACTACTTTATGTCTGCATTAGGACTGCATTCCTGTGTAAAAGTGTATTATCAGCCACAATAACTGTCAGAGAGGGGAATGGAGAGGAACTCTAAGACTGTTCTCTAGGAGGGGAGGTGGAGTGACTGTGAAACTTAATTATTGCAGGGTGGTGAAAGAGCCACCTACAGACTTGGACAACCTCACAGTTTTGCAAGGAGATGATGGTGGAAGAGAGCATCCACAGGAATCCAAGATCTGCATGTTTACCCTCACTCCTTGCAATGTTGCTCAGCTAGAATACATCACTGGAATGTTTTTTAAAGCATACGTTCTTTGGATGGGTAATATATCTAGAGTCAAAAGTACAGAAATGTGTATGGAAGTGCCAGTCCATGAATTGTTTTATTCTGGTACACAAGAGAAAATAAGAGTAAAAATTACAGAGTTAGGACTTTTTTTTTTTTTTTTTTTTTTTAGCAATGTGTTATTGTCAAGGAGGCATGAAACCAGTGGACTCTAGTTCAGGAAAAGAGAAGAGTTCAGTTCAGATATTGTCAAAGTCATATGGTAAGTGACACACAGAGCAAGCTGTGTGAAAACATGCACAACAGGACCAGGTACTGGTGTGTGATGGATGAGAGAACAAATATCGGTGCCTTCTCCAATAGGTAGCTTGAAAAGCGCTGATGTATAGTCACTGATGTATAGCATCTTCCTTCTGCTTCTATTCTTTAGCCATCCAGAACCCTCTTGGAGGCAACAAAAATTAATGGTCTTTTGTGTATCCTTGCACTGTTCACAAACATGCATGTATATGTGTAAGTATGAGTGTTACACACACACACAAAATGGTAGCATACTAAATGTTCTGTCACTTGCTTTTCATTTAGTGATATAACTTTAAGATTATTTTCCTCATATTTTGTAACAGCTGCAGAATAGTCATGTGTATGAAGGCACTATAATTTATTTAAGCACTTCTCTATTTTGCTGTATGATAATGCTGTAATTAATAATCTGATATGTTTTATTTCCTATGTGCAAATAAAATATTTGACATTAATAGCTATGAGTATTTAAAAACAGGAGGCAGCAAAGTATGCACATAGTAGGCATTTAACAAATGCTTACTGAAATAACTAAAAAATGCAAAAGCTGGAGATAAGCAGACAACCTGTGAGGATTTAAGTACCGGGATGAGTTGGCTTAGTTGGGTGGGGGATACATAAAAGGAGGGAT
The DNA here is from genome assembly GCA_004027375.1 of Macroglossus sobrinus. Taxonomy (NCBI): domain Eukaryota; kingdom Metazoa; phylum Chordata; class Mammalia; order Chiroptera; family Pteropodidae; genus Macroglossus; species Macroglossus sobrinus. The sequence goes on from PVKZ01000219.1 coordinate 723,345, forward strand.
ACTTCACTGAATGCTACTCTTGCCCAGCTTTATAAGAGGGCAAGTAAGTGGCAGAACTGGGCATGAAACTCAGGCCCCTCCTATCCCACCATCCTGTGTCTAGGCTCCCACTGAGATGGTCTGCTCCTTTATCTCTGTTAAACTGCATTGTGCTCACTCATTACCTGTTGGTTTGACTTGCATCTTTCTTGTGCCTTTTAAACACCAGGGGACAGACTAGAAAAGTGGAATAAGCTCAGGCTTTGGTGTAGACAGAAAGTCCTGGCTTCAACACCAGCTCTAGATGTGTGACTTGCGTGAGTTGCTTAACCTCTCCAGTGCTTGTGTTTTAAAAGTAGGCTGTAGTGTGTCCTCGCCGAGTGGGGAGGATGAAATAAGCTGACCCATGTACTGCTCCTATCTTGGTGCCTGGGATGCAGTAAGCTCTCAAAGAACTTTATTCCCCCACTCTCCCTTGTCTCAAATCTAGGCAATCCATAGATGCTCATGGAACAGAATCTAACATTAACCACCACAGTACATTTCTGTATCTCTTCCCTATGTAGGTGACTGCACTCTGTCTTCTTCATGTCTCCAAGATGCATTTGCTCCCAACTCTTAAAGCTCTATTAGAATGAGAAAAGTATAAAGAGCTGATTTTCCCCCAAGGACAGACAGGCAAGACACCAAAGGAAACTGAGACTGCTGCTATTTTAGGAGTTCAGTGAGAAACAGAGTCATTAGAGCCAAGGCCTGCTGTGTGGAAAACAGGCTGAAGTGTGAAACAGTTTGGATTCAATGACCCGAAGTGCATGCTCCCATCTCTTTGCTGCATTCTTACATTACCTTAACAAATGCCAGCTTAGCTGCCGAAGGTATGCATGGTACACTGCACAGAATGAACTGAACAAGTTTTAAGCTCAGAATTGATGCCTCCCAAAGGGCAGACTAGGAGAGAATAACCCTGGCTAAAGGAGCATCTGTTGCAACTTGGCCAGTTACAGTTGTTTCCTGGGAGATTCGTTCAGGATGCGGGCTGATGGTGGTCTTGCCGGCTGTGGTGCTCCTGTTACACCTAGCCCATGAGCTCTTTTGCCCATATGCACTCAGATGCTCACAACAGACACCTAAAAAGCCCTTGCTGGATGTGTCTCCACAATCTCCTGTAGGATTAATTAGCAGTTCCCTGGCCATGGCGTGATATACTTATTGTTCAGCAACAGTCCAACACAGGTCAGAAACCTACCTAATAGCTGTTACTGTACATAAATTGAGATTAGGACTGCTGGTTTTTTGCTGTAAACAATCTAACTTCTAACTCTCATCAAAGCCATATTTTTTTTAAAAAAAATTTAAGATGCACTTACACCCCTAGAAAAAGGCATTTTGCTTTATCTCAAAAACTGAGAACTATCCAGCTCCCCAGGTCAATGTGGGGGTACGATCTCTTTGTTCATCTTTTGGTGCTACCCATGTAATACAAATGTCAAAGTTCCTAATACCAATACATGTCCTTTGCTCTTGAAAGAGACAGGTAAAATAGGAGGATCCATGGATGAAAAAGAAAATCTGGCCTTTCCAGGGAGACAAAACAGAGCTCATAGGAAGGCTAAACTTTCATCTGAGCCCTATATCATCATCCATCTATTCACCCATGCATCCATGATGTATGCATTTATCCATTCACCCATCCATTCATACATCCATCTGTCCATCCAACCATCCACTCAGTCATTTAACATATATGAAACATCTGCTTTATGCCAGAAACTGTGCTAAGGAATGCAGGCTACAATGGTCATGGTCTTCAAACTTCTAGATATGAGCATAATCACCAAGAGACCACTTCAGGAGCTCCAGGAACAATAGGAAGCCACTTGAATTCATTGCGGGGAATTGGCAATGAGACAAAAGAAGGTCTGCTGATGATGGCTGACTGATGATCAACACAAAAACAGCTATTTCCCTCAAGACTTTTGTGAAGGTACAAGTTTGCTGGACCCTCGCTCTTTCTGTATAATAACACTGGTCAGAGGGCTGCTTATCTGACTCATTCGTGGTGATTCCCACCTCTCAAGCCAAGGATTCTACTTAAGTAACACTTAGCATTTGGTAAACTCCTGCAGCAATCATGTCTTCTGGAATGCCAAGTTTATTGCTAAACAAATATATAATTAATAGATGACTCTCAGGCTTGTTATAGCTTTGTTGTGATCTTTGTTAGATTCTATAAGTATGGAGTAGAAACAGGAGACTCTACTAGAAATGACAGTTACTCCACCTGTCACTTCCTCTTCATTTATACTCATCTCCTAGGGAATCTCTTGCTTAAGACTCAATCCTAAGTATCAGGGGCTCCACAAGGCTGGCCGTGGCTGACTGCACCAGGTCAAACTTAAAAAAATGAAGAATTAAAAAAGAAAAAACAACTCATGGATTAAATAGATCAATTTAATCAGTATTCAGTGCTTCAACTAGAAAGCTGTGTAAACTCAGGGTTTTGGCTGTATTGGGGGCTGCTCCAGTTTCCACAGTATATATATGAACAAAGAAACTCATTTATAATAGAGAAAAATGAAGCAGAGGAGAGACACTAACTACCTTACAACTCTCTAGGTCCTATGATATTCCATCAAGAATGTAACCTTTGGGTTCTAAGTTGTACTTGTATCTTTATAGTTCTTTCCTAAGTTTAAGCTAGTGAGAATAAACTTCTAATTTTATAACTAAAGAATAACTGATTAATAAAAATATAGATCCTTATTAGAAATCTGTCAAGATGAAAAGCTACTTAGAAAAAGAATGTGAAATGCAGAGGATACATCTGTCTGAAAATCCAATAATCTAGTAGAAACAGGGAAAGATATTGCATCAATGGCAGTTTTTACCTTAGTTTCCAGACTTCTTGAATCTAGTGCATGTGGTCCATTTCTGCTTCTCTGAGCAACTATTGGGCATCAAATCATTGTGTTGTCTTCATCTATGGCTATGTCAGGAGGTCCTGAAGTCTCTGTGACTTTATAACAGCATTATTCAATAGAACTTTCTTTGAAGATGAAAATGTTTGATAGCTGTGCTAACAATAAGGAAGCTACAATCCATATGTGACTATTGAGCCCTTGAAATGTGGCTAGTGTGATTAAGGAATTAAATTTTTAATTGTATTTAATTTTAATGAATTTAAATGCAAATGTAAAAAGTTATGTGTGGCACTCTAGTACCATACTAGATAGAGTAGCTCTAGCATATAGTGCAAAATCTCAATAATTTTTGCTATCTTCATGCTAAAATCTACTCTAACAGTCACCCAACTGTTCCCCATGCTTTCTCTCTTGCCTTCCGTAAGGTCATTCTTCCCAGGACTGCTGGAGAAATCTTTAAAAATACAAATCAGATTTTAATTTATTTTTGAAACTCTCCTATATTTATATTTAAATTTGGAATAAAATCTAAACTCCTTCTGTAGCTTGCAGAGTCCTGACTGATTGGGTGCTTGCTTAAGTTTCTCTTCTCATTTCCTCCAGACTTCCTGACTGCTCCATCCCCTATTTACATACAACTCTCTAGCCTCAAAGGTTTATCTTTTCTCCCATGAACACTCCAAGGTCATCATCAGCTCTACATCTTCATTTAATGTCTTTTCTGCTTGAAATATTTTCTCCAAGATCTTGCTGTGGCTGGTGTTTTCTAATCATTCAGATCTCAGTTTATATGTCATCTCCTCGGAGAGGCTTTCCTGGTCACTTTGGCTAAAAGAAATCTTCTGCAATGCTGCAGAGAATACCTCCTTTTTATTTTTTATCCAGTTTTTATTTTTATTGATAGTACTTGCTACTTCTTGAATTTATTTCATGTATATCTATCAATCTACCCATTCATTCATTCATTCATCCATTCATTCTGCAATCCATTAGTTACCTCTGTATCCTCCTATGAAAACATAAGCCTTTAAGGGAAGAAACTGCTGCTGAAACCCCAGAGCCTAGAACATTGCCTCGCACATAGTAGATATTCAAAATACTGGCTGATGGATGTGATGACTGCCCATTCACAGTTTAGAGTCCTTGGATGTGGCTCTCCCAAGGCTCCCTTCTCAGCCCAGCACAGGACCCGCTGGGAAAATCCTGATAAGTTGGAAACTGAAGTTTTGACCTTGTCCCCAGACTGACTCTTCTCGAGTTGTCTCCATGTCAGATAGTGATAACATCATGCTGTCACTGTTCAAGCCCAGCACATCAGTGTCATTCTTGGCTCCTCACTTTCTCTCACCCCATAGCCTATTGGTTAGCAACTCCTTTTGGTTTAAATTAACATTTCTCACTACCTCCTAATCTAAACCATATCTTCATCTCTTGCCCAAATCAAGGAAGGTCTCTCCTATCTTCCCTGACCTCTAACCTCGGACCCTTCATCTACCTTCAATAGAATAATTCTATTAAAATATAAATTAAATCATGTTACTCATTTGCCCAAATCTCCCTAGTACCTTCTCATTTTACTCAGAGGATAAGCAAAGTTTTCCATGGAGAGACCCAAAAAATCCTACATTATCTGACATCCCCTCTCTGACCTCACCCTTAGCAATGCTCTTTCTTCCTCACTCCTTACATAACATAACACACTGGCCTCCTAGAGCAATGAAGATGCGAGGCACACTCCACTGTGAGCATTTTACCTATGCTGCTTTTTTTAAATGGAAGCTTCTACCCAAGCCATCACTGTTTCTTTCCCACTTTATTTTTTGCCATAGCCCTTCACATCTGTAATATGTGTTTTTTTGAATTACAGTTCATATACAGTATTATATTAGTTTCAGGTGTACAACATAGTGATTAGATATTTATACAACTTATGAAGTGATCACCCAAATCACTTAAGTTATATTTTATATCTCCATTATTGTTTTTAGAACTGGCATTTTGCTCTTCTTAATCCCTTCCCCCTTTTCACCCATCTCACCAACCCCCTACCCATCTGGCTATCATCAAAATGTTCTCCATATCTATTAGTTATTTCTGTTTTGTTTGGTCATTTATTTTGTTCTTTAGATTCCATGTAAAGTGAAATCATATGGCATTTGTCTTTCTCTGTCTGATTTACTCCACTCAGCACAACACCCTTCAGATCCATTAATATTGATGCAGATGGCAAGATTTCAGTCTTTTTTATGGCTGAGTAATATTCCATGAGATATATGTATTACCTCTCCTTTATCCATTCATCTCTTAGTGGACAACCATGTTGCCTCCATATCTTGGCTATAGAAAATAATGATGTAATGAAGATATGGATGCACATATTCCTTCAAAGTAGTGTTCTGGGTAAATACCCAGAAGTGAAATTAGGGTGTCCTTCTTTGCCTCTTGTTATAGCCTTTGTTTTTAAAGTCTATTTTGTCTGGTATAAATATTGCTACCCCAGATTTTTTATTTGTTTATATTTTTATGGAATATCATTTTTCATCTCTTAACTTTTGGTAAAGGGATGTGTCTTTTGATTGGAAGTGAGTCTCTTGTAGACAGCATAAGTAAAGGTCATGTTTTCTTATCTGTTCAGCAACACTATGTCTTTTGGTTGTAGCATTTAATCCATTTACATTTAAAGTAATTTTTGATAGATATGTACTTATTAACATTTTATTATTCATATTTTTATCCTTTTTTCCCTTTCTTCTTAAAGAAGTCCCTCTAACATTTCTTGTAATACCTATTCGGTGGTAATGAACTCCTTTAGCTTTTTCTTGTCTGGGAAGATTTTTTTTAATCTCTCCTTGATTCTAAATGGTAGCTTTGCTGGGTAAAGTAAACTTGGTTGTAGGCTCTTGCTTTTCATCTCTTTGAATATTTTGTACCAGGCCTTGGCCTGCAAAGTTTCTGTTGAAAAATCAGCTGACAGTCTGATTTTTAATTACCCTTCTAGGTAATTAACAGTTTTTCTCTTGCTGCTTTTAAGAGTCTCTCTTTATATTCAACCTTTATCATTTTAATGATAATGTATCTTGGTGTGGGCCTCATCAGGTTCATCTTGTCTAGGATTCTCTGTGCTTCCTAGGCTTGTATGTCTATTTCCTTTGCCAGGTTAGGGAAGTTTTCTGTCATTATTTTTTGAAATAGTTTTTCAATTCTTTGGTTTTTTTTTTTTCTCTTTCTGGTACCCCTATGATGTGAATGTTGTTATGTTTGATGTTGTCCCAGAGGCCTCTTAAACTATTCTCATATTTTTGGATTTTTTTTTTGTTCTTGTTGTTGCTCTTTTGACTGAGTGATTTATGCTACCTTATCTTCCAAATTGCTGATTTGAGCCTCTACTTTTTCTATTCTACTGTTTATTCCCTCTAGTATTCTTTATTCCAATTATCATATTCTTCATTTTTGACTGGCTTGTTTAATGTTTTCTATTCCAATTTTTATGTTTCTTATCTCTTTGTTGAAGTTCTTATGGAGACCATTGAGCATCCCTATAGCCAATGTTTTGAACTCTGCATCTGACAGATTGCATGTCTCCATTTTGTTTGGTTCTTTGTCTGGAGTTATGTTCTCTTCTTTCATTTTGGACATGTTTCTTTGTCTTCCCAGTTCAGCTGTCTTCCCGTGTTTATTCTTATATATTAGGCAGAACTGTTGTAGCTCCTAGTCTTAATGGAGCAGACTATGGGACCCAGTGGTGCAATCATTCTGTTCACCTGAGCTGGGTGCTCTAAGTATGTCTGTTCCTTGTGTGGGTTGTGTGTGTCCTCCTATTGTAGATGAGCCTTCATTGCTGTTTAAATGTCAGTGGGAAGGATTGATCCTCAGGCTGATTATTTGTAAGGACTGGCCATGACTACAGTGGAGGAGCTATTGTGCAGGGATTGACCCTATGGATCAAGATTCACTTTAGCAGGGTTCTGATGCCTTCCTGGTCTGCCCTTTGGGTGTGTCATTAGTGGAGATGATTGGTGATGCTCTAGTTTGGTCTGAAGCTTGCCACTGGGTGTGTTGGTTCTGTGGCCTGTTGGGAGGGGCTCTGTGTAGGCCAAGGTGCTCTGCTTATGGCTACTTGGTATGAGCTACAAAGTGATCTGCAGCTGGTTGCCATTTGTGCTAGGTTCGAGATGCCTGGGAGAGGCTAAGCTGTGAACTGAGGCCAGCTACTGCTGGTTTCAAGCTTGGGACTACTTAGCAAGAAGTATGGGGCACATTGAGGCCAGATGCTGCTTTTTTGTTGTTTGTGAACCTTTGAGATTTTTAGGAAAGTTCATAGCATGTGCTGAGACACATCATTCATATTGAAAAGCCCTTGGAATTGCCTTGGGTAGGCCTACAAGTTGGGAGGGGCGGGATCTCAGGGAATCACCAGGGCAAATGGGCATTAGCCAGGTCGATGGAGACTCATATATGGTGGCTGCCTAGGTCTGCACGCTGGGTCAGGGGAAAGCTCAGCAAAGGTACAATGGCTTCTGTCAGCACTTGTATCCGTGAGAAAGCTGCACCTCCAACCTTCATCCAGATGCCAGATATTTCAGTTTCTTCTTGTAATACCCTGGCATCTTTTGAATGACTGCCCCAGCGCTGGAGATTAGAGTAAGTGAGTCTATCAGTGAGTAAGTCTGTTTGTGGACTCTTTAAGAGGAACACCTTGGATACCAGCTGCCTTCCATCTTTCACCCACTATCTCTACTGGTTTTCACAACCAAAAGTTATGGAGACTTCTCTTCTGGCACTGGAATCCTGGGCTGGGGATTCCAGTGATGGCTGGGACCCTTCACCCCTCAGTGGGGTCCTCAGCAGTCAGGATAGTCTTCTCAATTTTTAGCTGACACATATGGGTGCAGGACCAGCCTGATCTGCATCTCTGCCCCTTCTACCAATCTCCACTTGGCTTCTACTGTATGTCCTTAGTTGTAGGACTTCTGTTCAGCTAGACTTCAGGTGTTTCTCAATGATGGTTGTTCTGGGGTTTAGTTGTAATTTTGGTGTGGTGATGAGACAAGGTGAGCACAGAGTTTATCTATTCTGCCACCTTGCCTGTAAGCTCCTACTACATGATTTTTCATTTGTGCCACCTATTTTTTTTTTACCCGTTCCCCATAGCATGTGGATGCTATGAAAGTAAAGCCTTTTGCTTGCTTTTTTGCTTGGTTTATTCTTGGCTGTTTCTCCAGCACCTAGAGCAATGTTACAAAGTATAATTCAATTAATATTTGTTAAATAAATGAATGAATGATAAAGTGAATGACACATGGCAGTCAGAAATTTAACTAGTTAAGATGATTTACATAGTAAGATTTAATATTCTAGATAAAGTGAATTGATTATCTAGATAGATAGAGGTCACATCAATTAAATAAGTGCTAAAGCTTCTACTTAACTCAGAGACTTATGTCCCAAAGTCTTGAGGTCACTGAAAGACTAAGTTTATTGATCCAATTATTCAATTTCAGAGCAGAATATTCTCTTTAATCATGCTCACTTAGCATTGATGTCTTATCAAACCCCTTGACTAACATATAACGTGTCAGTCAGCTAGCCACAAATGCAGGGAGGAGAAAATAAATAAATAAAGAAGTCAAGAATTAAAAATCTTTTATCACAGGATTTTCTTGTTAGAAAATTGTTTACAAACTGCAGGCACCATAGAGCTGCTTGCCACCCTAGGAGATGACACAGGGAGTCAGGAAGAATAAAAAGGGAATTTGAGAAAATGTGAATTTTGCTTCAGGATCAGAATTGGTATTTAGACTGCTCCATTCCAAGAAAAATGCTCCTGTAACTAAAGGTAGAGCTGCAAATACCTCAATAAAGAATAGGTCACTGTCAAGAAGATTAGAAAATATAAGTTGGACCCAGAGTTGCCTCAGTTCTACCAACACTGCAATACTACCCCCAGGCTGCTTAGATAAAGCTAACAGTAAAGCGAGCAATAGCGGCATGATGTCTTCCATATACAAATAATAAATCAAGGACTTGGAAAGGCCAACTAGTTTATTTTTATGAAATCTGCCTAGTGTATATAGTCGAGAAGTACAGAAAAACCAATCATTCACATCTTTGAATCCCCAAACCTCTAACTCACATCTAGGAGCTCCAATGAACTGAGGCATTCATATTTTGACTTTAAGTGAGCATCCAAATAAGCTGCTGGCTTACTTGGATCTACAAGCTCTCCATTAGGAAAAAAATGAGAAAGAAAATAAATGTTCTCTAGAAATTGATGATCTTGTAAAGCATTTCGTGGTCTGGCTCTACTCTTTCTTATTTTTACTCATGTGTATTGAATAGTTGTATGAAGATCTATGGTGGGGATTGGATCTAGAACAAAGAAACAGGAATCTGGTAGTGGACTCCAACATGTAAACAGTAAAGGCAGGCTGACAGCTCCCTGTGGTTGAATGCTTACACTGGAGCCATCCTATCTGAGGAGTGGTTTCTAAAGCCAGAAAACATGATTGAAAATCAAAATTATCTTGAAATCCCTAAAGAAATACCACACCAGTTTACCACTTCTCAATAAATCCAACTCATCCAGTTTTTTTTTTCACCAGAGAGCTAGCTGTTCCTTGGCTGAGCACCAGAGAAGTAGTTGGCTTTTGTTTAGGGGTCATGTGGAATACAAAATACAGATCAACATGTAAGATTCTCACAGAAGAAGGATCATATGAGAACTGAGACAATCTTGAGACAGGCACTCATTAAGGGAAACGGGCTACAGAATCACTGAATTATGTAGCTTAATCTTTCTCTCTCTCTCTCTCTTTCTCTCTCTCTCCCCCGCACCCAAATACATATGGTTGAATATTAGTAATTCCAATGCCTGAATTAAATAATTGGATGTGACCTTGTGTGGTATGCTTTGTATACTTTTTTAGTCTTCAATATATATGTACCATATAATACTATATATATATATATATATATAACATTATGTCCATTTTACATGTTGAGAAGATATGGCACAGAGAGGTTAGATAAGTTGACGAGAGTCACACAACAAATAAGCAAAAATCTTTGTATCCATCACAGATAGCACAATAAAATTGAAGATTTAAGAATAATCTAATTTAAAAAAGCTATTTTCAAAGATGTGAGCAAGGTGTAATGAACTATAATGAGTAGTGCAAGACCCTGGATCTAGTGACAAAAGTTGTGTTACTACCTCTCATCCTAAGGGAAGGGTAGTTACAGAAAAATAAGAAGAGAGAAGGTTGAGAGCATCACTGACAGAATTCATGGTTGTAAGTTGAAAGATGCAGCTAAGCCAGGTAACCAAGCAGAGAGGGCACCAGGGGAAAAAATAATCTCCAATTTTGCTTCACTCTCAGTCTTCTGCCTCTTTACAAGATTCAGCATTCACTGAACCAATAAGAAAGTAGGGGGCAAGAGATGCTGTTGATATAGTCCATATGGCCCAGTCTTCTGAGATGCTGAAGAGGGTAGATGATGAATCAGGAGAAGCAAATAAAAGCTAACAAGTATAATTCTCTGCCAGAGAGTAAGTAATTCTTTCAGGTCAATAACAGCAGTATCTTACTCATCTTCAAATTCCACTGAACAATAGTTGTCACATCATAAATAATTAGTGAACAAATATATTAATACTTTTTCCTTCCTTTCCTCTCTGGTCTTTAGTCTTCACACCAGGCCAAAAGTAAAGATGGTATTGCCAGCCAACTATGGGCAGCTGGTGATTATCTAATAAGAGAGATGTATGCCCTCTCCACCCCTCACCACAATTTATGTGATATGAGTGGAGAACATTCTAGAACAGGATTCCCTCTTGTAAAAACTTCATGTTCCTTGCCATTTTGCAGTTGGCCTGGAGGCTGGGAGCAGGGAGGGTGGAGTGCTTCTTTTTCTGGGGTTGCTTCCAAGCCATTTTGTAGAGCCTCAGCAACTTTAATTTGGGTCATAACCAAAGTTTGAACCAAGCTTATTCAGTAAACTTCTTAATATGATGTTGAAAAAAAAAACTACTATTTTTTAAGTGACCAAAATTGTTGTCAGAAGCATTTCAGATTTGAATCATATTCATGAGAAAATGTGGCAGACGAGGGCTGCATATCTATTCCTTCAATTAGTACTTAACTACTTCATTGTCTATCAAGCGCCTTTGTACCAAAAACAATCAGCTAGAGAGGACATTAAGGAATGAACAGATATAGTTTAAAGACTAAAATGAATAATGAAGTTTTTCTCCTCAAGGTCCCTCCCAAAAATCCAATGTCTCATAAACAAATCAGTCCTGCTCTAAGGAGGTCGTCTTGCTCTAGTTGCAGTATTTGTTTCTTACAGACCTTTCATATGGTTGTTGATGGTCTTTTAACCACAAGCAGCTGGGATCTCACTATTTGTTAAAATTTCTCTGGACACATTTGCACAACAAGAGAATGTGTTATGGAATCTTCAGGCTTGAAGGTCCTGGGGAGGTCATCTGGTATATCCACCCCCCGCCCCACCCCCTGCCCCAGCTTTTTGTACTCAGCCTTCCCCACATGAGTTGATAGGAATTTTCCTGAGGGTGAGGACCTTGAAGAAGAGAAGTCATCCTCAATTACAATTTGCCTTGTATTGCTGTAAGAAAGCAAGTGGCTCTCTTTGAAACTTGCCTGTTCAGAATTAAAAATGGAAAGTGCAATAGTTTAATACATTTTATGACCTTCATGTTTTATTAAATTTCATAAAGGCATTCTATCCAAAAGAGGGTCAGATTTTAAATTAAGGCTCTATAACAACTATTTAAACTCAGATTTAATAAAAAAAAAAAGTTATTGTGTACTCATGCTATTGTAATTGATTATAGAAGACTTAGGTATTGAAATTTTAAAAGGGTAATAGATATTGTAAATGGATAATAATGTTTAATAGGATACTGAATTTGGTATTTATTTGGCCTGTTTTATGTACATTTTGAAAATTTATGGAACAATGGCAATAGTTTTTTAGATGCAAGTGCTTCACACATAGAAGGGGCATAATAGTGAGAAAAATAATGCATGTATTATACAAATGAAAAAAATCTGCAAACTTTACACTCTCTTTGTTATGAGGACTAATACATTTTAATTAATTCAATGTAACAAAACTTCATAGAGAGTATAATTTTTAAAACTTATTTATTTTTTATTATGGTGACATTGGTTAATGAAGGGAGGTAGATGGGGTCAAAGGGGTCAAACATGTGGTGACAAAAAGAAAGAGAGTGTTGAAACCAGCTTTGAAGGAGTTATATGAAATGTTCATGCATCCTTAAGGAACTGTGCATTACGATGAAAAAGCATGATCTGTGTGGACACAAAACATTGAGAGAACAAGAAAAATGGCGATACTGGCCTCTGTTCCAGCTCTCGGAGGAGCTGGAAAGGTTAGGTAAGACTTCATGGAGAAGTGAAGTTGAGGCAGCTCTTGAGTAACTTCTGAAGGGGCATATAATATGCGCTCCCATTTTATCATAACAAGCATTTAAAGATTATCAAAGGATTTGCCAAATACTCTCAGTAAGGTAGCATAGAAAGGCTATTAAAAAAAAATCAAACTTCCTCCTCCATACCAGTATTTACCTCTATTGAATTAGTTTTATTACCAGAAGTTTGACTATATGGTGCCTAGATATAATGTTTCTCTTTTTCCAACTTATGGCTCATGAGCTTTTTAACCTGTGGTCTAGTGCATTGCAACAGTATTGGAAAAATCTTGGTCATTTTTTTCCCAAATATTGTCTCTTTCCTATTTCTTTTCTTTCCCTCTCTGAGGATTGCAATTACATATATGTTAGATAGTTTAATTCACCGCACACATTTCATTCTATTCTATTATTTGTATTGTTTTTTTTTCTTTCCTTGCTTCAGCAAACATTTCTAACAGTGTTTGTAAAGGTTCAATAATCCTATCTCCTTTGTGTCCGACCTGCTGTTAAACCCATCCAATTTCAGCTACTGTCTTTTGTACTTCTATAACATTCATTTCATTACTTTTTAAAACAGATTATAATTCTGTTTATATATTTTCTCTTTTTATCCATTCCATACATTTTCCTATATTTTCTTTAATATACTTTGTGATGTTTTTGTTCGTTAATTCTAAAATCTACATTATTTGTAGATTTGCTTCTGTTAATTGTCTCATATATCCATTGGTCAGTCACTTTTTTCTGTTTTATATTAGATCTAGCAAATTTTGATAAATGCTTGACATTTAAAATAATGTTTTACAAAGGTTTTGGATTATGTGATCTTCTATAGGAAGTTGGTAGTAGTTAAATTACTGGTGAAACACCTTGATACTTTTAAGGCTTGATAAAAGCTTTGTTAAGGCAGATATATTTCTTTTTTTTTTTTTATTCTCAGGGCATGCTTCTTACTTAATATAGCCTTCTTAGAATCTCTAATTATCCAAGGTGTTTCCCAAAGTACTTCCACTCTGGCTGTCCCCTGTGGGGTCTCTGTATGTACTGATTACCTCTCAGCATCTCAGCATCTCAGCATCTGCTATCTTCTAGGCTTCCTATAATTTCATGTTGCACTTGCACAGGCCAGGAGTTGGCATGGATGCTGAGGGCTATTTTCAGAAAGATTTTTGAAATGCTCTCTCTTTGGTTTACCCTTCTCTGTTACCCTGCTCCAAAATCCCACTTACGTTAGCCAGCCCAGACTCTGATTTTGCTTTCTTTACCTATTAAGATCACTATTCATTGCCTGTTTTTCTCTTCTCTATATCAGAGCCCAGAAAATATCCACAGGGAAAAAGTCTGAGTGGATGTGGGGATCATTTCCTATGCCTTTATGCTCTTAAGGAAAACAGCATTTCATTTGATAGATCTTCAATATCTGCAAACAATTATTTGATGTGATTATACAGATTTTATAGTTACTTAGTGGACATGTGAGTCTAGCATCAGTTACTTTATCATGGCTGGAGTCTCCCTACTAAAGAGAGATTCAAGCTCATATGTATGCACATGCATAATATTCTGGCTTACTCGTATACTCATATATCATACATGTGTGCATCATACATATACATGCATGCATACAGGTTTGTTTGTATGTATAGACATATACATATGTGATGTATGTATATATCAGACATACAAGTTTATTTGTACATATACACATGTATGACCATAACTATAAACATAAATACACATGATTGAGGTTTAATTCATATACTCAGAGTTGATATGGGTAATTAGAAAGTAGAGGTTTGCTTCCCCACTGCCAGATAGTCCATTAGAGCTTTATTTGGTTAACTGAAGAGTCTCATGAGAGTTAATTCACTGGTCATTGACTCCTTACTGTGAATTCCTTGAAATAAGCTCTCCTTCTAGCAAAGTTCCACCAGGGCAAATATTAAAATTGACATTCCAGCACAGGTCTCCAGATGTCTCAGCCAATGCTCTTTCCACTATTTCAAATTGTCTATCCTAAAAAGAAATTAGTCTTTTTTCTGGTATTCCTCACTCACTCCCCAGGAGACACAGTTCCTTGCTGCACTGAGTAGTGGCTACTAATTGGGATGTTCCCAGTGGCTCCTTGGAGATTCGACTCTGTCTTTCTGCTTTGGCTTCAGGTGCAAGCTTTAGCAGGCTTTCTTTGCATTCTTTCCAAAAACGAAAGTGGCTACTGTTCACTGGAGCAAGGTGAAGAACAAAAAGAACTTACATTAAGACAGAAGAAAAAGTCAGAATTAAGCAAAAGTGAATGGCAGTCCTGGGCAACTTGGCAATTCAGAGGCTTTTATTTTTGATGTACCCTTGTCCTCTACATCTAGTTTTGTCCCAGCCATGGTAATGTCCAGAGCTCCTTTAATGTGCTTCCCATTGTCCCCTCTATTCCTTGATTCCCAATTCTCAGTTTGAGATGACACTGACCAATGATGATGAGCTAAAAGTTACTCTCCTTGGAGACACACTTGCATTTTAACAAGGAGTCTAAACCTTGAACTAAACTAAACAAAACTCCAAAAGGTGATATTTCTAGCATTAGAGAGTAAGAGGAAGAGGATCGAGCTAGGGCTTGGCTGAGGCAGAAAGGTCTTTGTGCACTCCTGAAGTGATTCCCCACAGTTAGCTGCCTGAGAAATTGAGAACACGAAAGTGCAAAAACATCTAGCATTCTGCTCTGGTTGTAGACACCTCAAAGATGAGAATATTACCAAGCCCAGAGTGAGGGGAAATTACACAAAGGGACTTTGTGAAAGTAAAAGAAAATACAACTCCTTGCAGTACTAATCTTTTGAGATTTTTTTTTAAGAGTAGACAAAATGAGTGTCCTGATCAAAGTTTAGTTTAACAAAGCTGTTTATAGGTCCTATAAAGCTGTATATAGTAATAAAATTCATTCACCATATAGCAGTCAAACTTATATTTTAAAAATGTAAATCAGGCCATGCCTCTTTGCAGCTTAAAACCCTCCAGAATGTTCCTGTTACATGGAGTCTGGATCTTATATCCCTCTGTGATCTGGTCTCTGTCTCCTTTCTCCTCTCCAACCTGCAGCCACACCGACTTCTGTTACATAAAGAAACTCAGTTTGTTCTTGCCTTGGGAACTTTTCACGTTTTTTTTTTTTTTTTTTTTTTTTTTTAGTGCCTGAACAGCTCTTCCCTCAGGTCTTTGTTCCTTCCTGTCATTCAAGACTCAGCTCCAATGTCATCTCCTCAGAGAGGCTCCCATGACCTGTCGCACTACATTACATTCCCAGGCTGCATTTTTCTTCAGAGTTGATCTCGGTTATTCATGCGTTCATGGTCTGAGCCTTCCCTTCCCCATGGGAATGCCCTCTTTGAAGCCAGTGACCATTTTTGTCCTGTTTGACTTCTACAACAGTGACTACCTCAGCGCAGGTTTCTAATAAAGTGTGCTGAACCGAGGAACTAATGAATCAGTGAACAAATAGTTAATTCTAGTATGTTCATAAGAATGTTATGGATTCATAAAATGCCTAAACTGAGAAGCCCACAGAAAGCCTTTAGTCTGATTTCCACTTAATGAAGCTCCTGCCCCATAATATCACAGGAGAGGAATGTACTGATAAGAACCCAGACATTGCTATTGAATGAAGCTAGGTTCAAGTTCACATTGGAAGAGTGACCTCAGCAAATCACCTTTGAAAGCTTCAAATTGTTCACTTGTACATTAGGGAAATGAAGTCTTCTTCTGAGACACATTATAGAGATTAATATGATCTTTCTAAACAATTAGCCCTATATACTGATGTGGAATAAACCTTAGATAAATGTGAGTTACTCTTATTGAAATAATAATTTTTATTATGATAGCCTACTAAGTAAAAGAATATGTTCTGTGCAGCAAATTTTATGAATATCCAACACGATTACTTTTTAAAAATCTTTTAGCATTAAATAAAACTTCAAATATTCAAACAACCTGGCACAATTCATATTAATATTAATATTAATATAATTTTTAAAATGTTTTATGATTTGCAAAATCTTTTCAGAGATATTCTCTCTTTGATGATTCACAGCTGCTCATTCACAGAATAATGGGAAGCTTTAGCAATATTTTGTAATAAGAGTTACCTGTATTCCAGTTCAAGAACCAGCTGCATCTCCAACTCTTCATTCTTCATGTTTTGTTTGGCCAAATCAGATTTCCTATGCCAGAAAGTACAGAGCCAATTTATTCTCTTGAAAGCTGAAATATTAAAGGTATGGAAGAAAAGTCGTTATCTTGAAAAGGCAGCTTGGAGGTGTCAGTTAAATTCGCTGCCACCCACAGATGCTTAACCTGGGGAAATCAGAAATAATGGAGGATTAAAGATTACGCGCCTGCAGTAATTTTGGAAAATGAAGGAGTCCCTCAGGTAGAAACATGATTCATTAGCCCCAAACTTTTCAAGTTACAGCCTATAAATATTTGAAGTATTTCCCTTGTAAAGAGGCACAGGAATTATTCAACCTAGTACAAGGAGAAGTGACGAGGAGTAACGGGATGACATTCACAAAGAACATTTCCTCAGTAGGAAGAGCAGGCAATGCAAATGCTTCGCTTAAAATGGAGATTCCTTCATTTAGAAGTTAAAACGAGATGGCGCTTTATGGCGGCAGCGGATGGCTAAATTCCACTTCGAAGTTCCGCTGGCTGGTGACCTGCTCAAAGCATATGGAGTGAAATATATATATATATATTTTTGCACGTGCAGTGATTTTAATGGTTCATTCAGCACCTTTTAAGTTGGTTTGAGTGAACTGGTAAAACAAACAAACAAAAATAGTCAAAATAAGTAGAAATGTTGATGATTCCCTGGCATGTTGGCATCAACTTTTCCTGTTTTTTATACAACATCGCCTAACAAATCCACCCCTTTCTGTCACTTTTGTCTGTTCATTGGTCAATTCCAAATGATAACTTAATAAGGCAATACAATAGGTGGGGGGAGGGAATAAGAGGAAGTAGACATGTAGGCATTAAACATACTCTCATGGACATATTATAAACTGACGAATATAAATGGTGACCTGAACAACCAGCATAAGGCAACTGTCCCTATTTGTATATATAGACTTCTTTCCAGTTCCCTTTGCTGACTCTTCGCCAGTAATCTTACCTTTTATATTATTAAGTGTAAGGAGATAAGAAAAAAATTAAGAATAAGAAGACCAAGGTCAAGCTATTTCTGTCCTCTAATTTATCAATCTTGAAGTAGATAAAGAGATTTTTAAATATTTAGATGAAGTAAATGCAGTTAAAAATTGTTGGATAATTCCACTTACATGATGTACCTAGAATAGGCATAATAGAGATTACAGGGGTTGAAGGGGAAGGGAAGTGGAGACTATTACAGAGTTTCTGTTTGAGATTATGAAAAGTTCTGAAGGTAGATGGTTGCGATGGTTGTACAACATTGTGAGTATAATTAATGCCACTGAATTGTACACTTAAAAATGGTTAAAGTAGTCAATTTTGTTAGGTATGTCTCACCACAGTACAAAAGTTATTTTTTTACTTTGAAAACTAAAGTCAAAGGATTAATTTTGGACGTATTTGCTAACTATAGAAAATTCTTTCAAGAAAAGTTAGTTTTTCATACTCCCTAGACCTCCAATCTAAAATTTAAAGTAAACTTAAAGATTACACTCTAATATTTATTGTTGGCACATACTGATTTTAAATTTATGGGATATTCTATTTGATGATAAGATAAAGTTAATTCACTTACTAATTTATACAACAAACACATTTAGGAAATTACTGATCAGGATTTGCCTAGATAGTAAAATAATTAATGGTGATGGGTGCTAAGATACTAGTGATATTCATTTCTACTCTTAATGAGATTAATATTTATTGGAAAAAATAAGACATGTACACCAATAATTGAAAAAAATGTATAAAGTAACATATGAAAATATTGCAATAATATTTCAATTAATGTCCTACATTTAAATAAGTTTTACAGTTTGGCCAATATAGTTACAGACAAGGAAGCCGATTTGTTTTTACAGTCTCCATTGAGGACTAGAATTTTATATAGGCCATCAAAAATGGGAATAACATTTATTCCCATTTTATAGATTGTATAGACTTTATTTACGTAACTATGTACAAATGAACAATTTTAAAGAATTTTAGATGTTACAGTTTGAAAGAGAACACCAGAATTTGAATCAGACCTCGATTTAATTTCTAAGTCTACTGATTACAACTGTGTGGGCAATGTACTTAATGACCTGGAGTTTCAATTTCACTTCCCAGAAAACAAAGGCAGTAGCTCCCATAATAGTCAAGTATTGACAACTGAGGTAACATATGTAAAAAGCACTTAGATATAGTAACTCAATAAATATTAGTTGTCTTCTCCAGTTATGATTGTTATAGTTTGTGTTGTTATAACATAAGGCTGATTGAATCCATGGTTTACTTGGTGTGATCGGGTCTGGCATACCAGTTCCAATTATAACATTGTTCCCATCTAAAAATATGATTTGGCTCTCAGTTATCTGAGTTTGATAATCCTCTTTCTGGTGTTGTTTCTAGGAAATTGGCTTGATGAAAAACAAGGACTGTTTTATATAAGTGTGTGAATATCTATCTATCTATCATCTATCTATCTATCTATCTATCTATCTATCTATCTATCTAAAATATATATTTGTACTATTTTTAAGTACTTTAAGTAATGCAGTCTAGTCTAGTGTTTAGCAAAGTATTAGAGAACAGGGTTCCTACCAGATGTGTTTGGATGACTAGCTATCAATCATTTGTAATTAGCACACTATATGTAAATTTATGCAACTTAAGTGTGTAAAAACAATTTATTCTTGTAAGCAGATTAAATCGTCCTTTTTACAATCCTGTTTACATTGGTAATTTATTTAACAGACCCTCATTTCATTGATGGTAAACTTCACCCCTGCCCAAGTTCAAATTCTCGCAGTTTGGCTAAGTGCCATCTGAATTCATGAGGTTATATTGCATCAAGAATTAAAAAACAAAAAAAAAGGTGGAGTACCAAATTCCATCAATCAAGTACTGGCTGTCAGTGACAGGAAATTGGCACACATGCATGGCCCCCTGACCAGATGGTAGACATCTGTGCTTTTCTCATCAGCAGGGCTAGGTCAACTGTGTACCCTCCACAGATAGGCCTCACAGAGTCAGGGCCCCATAGGTGGAGAGCACCTCAGGGCTGTTAAAACATTTGGGTTATGTACAGCAAAGAGGAAACTGACACCTTGGGATGCCTTGAACTTTTTAAAAAATTGTGCCATAAAGCTTAAGACAGGAGCCAAGTTTGATCTTCCTGAGTGTTTCCATGATGGGGTTAAGTATCTGTATCCTCAAAGCGTAGGAAAACATACAGAAGAGCAATCTTACAGCACGACATTCTATTAGAGAATGTCCTGAGAGGGAGTCCTGAGGACTTTGGCACGAATTCAACGTGAGAAGCTGGGCTTCTTCACAGGCTGGATTCTTAATTTCTCTGTGCAAAATGGGAAATCATACTTTCCTCTTCCCTTGCCTTCCAGGGAGAGTTCAAGAGTTCCATGAGCTGGAGAGTGTGAATATACTTCTCAGATCCAGAGAGAACAGAAGAAAGCAGTGTACCACAATCTCCCCTCGTTTACTTAAATCCTGGTTCTCCTTCAGGACAAAATTTTGTACTCCATGAAAACCACCCCAGTTCACGCCACAGAGGTCACAGTTTCCAAATCCTAAGTGTTAGAACTTCCAAGATCTAACAGGCCCTCAGACTATTCTTGACTCTACTCTGAAATGCTAAGGGATTTGAGTGCAGGAGTCATGTCTTCTCATCCTCTTTCACAGGAAGATGCTAAATAAAAATGTGTTAACTGATTCATAGCTCTGACATTTCCACTCAAATTCACAGCCCACTAGGCTGCAGTACTTTTCCCTCAAATCTCTGGCTGAAATCCTGTTAAAAGGACAAGCAAGATATTTCCATTCTGGGGCCTTGTCAGTAAGCATCCGTCCTGCCAATGCCCACAGATGAATCCCTGCCTCTTCTGTTCTGTGAAAGTGCAGGGACTTTATCAGCAGCCTCTTGCACTCTGAGAAATCATCATGGAGCTTCAGATGTGCTTGCAAATCTCACTCTCTCTTTAAAACTGTTGCTATTAAATTTTCATCAGCAATAGTGGTAGCAAGGAGAAGAGAAAGAGAGAGAGGAAGAGAGAGAGAGAGAGAGAGATTTCTTATTCTTGTGGTGACAGAAAAAGCTGTAGGCATAAAATTTAGAGATCCAAAATCTAACTCAAGCTCTGTTTTTAATGAGCTCCATAAAACAAGAAGAAATTATTTCATAAACCTGAGCCTCAGTTCTCTCTTTTGGAATGCTCGTTTGGACTAGATGATCTCTAATGACCCCTCATGTTCTATCATTTAATGATATTCAGGGAAAAAGATTACAGATAAAATTTTTAAGTTCTAAGAGCGTATGGGGGCACCATAGGAGGCATGCCAACTCTTACACCTTCTGAAAACAAACAAACAAAACATGGGTAGTTGTTTAAGTTAGCAGAATTAAAACAGAAGGAGGTCATTAGGATCTTCTCTGACTCTAAGTTTTAGATTTTTAGAAAGTGTCTATACTTTTATATGTACATGTATATATATATGAGATTTTATATATATAAACTTTTTCTTTATATACTATACATAGAAAAATACATAAAAATATGTTAAATATATATTATCAGTGATTATCTCTGGATGGTACAATTATGGGTGATTTAAACTTTTATTCTTATTATGTTTCAGATTTTCTACAATGAGATTATAGTAACTATAGATTTATAAAAACTGTTATTTAAAAAAATAGTCCTTGAGACGTAAAAGTCTATCTCAAAAATGTATGTGTGTGTGTGTGTGTGTGCATGTGTTTATAAACATCTTTTAGACATTGGGAATACAGCTGTATACAACATGGATGAAAATCCTGGTGTCCCTGGAATTTATATTCCAACATTCTAATAGTGACATAGAATCAACAAACAACAAATAGATATATGTGAAATGTGGTGAAGGAATCTGAAAAAGAAACGAAGTAGGATAAGGATATGAAATCAAGCATGTAAAAGGAACTATTTTTATTGTACCTGGTATGTTTGAAGAACAACTAAGAAACTAGTGATTGGAGTCAAGAGAACAAAGAGAAGTGTGGTGGAAAATGATGTCCAAGCAGTGGTGGGACCTGAGATGATAGCATCTTTGAGAAAGGTAAGTGTTTGGATTTTAACTCCGAGTGAGATGGGAGCCATTGCAGGCCTTTGAAAGGTGGTGTGTCATGATCTGACTTATGTTTTAGAAGGGTTATTCTGCCGCTTTGTGCAGAGAGTACGCTATGCAAGGGCTAGGATGGAAGCAGAGAGATCTGTATGGTGGCATTTTAAAGAACTGAGGAGAAAATAGATGGTTGTCATATTAGGGAAATAACAATGAAAGCAGAGAGAAGTGGTCTGGAAGCTAAATATATTTCCAAGGTTGGGCTGACAGAAGTTGCTATTGGATTGGATGTGTGGCATCAGAGAAAGACCGATGTCAGAGATGACTCATATAAGGATGACTCTGTTTTTTTTTTTTGTTATTGTTTTTTGTTTTTGTTTTGTTTGTTTGTTTTTTATCTGAACAACTAACTGGTAGAATGGAGATGCCATTTGTGAGATGGGGAATGGAGTGAGAGCTTAAGGATTATAGTGGAAGGCTTTGATTCAAGAGTCCTATTTTAAACATGTAAAATTTGAGTTGCCTATTAGACATCCAAGTAGGTATGTCAAGTAGCAAGTTATAGACATGTGTCTGGAAAGCAGAGAGAGATCACAGGTATAGATATAAATTTGGGCATCACCAGTATATAGATAATATTTAAAGCCATGAGACTAAATGAGTTCACTGAGTAAGAAAAGGTAGAGAAGATGACCAAAACTAAGCCCTCAAATTCTCCAACATTTAAAGGTCAGGAAGATGATGAGAGTGGTCACCTCTGTCAAATGCTGCTGGTAAATCCAGTTGGTGACTAAATTTTACCTAGAATTCCTACTGTGACACAGCTGGCATTTTCTCTCTATGTATAATTGTATAAAACATGTACAAAACATATACAAAACATCCCGATATACAAAACATTCATCTACCACTTGCACAAAGGACTGTCTATTTGGGATGAATGAATGTGTGTTGGAAGGAGGAAAGGGAAATAGGGAGAGAGGACAGGAGAGAGGAGAGAGAGAGGAGAGAGGAGAGAGGAGAGAGAGAGAGAAACAGATATTATGCAGAGAAAGTGCACAATAGAATTAGACTTTGTCCCTGGCTTTGAGGAGTTTCCCTAGAAAGAAAGGCAAAATAACCACTAACAAGTCCATGTGAATTCAAAATATACTTAAATAACTGCCTGTAGACAGCCAAAATGGAAACATTAAGCAACAGACATGTTCTATGGGGCTGGGAAGGATCTATAATGCCTGAAAATTGTTGTGGCTGTCTTTGGGAAATCTAAAGAATTAATTTGTTTTCAGGAAGTTATGCCTCAAAGTCACTTCTTAAGTTATGTTATTAAATTCTACCTTTTGCTTAAGAATGTCCAAAGGTGTTTCATTATCTAAAGGATAATCTCTCCCCATAGCCCTGGCTAGCTTTCAAGGTCTTTTAAAAACTCGTCCCAGTTAGTCCTTCTAACTATTCTAACTTACAGAAAGCTCTCCTTTCAAACTCTTAGATCACTAATTATCTAACTTCCATTCATTAGTTACATTTTTCAAAATAGATTTTACTTTTTTTAGAGCAATTTTAGCTTCACAGCAAAATTGAGAAGCAGGTACAGAGATTTCCTATATATCTCCCATTCCCACCTATGCATGACCTCCTCCATTTTCAACATCCCTGCCAAAAGGTACATTTGTTATAACTGATGAACCTATACTGACGCATAATCAGCCAAAGTCAGTAGTTACATTATGTTTCACTCTTGTGTCATACATTCTATTGGTTTGGACAAATATATAATGATAGTATCCATTACTATAGCATCATACAAAGTATCTTCACTGCCCTAAAATATTCTCTACGCTGCATTTATTCATCCCTCTCCCTAGTCCCAGGCAACCACTGATCTTTTTGTCTCCGTAGTTTAGAATGCAATAGTCAGAGTAATAATACAGTATGCAGTCTTTTTGGATTATCTTCTTTCACTTAAGTTCCCTCTATATCTTTTCATAGATTTATAACTCATTTCTTTTTAATAATGAAGAATATTCCATTTCTGGATGTATAACAGTTTATTCACCTACTGACAGGCATTTTGATTGCTTCCAAGTTTAGGCAATTATCCATAAAGCTGCCATAAACATCCATGCGCAGATATTTTTGTGGATGAATTTTCAACTCCTTTGGGTAAATATCAAGGGGCATAATTGTTGTAATATTCGTTAAGATTATATTTGGCTTTGTAAGAAACCTCCAAGTTGCATTCCAAGGTGGTTGTACCATTTTGCATTCTCGCTAACAGCAAATGAGAGTTCCTGTCGCTCCATATCCTCATCAACATTTAGTGTTGTCAGTGTTCTAAATTTTGGTCATTCTAATAGGTGTCTAGCGGTATCTCTTTGTTGTTTTGTTTTGTGTTTTAATAAGTGTGTTTCTTATCTCTTCAAACAGATTGTAGGCTATGGGTAAACGAGACCTGTCCACTACCACAGAACTATTATTAAGTGAACACTTAAAAATGCTACTGGAATGAATAAGCTAAGAAAAGAAAATATGTATTTTTTTACCTGCCATTCCTAGTACTTACGCAGATGTAATGCAACTTAAAAAAAAGTGAAAAGAGACATTATGAAGTGGAGGTGGAACCATTGGTGAGATATTCAGCTGTCATGTTTTCTAAATTTAAGCAAAATATAAAACAAAGGAATTTAAATCAAGACTTGATGTGTGTACTATTTGTGTTGAGAGAATTTCATGCAACTTCTCTCAAAGTTGTCCTCTCTCCTGTCGAGTAATTCATGACTTATTTCCACAAAAAGATAAACACACTGCCTTGGCTGTGGGCCTTAACTGAAGTGACCAAATAATTCATCTAGTCTGGGACAATTTTGAGAATGAAAAGAGATGCTAATAAAACTTATACCAGATAAATAGGCATAAGGCAGGGCTGTCTTGGATATCCTTTTTGGGTCATAGACTCCTTAGAGAAAGGATGAAACCATAGTTTCTTTCTCCAGAAAGATTTTACCTTAAGTTACAGAATATATTCCCTGTTTATCGCCTGTCCCAATTCACTGATTAAGAATGCTCACCCACACTCTTACATGTTCATCTGAGTGTATTGTTCCTTAGTAAATTCACAGCTCATATAAAAGGCTAATATGATCTTCAAGGGTCCCTAAATTAAACTAGAACAACAACATACAGATATTATTTGCTGAAGCTGATATGTGCTTTCAACCAAAATGTTTATTAAAGTCTATCCACAGAGAAAACCCTATTTTCTATGGCTTGTATTTTATAGTGAGAGATATGTTCCCATTTAGAGAAACAGAGTTGAATATTTTTCTATTTACAAGAGCATAGTAATTACTTTTTAAATACATCCATATTTTTCAGTGCTTTTCAAATCAACCCTAAGTCCTTTGTCCTTGAACTCCTTTTGGACTCTTTGGTACACATTTATAGTAATCTAACCATCCTTAATGTCTGAGGGAGCTTGGTTACTGTACCACATCATGCCAGTAGGTGCCGCTGTAACATGCCAAGCTACTCGGGGAAAAGTTCTTAAACTTTATATTTTTTGTGCTTTCAAATTTTCAACAATGAGATTGTAATAATCTCATTACAAAGTCTTCTGCAAGGCTTCATGTGTATGCTTCCATTTTATTCATTCTGTCCCTTCGACTTTCTAAGCATAATGAGCAATGTGCGAAAATGTATATTTGGTAAGAGGCATCATATGATGCTGCCAGTCACTTGTCCTCAAAGATGTTTCTGGTTCTGTACACATACACACATACATGCATTTTTGAAAGACTTTTGTGTCTTAAGGGTTATTTTTTTAAAAAAAAATTTAAAAAAAAAATAATCTAAAGTTACTACAATCTCATTGTAGAAAATTTGAGATCACAAAACACAAAGTAGAAAATGTTTAAATCACTCCTAATTTTACTATCCAGAGATATCTATGTATAGTATATACACTAAGAAAGTGTTTAGAGAGATATATACACATAATCCCCTGCTTATCTTTTTCTCAATTCATATACAAGTATAGGAAATTTCCAAATATCTGAAACTTAGAGTCAGAAAAGGCCTTAATAATCAATCTCCTTCTTGTTTAATATTATTATATTACAGATAAAGAAATTTAGACATTGGTTTTATACCCCTTTTACATTTTTAAATGAAAAATAAACAACATATTTTCATTAAGTAAATTATTTATTGATGTATAATCTCAAATTTAGATGTCATTGAATAACTCAATAAACATACAGACTTTCTACTATAAGTACAATTACACTTTTATGAATAGTACTTGAGAGGTAACTGAGAATATTCTGGTATATATTTTTTATTTCCAGAATGTGAGAAATACCATTATTGTTATAATTCCCATTTTAGATGTTAGATGATTGAGGTTCCAACAAGTCAAACAACATGCCAAAATCATATAGGAAGTAAATGGATGAGCTGAAACTTGACATTAAATACTCTGATTTCAAACCCAATGTTATTTTTAGTCTAGTATTGTAACCCAAGTAGTAAAGTTTGCAGAATAGAGTCAGTCCTTAAGTGATCTTATGATTTTGCTGAAAAGACAAAGTATATTCCTCAGAACACCCAAACAGACAAATAAAAAATAGCTAGAATTTATTAAATATTTACTAGGGGTTATGCAGTGTGCTAAAGAGTTTTCCTGAATGATCTGATTAGATCTGCACCTCTGAAATAGGAACTACTTCCCCGATTTTACTTGTGAAAAAACTGAGGCTTAGAGAGGTCAAATTATAAATTAATTAAATAGTAGAATTCAGGCTCAGGCACCTGGACCACAGAATCAATAGGCTGCATAATGATTGAAATACCATGAATTGTCTTTGATGAACAAGTACAGTTCAATTTCTGCCATTAAATCTGACACCTTTCCCAATGCTGGGAGTAGTGTGAAGAAGTTTCTTAGAGGTTGTAGAGTATTAGGCTATTGATAGTTGAGTAGGGACTTAAACTGTACTTTAACACTGAGTAGTTAGTATACATAGATGGAGTAAGAATAAGGATAGGACTGTTGTCATAGCATTTGAGGGCAAGAGTGAGAGAAAGGTAGAAATGAGAAAGAACGTGGATTCATGGGAACAACACTACAAGACTACAGCCAGAATCCTGGGACCACAGCTTGAATAATGTTGAGGACTGATCAGAAATTGCTGGGAATGTTTGGATAAAGAGTTTGGGCTTTTCCTGAGAAGAATTGAGGGCCATTAAAGATTTTTGAATCTGAAAGTCTGAACAATGGTGTGCCACTGAGGAAGTGTGCCTGGAAGGGGAGGATGTCTAGGTTAGTATAACTGACACTGAGCAGAAGCAGCTGTCAGGAGCTTCTGCTGAAAAGCTCATCTTTGGTTTGCCTACAGAGTTAAGGAAAAGAATCATTGCTGTCCATGGTTCTATCGTGGCTACAGCCTGGGGCAAGGTTAGAAAAAAATAAATGTCAGTCTGATTTCTTCTGTTGAGAAGCAATAAAGAGAGTATAAACTGTGCTTTGCTTCAGCAGTGTGAATTTCAGGATTCACATTTCAATGTTTCTTAAGCCGGGCTACATGTTAGAGTGTACCTGGAGAACTTTCCAAAGGTACGAATTCTCAGGAATTGCCCCCTGGACACTCTTTTTTCACTTTCCTTAGGGAGGACTTCAAGCCTTAGGAATTTTGAAAGCCCCCAGGTTGTTCTAATGTGCGACCATAATCAAGAACCAGAGCTGCAAAGGAGGAGGTGAAAGCCGGGCTGTGTACCTGTCCTTGTGGCTCAAAGCAAAATTCTATGGAAAATCTGTTGTTTAAACCTGAGCATCCAGCTTTTGTAGCCAGAAGAACATGCTCAAGTATTTTAAAGGTATCTTGGAATGTTTTCTTTTACATTTCTGGGTAACTTTGCTGCAGAGGTGAAAAGAATGAATGGAAAAATCTAATTTTTCTCTCAGGTCCCCCCCGCCCCCATACCACTTGTCTTATGCCTGTTAAATATTAGGGGCAGGAGCTGATCTTACATGTGAACTTACATCCAGACCTATCTTTCTGGCTCATCCTTTTTCCTTTCACTAAATCTCTCTATTCATTCATTACTTATTATGTTCTTAGTAATTGCTGCCCATTGCAAGTAAGACATTCTCTCCTAAAAAGCCTTTGGCTGGGTCATTCTTTAAGACTCAGTCAACACAAGTCTAACCTTCGTGAGTTCTCCCCTGGTGGACTTCGCTCTGAGAACTCATGTTTTCTCACTTACTTGTACCTATAACATGAACAGGGCTTTGAGGCATCGAGCTTTTTTTGTGTCGTATTTCTTTCCCCTTAAGTTGTAGCCCCTGAGGTACTATTCTATCTTGTTCATAGCAGATATCGAGTAAACTTACCTAACAGTCTTCTAAGATAAATTTCTCTCCACATTCATCACTCTTTAACTCTGCTTGTGAGTCCTGATGTTTAGGTCATACCATAGTCTTTCACTTTTGTTCATTTTCTCAATGTTTCTCCTGTTCATTCTAATTGGAGTTAATAATTTATGGACTACAGCTCTTTTTGAGGCAGCCTCAGTAGGTTTTTGGATCCCTTCTCTTAAGATGGGACTTGGAAATTTATATATTTTTATATCTCCTAGATGGTTTTGATTGTCAACCAAGTTTGGAAAGAACTTTTTAGAGTAGGCAATATTAATTTTTTTTTGTTACAGTGCACAGTAATACATTTTTACACTGTGACTCAATACCTGATACACTCACAACTAAAACAAATATATACCTACCTTTACTATATGTGAAGTGTTCTGATATCTTCTATTCTGTATTATTTTGTTAAAAATGGTAATCTTACAATTCTCTATTGGGTTGCAACTCTTAGTTTAAAAAATACTTTTCTAGAATCTAGCACAGTTACTTACATATGTACTTGAAAAATGCTGGCAGTATTGATTTATGTCTTTTTATTTTAGTTCCAGGGAATGTTTTTTACTTAAAAAATTTTTTCCCTATCCCATTTTCTCTCTTTTATACTAAGTTAAGAATATGAGCCATTTCACTGAGCTGCTTATTCTACTCTAATTCTCTGTTTCTTTAAATCTTCAAAAAGCATTTCTTAGGGGAACCTTGTCCATGCTCCAGCCCATAAAGACAAAAGAGTGTTTCTTTTCAACACTAAAGAAACTTACCATGTATCTTGGTTTGTATGTCTTCTTTGGTGAACTTTAGACTTCTGGAAAACACAGACCTTGCCTTTCTCCATCTTTATTTTGAGAAATGGCAAACTGCTGAATACCATTTGTTTGTTCAATACATAGTTGTTTAGTGCTTGTCTGGTGCCTCTGAACTTGGTTTATGTGTAATGAAACTTGACATCAATTTATTCAGGCAGAGGCCTCTTAATATACCAAGCTGTTACTTATAGCTTTCCAGTCGAAAAACAAGATGGTTGACATTCTCACCAAGATGAATTGTGTCACCTGTTCTCCAAAGTGAGAAAATAGGGACAGGAGCTAAGCCAAATGTAACCAACAATATAAGAGGTGATTCATTCTTTTTTTTTGTTTTTGTAATTGTTAGATGAGGCCCTGAAAACAATTGACCAGTCAAATAATTTAATCACAGAAGTAGAGCTTTCCAAAGAGCCCTCTCAAATTTCTGTTCAGTGTTAATTGGACCAACAGAGATGCTAAGAGGACCTCTCAGAGCCTGGAAGTCTCTCCATCATTTGCCAAAAAGCACCTCTCCTAGCAATTTGGATTTCACACAAATGTTGCCCAGAGAAAATGCTAGATTTAAAAACTGGTTTATGGGTAATATAATGTACTGTGCATGAAATTCACAGGGTTAAATTGGGTATCTATTTTAGGTATCTATGTTATGTTAGTCTGTGTCACGACCATATTACAGAAACTGTGTGTAGAAATAATAATAATTTAGAAACAGACAGAACACCTTCATGCTAAAAGGCTGATTTTTAGCACACTGAGATCCAGTGAAATTTAGAGGACCATATTTTATATACAGGTACCATATATATGTGTGTATATAATATATAAATATATACATACATATATATGTATAAATACATGTATATATTTGTGCACACACATATACACAAACACACGCACAAACACACACACATACACACACACACACATATACACATATATATGTATATATAATTTAGCAATACTAGTGAATACCATTAAAGAGGCCCAAATTCTGCTGGGCAAGTATAGTTGTGTAAGGAGAGAGAATTAACTCCTCTGAACTAACTATTGGTATTTGAGGCTGATAACTTCTTTGAATGAATTAGATTAAATAATTGCATGAAAACCATAAGATACAATTTTCTTGTGCTTTTTATAAATTTGCTTTATGGATTTCTTTTTATTCATTCAACAATAATTTATTGAGTACTCATGATGTGTCAGGCAAAATGCCAGATTTCTGACATTAAGAAGCTCTCAATCTAGTGAGAAAGCCTGTAAACTAAAAGGTTTTTTGAATAAGTTTCAACAGAAAACATAATAGAAGCCCTCTTCACTGATGTAAGCCAAACCGTATTTTATTAGTTGAGAAAGTTAAAGGAAAGAATTATAAAAAATGCTAACGTCATAAATATTATATATTTTGCTTATATTGATAATTAAATTAATTGATTTTAATATAAGGCCAAGGATTTATGTGTATAGGTTCAATAATTGAAGTTTCACATAATCTTTCATTCATAAACCACATCCATAATATATTATATATAATTTCCAATTTTATTTTTCTTTTTGTTTTGAAGAATGAAAAGTTAAAAATACTTGCATCAAAACAATCTAAGTCCTGAACACCTCTGGAATTTTATGTGTTTTGCCCCTACCCTTCTATAATTTTTCATCCATCCCTAATTTGATTCGCTTTTATTGAGTCTTTCCAAACAAATAATCTTAATTTTCACAGAAACAACAATAGCTTTTCTTTCACATTTAAATTTCATCGATTTAAATGATATATGATTTAGTTGCATAACTACAATTAAAAGTTCAACTGTTGCAAACAATTCAGGAACAAACACAGTTTATTCTTGGGAAGTGTGCCATTCAAATGATAGTGGGAACAAAATATGAGTGCTGAAGGCAGTGGAGTACCAACATCACACACGTAGTATGCCCTGTCAGCAGTTTTATAGAGGAAGAAAAACCTAAGCTAATGTGAAAAATTAATTATGTAAAAAGTCAAGAGAATTCCTGGGGTAGTAGGTTTAGTAATTGAGAGTTGAATGAAATGGAGCAGGAGCATACAGGAAAAAGTGTCTAAATGTCTGGGGAAGTTAGAAAAGGTTTCATAGAGGTAATGGTATTTGAACTGATTCTTGATGCTTGAGTAGAAGTTTTCTACATGAAGAAAGGGACAAGGGATATTCTAGCCTGAGGAAACAGCTTATACAAATGCACAGAGACAAGGATTTGAAGTATTTGAAGAGGAGCTGAAAGGTGAGGATGACTGCAGCATAGGAATCACTGGGCAGAGTAGTGAGTGAATGATGAAGTTGAGAAATAGAATGAGGTAGATTGTAGAGAGGTATACTAATTAATTAGAGATGAATTTAGTAATTTAGAACACATGGTTTATTATTTATAAAAGTAGGCAGGATACCCATAAGGTAATTACTAAATGAATGCAAAAGGAAATAGCTGAATGCTGATTATCGTGCATCACTTTTGGCTGAATAACCAGGTCAAAATTAAATCTTGCCTACAATGTAAAATACAAAAATTGTTTTGTCTTTCAAGTACAGCACTTGAAATAAATGTTTGTCATGTGGAAAAGGCTTGTGTGTCTCAAAACTCAACGTAAAGAAAAACAATCCAACTAGAAAATGGGCAAAAACATGCACAGACATTTCAATGCAGAAGATACACAGATGGCAAATAAACACATGAAAAGATGTTCAATATCATTTGCTATTAGAGAAATGCAAATTTCAATCATAATGAAATATCACTATACTCATTAAAATAGCAAAAATAAAAATTTTAAGTGAGAAAAATGGTGGCAAGGATGCTAAGAAACTGGATTACTCACACATTGCTTGTTTGAATATAAAATGATAGTTACTTTAGAAAATAGTATCTTTCAGAACTGAAAATCTATTTAATATACGACCAGAAATTTCAGTTTTGAGTATTTATTCCAGAGAAATGAAGACTTATTTTTATGCAGAAACATTACACAAATGTTCATAGAAAATTTATTCATAATAACCCCAACTGGAGACTACCCATATGTCTTTCAATGGGTGTTTAGTTAAATAAACTGTGGCAATCCATGCCACGGACTAAGTAATAACAAAGAAAAAGCTATTGGTATACTCAAAACTTAAATGAACCTTAAAGAAATTATGCCAAATGAAAAAAAAATCTCAAGAAAGATATATAACTCATGATTCATTTATGTAACATTTGTGTGATTTATGAAGAATATATTAGTGGTTTCCAGGGATTAGAGGTATTGAGGAGAGCATGGAAAGAATAGGTGTGGTTATAAAGGGATGACATAAAATAAATCTTTATGGTAATGGTACAGTTGAATATCTTTATTGTAGTGGTGCTTATGCAAGGCTACCCACGTGACAACATATTATAGAACTATATGCACACTCCCACATAAATGCGTGCATATATAATTGGGTAGATTTTAATATAAATGAGTGCATATATAACTGGTAAAATTTGAATAAACTTTTTGGATTATGATAATGTCAAATTTTTGGTTTTAATAATGCAGTAGAGTTGTGTAAGATGTTAACATTGGGGGAGAATGAGAAAATGGTGCATTCAACTTCCCTGAACATTTTTTTTTTTGCAGCTTCCTATGAATCTAATGATTTCAAAATAAAAAGTTTTTTAAAATTTTGTATGTGTAGGTGTTATCATTTTTATATGTCCAATCCATTATGCCAAGTATCAGCCATGTCTGTCACCTGGCAGCAGCCTATGTGTTGGTAATTCTTTACTAGGATGTGAAAAATTGATTAAGGATGACGTTTAAGCCCAAAGCCATAACACACATGATAGATATATCTGTTATCTTGACTAAGTGATAGGCTTTGTGATGGCTGGCTTTACAACTCCTTACTACCTTGTGTAGAATATGTCTTGGCAAGAGAGAATTGTTCATAGGAGATACATATTGATTATATTGAGTGATATCAGCTATATTTTCAACCTCGACATATTAATGCATCTTTTCTTTAGGGAGGAAGATATATTACAGCACATTCCAAAATAAACTAACTTAAACATAAATGATATCAACAAAGATGTTTCTCTGATCATATCATAATGAAAGCAAGAAACTTACTTCATATGAATATATATGAGAGCAAGAATATTCTAGTCATTCCTAAAGAGCTTCATTTGGCATGCCAACTGTTAGAGCGATCTTCATTCTCAGGCCTGTAGCCGGGGTCTCAGGATTGTCTTGAAGATACTACCTTTTACATACCCTTCCTTTATTTGATGCCCAAACTCGCATATGTGAAAGATACTTTTCCTTTCAGATGAAGAAATAAGACATACTGTAAGTCTCCCTATAGGGGAGATAAATGACTAAATTTTTCTTAAGAGTTAGTTACTGGCATAAGACTCTTTGATGATTAAGAAAGTGTGGTTAGGTTTGATTAAGAGGGCCAAGGGTCACCTTGAAAATGAGAGATGGGGAATATAGCTCATGACGGGCTCTAGAGATAGACTAGTTGGGTTTAAATTCAAGTTCTATTGCTTACTAGCTGTGCCATGTTTCTTTCTTTTAAAACAGGTGTATTCATAGTAACTACCTCATGGAGTAGCAATAAAGAGTACAGAGCCCAGAGCCAGGTCACAGGGGGCCCATAGTCATTGGTAGCCAGTGGTGGTGGGAACAGTGATATTGGAGTATGCTACTTACATCAAGTGATCAATAAATGTATGTTGACAATTGGAAAGTGGAGTGTCATAGGAGTTGTCAGAATGCATGAAACAGAAACCTTCTAAAACCAGTTTAGCAAAAAGATAATAGAAGTGCATACAATCCAATTGTGAGATATATGGTGGGTTTTATGCCCAGGACCTGGAAAGTTGTCAAGCAGCCATTCTTTTTCCATCTCTCTAAGACAGTTTCTCTCTACACTTTTATTTAGTCTTTCATTCTCCTTTCTGCATTAGAACAGCTGCAAGTCTCTTAGATTCCACTCCCTGTAGTGTTGGCTCAAATATGGCTTGGGTGCCCTGGCACCAACTCCAATTTTGAAGAGTTACAGTTTAATGTCTAACATTCTCTGACTGGCTCAATCTCCATGCTTTAATTCCATTTTCCTGAGAGACTAAATATGCCTCATCCACCGTAGCCAGGTATTCATCTCCAGTTCAATGAGCTGTGACAAGGAATGAAGTCATGTGGTTTGAGTGCTTTCCCTGTCAGGCTGTGGGTATAGCAGCTTCTCAACAAGAAAAAGTGGGCAAGGAAGGTACAGTGGGTATCTCAAGAATATAGATGTAAACATTTCAAATTTTTTCCTCAGAAATCACTATCAAAGGAATTTCAAAATTGAATAAGAATGCAATTTTCTAAGTAACTTCCAGGATAGGTCTTGAAATTGACCCAGCTTTAGATTCAGGTTATGAGAACCATCTTCATGTGTGTGTAGAGTGCTTCCCTACATTTTGTAAATTCAAGACTGACAGGAAAAGACTCTCTTTAAAGAAACCAATCTTATGTAGTCCCACTGTTCTTGGATGATTCAAATGCTATGCAGTTTCTACTTT
The DNA here is from genome assembly GCA_004027375.1 of Macroglossus sobrinus. NCBI lineage: Eukaryota > Metazoa > Chordata > Mammalia > Chiroptera > Pteropodidae > Macroglossus > Macroglossus sobrinus. Next base: position 757,800 of record PVKZ01000219.1, read on the forward strand.
TGTCACAAACAGACAATAAACATGCTTTTCCCTGACACAGGTTAAGTTCACCGTAGTACTCAGCAATACTGCTGCGTAAGGCACAAAGGCAAAGGAGTAGGGTAAGGTGCTTGCAGCAGCCCTAATGCACCACCATGTAGTGAATCCCGACTTTGCATTCAATTCCCCTGGTCTTGTCTCTGGTGTCTCAGCTGCTCTCCACAGCACATTAAAGACTTGCTGTCTCTATTAGCCACCAATAATACACTAATACATTCGTTCTCCTATTACCTCGGACACTAATTTGGTGGAATTGGATAGTGACAGCACATTGATGTTGTTGAAGTTAATGACCCAGCAATTTACAAGATAAGTCACATTAGTAGTCAAATTGATTGTAATCATTGTTTCACTGAACAGAATCTGCATTAAGTACAGTATGTTGTGCTCTGTCCTTCACCACCCCATTAATAGAGAGAAAGAGGTGATCAGAATCTTTGCTTTTCATACCTTTCCTCATGTATTTTCAGTGAATATGTTGGAACTTCTACTTTAACTTACATCTTTAATGGATAGATGCTAAGTACACAGGGAAAGAATGGAATTATAGTTTATATGACCTGTATATTCAGCTAAGCCACTCAAATAATTATGGTCAATTATTTCTTTTTTTATTGGGTATCTACTATTTTTTTCAGTCTTGTGTTTTGTGCTAGGGGCTCAAAGACAAATTGTAAGACATGGTTTCTGCCATTAAGGAGCTAACTTCAAATAAGAATCATGTATCTGATGATGAGACAGTAGAAGACTCTCTGTAAAATCCCCAATGAATGGAATAATAACTTCCAAGGAGGGAGAGGCTGGAGTAGACAGGGAGAGTGTCATGATAGAGATGGAATTTCAGATGAAGATTAAAATATCTCTAAGATTTTGATAAATATCAGTGATTAAGTCTTTATCCTTTAATTTGTAGTTAGAAAATATTATTTAAAATATATTTACCCCTGTGGTTGTGTAATTTTGGCACATTATTAAACATTGTTTTCCTCCTCTATTAAATAGGGGATAATATCATTGCCCTCATATGTCTTTGATAATATGAGAATGATCAAAGGGCACACAAATGAAACTTCCTGGCAGAATTTTGGCATATAATAAGTATTGCAATAAAAGCTATTTGATTCCATATCTTATGTAATTTTTAAAGAAAATTAAAAGCCACTTGAAGCCAAGATGGAAATAAGGTGAATAGTCAGACTTGGCAAAATACCATTTGGGTTATAAATAAACAAGATGTACCCCTGAAGCAATTTTCTCATCTGTGCTATGCGTGTGCACTTTGTACTTGTGTATTCATGTGTGTATGTGTGTGTTTGCATATGGCCAGGCAGGCAAATCAGCTTTAAAAGCTCTGGAAAGGGAGATGAACTAGAAGTGTTTTAAGAGTCAGTAGACTAGCCTAGCAGCGTGGGAGTGGAGAGAGACTGTTGAGAAACCATGTGGTACACCTTCTTAGTTTTACATATGAAGAAACTGCAACTTGAAGAGGGAAAGAAGTGAATTGCTCCACAACACACAATAAGCTAAGCACAAAATATGGATTAGAACTCCAACGAACTAAATCCTAGAAAAATGTTTTTTCCACTGCAATTCAAAACCGTATTGGTTATACATTGTGGCCTGTTTTCTGGATGTTCAGTTTTATTTCTTCATTTTCATGGATCTTTTAAGAAACCCCTTCTCTCCTCTGGTTTATAGGCTTTTATTCTCACTCTTTAATTTCTCTGAAGTACAGGCCCTCTTCACATGCTGCCTTTTGCTCATCTGAGCGCATAGCCCTTGTTTTGCATGCTAGTTATATAGCAAGTGGCCTTGACTATGGCAGATGAAGGAGTCTGATCTAGGTTGAGAACCCTATTGTGCCAACAGTCCTGGTTGGTCCTCCTGTCTTTCCAATCACAAAGCATCCCCATGTCCTTATGAATTAAAAGGAAGATGTTTGACGTTTCCTTATCCCAATCTCTGCTTTTGTGCTATCAGAAAGAGACTAGGGCCTGCATAAAGCCCTTCTTGTGAATGGGATGTCTGCCTGCTTTGCAAGCCCAAGGATCCCTTAACGAAGGATGCCAATGACACAGTTGAAAGCAAAGGCAGAGAGAAACAATATCATAATGCCGGAACCCGCTGGCTAAGATTGAACAGTTCCCGAGAAGGGGAGTGAGGATTGATAAAGGTAGAAAAAGAGACAGAGAGAGAGAGACAAAAGATAGAGTCGGGAGAGCTCACAGTGAATACTATGGCCCGAGTTTATTTAACACTGCATATTTATACCCTTGACAATGCATGAAAAACAAAACCCACACACCTGTAAACAATTGCTTGGCATTTACATAACTTCTCTCACCTATTTTCCATTAAGCCAAACTTCCTCCATCTGCACCGAGCTCGCCTGCTCTGCAAACTTCTAGTTTGCAGGCAACTTTAATCCGGTCTGTAGGGCCTCCAGCTGTAGGGCATTCGGCAGGAATGGCTCCCAACACAATAATAGTAATAATAATAGTAATAATAATAAATGGGTTCCTTCAAGTCCAGATAAGCCAGAGGCAACTTGCAGTGTGATGTATTGTGGAAATGCATTGGCCCATCTTGAATAGCACTTAGGTATAAAACATGCTTCACTGACTGCTACAAACATGGCCTGGCAAAATGGAATGGCAAAGTTATCCCATGTTACACTTTTCTATTATCTCATCATAATTAAAAATTGTTGGGATGCTGAGCTTTCCCTAAACCTTTGTTGGTCTTCTTCCGGTATTCTTGAGGTTTCACATTTAATTGTCAGGACTAGGTTATTGTAGTGTAATGGTGATGTGGCCGATATCATGATATCACAATCAAAATGATATCACAATCAAAAATGCTGGTGAAATACAGAGGGAGGTGTTTAGTCAGGAAATCAGTTGAATATGTGTGTGGAAAGACTTGACTCTGAGGGAGGATATCAGGTAATGTAGATGCAGCACAAGAGCAGAAATGGTGTCCCTAGAGTGACAGGAAAGAACCCAGCCAAGTAGATTACGAGGCTCAGCATTTAGAGACAGAGGCAGTCAGTTGGGCAAAGGCAAAAACAGATGCTCAGGAGGCCTTAGAGCTTTTGAGATGTGAAGCTTGACTTCAGAGCTGGCACAACGGAAGTGGGAGTTCAGAGAGAACAGGGCAATTGCCACAGCCATGTTAACGTATGGCAGGCTAAAAATGTTAATTCTAGGATGCTAGAGTAAGCTGTCATATGTCCATCTTGTGCCCTATTTTTTTAAAAATCTAGTAATGAAATCAGTATCTCGAAGAGCCATCTGCACCCCTATGTACATTGCATCATTAGACACAATATCCAAGACATGGAAACAACCTAAGTGTTCATTGATGAACGAGTCAATAAAGAAAATGTGATCTACACACACACACACACACACACACACACACACACACACACACACTGGAATATCTTTTAGCCACAGAAAAAAAGGAAATCCTGATGTTTGTGACAACATAAATGATGGAACTTGAAGGCATTATGCTAAGTAAAATAAGTCAGAGAGAGATAAGTACTAAAGGATCTCACTTACACATGGAATCTAAAAACATAAAACTCAAAGAAACAGAGGGTAGAAAAATGATTGCCAGGGGATGAGGGATGAGGTTAATAAGATGTTGGTCAAGAGGTACAAAATTTCAGTTATAAGATGAATAAGTTCTGGGGACCGGATGTACAGCATGGTGACTTTAGTTAACAATAATGTATTGTATATTTGAAAGTTACTATGATAGTAGAGATTTAACAATAACATCAAATGGTAATTAGGTGAGATGAGGGATGTGTTAACTAACCTATTGCCCTAAAGCTGAAAAAACAAATGTAATCAAACGTGAAAAAGAAACATGGATGTGTGCAGAAAATATGTATATTCTCTAATTCTGGAGTGTGATCCTCGATATATAGCCATCAGATCAAGGTTATTAATTGTACTGTACAAATATCCTACCTAACATTTTATCATCTGATATCTTATTATAAAGTTGTGTTGAAATGTTCTGTATCTCTAATAAACCTGTCAATTTCTCCTTATTGTCAAAATTTTGCTTTCTATCCTTTTAGGCTATATTATTTAACACACAAGAATTTAGATTTTATTTGTCTTTTTGGTCAATAAAATTTTTCATCATTAAATTGTGACTGACTTTATTTCTAATAATACCTTTGTCTTGAAGTGAGTTGTGTTTATTATCAATATTGCTACATTAGCTGTCTTTTGGTTAGTAATTGCCTGACATATCTTTTTTTCTCTATGTATCTTTCAATCATTCTATAACTTTATTATGTTCATCTTGTAAGTAGTCAAGAAGTAAGTTTAGTAGTTATAAAACATACTGATAATCTTTGTCTTTTAATTAGAAAGTATAATATACCTATAATTATTGTCTATACTGATAAATTTGGGCTTATTTATATCACCAGATCATGGACTTCTTGCTTTTTGTTGGGTTGAATTTTCTCTTATTTTCCCCTTTGTTATTTTTTTATTATACTTATAAACTTTCTGGGGTGTGTGTGTGTGTGTGTGTGTGTGTGTGTGTGTGTGTACACATGTGCTTACTGTAACTATTTGAATATTTATTTTTAATAAAGTCTGATGACTAAAAGTTTTTACCTACTTCTCTGAAAAATATAAGGGTCTCAGAATATTTTAAATATGATCAAACTTCTTCTATTCCATTTTTCCATTCTTGTCCAGCACTTTAATTTCAGCCCATTTCTTTTACATTTAGATATGTAAATTGTTTTATAGAATTTGTTTAGATTTACCACATATTTTCCCTTTGTATTCATCATTCTTTTCTTGCCTCTCATACTTTCCATCAGGGATATTTTTTTCTGCCTGAGTTACAGCAAATCATCTTTTTGGTGTTGCCAAAAAAACTTTGGCTATGAAGGAATCTAGGCCTGGATTTTCCTTTGTTTGAAAGTTTTTAACAACCAATTCAATTTCTTCAGATATAGATAGACTGTTATTGGGTCGAGAATTTTGTAAATATCAATTAGATGAAGTTGGTTGATAGTGCTGTTCAGGTATATTCTTATTTCTTCCTTCCCCCCATTGCCATCCTGTTTGAAAAACATCAGCTTGTTCTCTGCATCTATGAGACTTCCTGCTTTGCTTTGTTTGTTTTGTTTTTAGATTCTACAGTTAAGTGAAATCTTATGGCATTAGTCTTTCTCTGCCTGACATTTTTACTTTCCTTATCACAATACCCTCTAGGTCCATACATGCTGTCACAAATGGCAAGATTTCATTCTTTTTCATGGCTGAATAATAGTCCATTGTATATATGTACCACATTTTCTTTATCCATTCATCTATCAATGAATACCTAGGTTGTTTATTGCTCGCTATATAGTTTTATGTATCCTTATTGGTTTTCTATCTGCTTGCTCTATTGATTACTGAGAGGTGTTAAACTCTGTAACTATAATTGTGGATTTGTTTATTTCTCCTTTCAGTCCTACCAGTCATTGTTCCATATATTTTGAAGCTTTGCTTTAAGCTGAATATACCTTTAAGTTGAAATATTTTTGGTGAATTGATCACCTGAAGATTATGTAATATCTCTCTTTACCTCTAGTAATGTTCCTTGTTTTAAGTCTACTTTTCTTAATATTAATATAGCTGCTCTATTTTTCTTTTAATTTGTATGATGTATCTTTCTTCATCCTTTTACTTCTAACCTATGTAAATATTTATATTTAGGATTTGTTTTTTATAGACTGCATATAGTTGGGTCTTGTTTTCTTATCTAGTTTTATAATCTCTGACATTTAATTGATGTGTGTAGACCATTTATATTTAATGTAATTATTGATGCAATGGAATTTAATATACACTTCGCTAATTGTTTTTAATTTGCTCCTTTGCTAGTTGCTTTTAATTAGCTATTTATTTTTTGTTCATTTTTGGATTGAGTGTTGTTTATGATTCCATTTTATCTTTACTATCAATTTGTTATTTTCACCTCATTTAAAATTTTTGTTTTAGCAGTTACCCTAGAATTAATGACAAATATATTTAATTAGCCACAGTGTGCTTTCAAATGATAGTATATCACTTCATGTGTAACACGAGCATATCACAACGCCATATTCTCAATTTTTCCCTTCCATCTGTTGTGTTATAATTATCATACATTATATTATTACATATTCCTTATAGTTTACATCTGCTGATAATGATTTTACTGTTTTTATTTGTCTGAAAACACTTTATATTCTCTTTAATTTTGAAAGTTCTTTTTACATTGTGTAAAGAACTTCATGTTGACTTCCTTTTTAGCCCTTTAAAATTGTCCTCCATTGTCTTCTGGCTTGAATAATTTCTGATGCATCATAATTTGCTATAATTCTTATGTATTTTTTTTCCTCTATGTGATGTGTCATTTACATTCTCTGGCTCCCTTCAAGTTTTTCTCTTTATTTTTGATTTTCAGCAGTTCAGTAGTGGTGGCAGTGGGGAGATAGTGTATTATGTGTGTATATGTTTTTGAGTATAGATATTTAGTCTGCTGGGTGTTCTCTGAATTTCTTGGAATTGAAATTTGATTGATTTAATTAATTTTTTGAAAATTCATAGTCATTGTCTCTTTCAATTGTTTTTCTTCCCGTCTTTTTCTATTCTTCTTTTGAGATTTCATTTACATTATGTTAATTATATGAAAATGTCCAACAGTTTTTGAATGCTCTTTTATACATATTTTTCTTTTTTTTCAATTTTTTTTCTATTTTAGTTTGGGTATATTTTGTTGACCTATCTTTAAGTTCATTGACTTTTTTTCTCCCCTGTGTGGACTCTTCTTATGAGTTCATCAAAGGTATTCTTTATCTTTTTTTTTATCTATTTAACATTTTTTTTAGCATTTTTATGTGATTCTCTCTTATAATTTCTATTTTTCTGTCTGTTCTATAAAATTCCTTATACCTTCATACATGTTCTCCACTTTTCCCTCTAAAGTATTTATCATATTAATTATGGTTACCTTAAATTTTTTAACAAGTAGTTGAAGTACTTGGATTGTATCTGAGATTTTTTTTCCTTACTGCTTTTTCTCCTGATAATCTGTTGTCTCAGTTCTTGCTTCACAATTTTTGTTGAAAGCTGAGTATTTTGTGTGGGACAATAGAGACTAAGACAAATAGTATTTTTTTTTATTAGAAATAGGTATGCACTTTCTTTTATTATACCTTTAGTGGTGGCATCTGGAGGGCAGTGTTAAATCAGTCTAGTCTGGAGTTGAGCTAGATTTGTTTTGTTCTTGCTATGTTTACCCTTGTTCTACCTCAGGCTTCAAATTCCTCTAGCATTACCTTGTGCATAGGGGAAGGACTGGTTTTGTCAGTTATTTTCCCAGTGTCTGATTCACCATTAGCACTGGGGCTTCTCTTTGTGCCTGAGACACATAGAGACACACTCTGGATGTTCTTGAACCTCCCGTCCCCATTAAGCACTTTTAGTTGTTACTCAATATTTGCTGGCCTAGTTGAGGGCAGGAGGAGAAAGTGGGCAATCTCTGCTGTCTTGGATCAGCCTTGGTCTCAAGCAGATAATTCATCCATGATCTCACTTGTGGAGTTTTATTCGTAATCCTGCCTCCACCTCAGTGGTATGAGATCTCTGTTGTCTGGACACAAGATATTTTTCTGTCCCTCTCCTTTTCCTAGGGATAGAGGTTTTTATTTTTCCCTGATCTCTTCCCACAGCTGTAATGTCTTCACTTATATACCTTATGCCTTGAGAATTACAAGGTTCGATGCTATTCTAGCCTTTAGTTCTGTAGGAGAGACAGAGGAGCAGTATCCAGGTGGGACTTTTTGCCTCTCTTAAAGTTGCCACTACTCCCCTCTGCCAGTCCTATACCACATGGGAGGCTTCTCTACTCTCTCACCTTCTCTCACTCTACTTGTGAGTGTCTAGTGTGGTCCATGGAAAAGAGCCGAAGGGTAGGTACTAATTCCCTTTGTGTCTGTGGATCCAAATGTTTCTATGTTCTTATACTCTGCCATACTTATCTTTTAGCAGTTGTTACAAATTTTAGCTGAGTGCTTCTTACCAGTATGTATGATGCTTATCGCCTGCCTCAGATGATATGCTTGTGTCCTATTTCTCCTTGAAAAATTTCTTTTTTCATAAGTTTCAGGGTCATCAGCTTTCCTGCAACCCTGGCTCTCTGACAGCTTCAAGAAAAATTATATTTTCATAGATTATTCAGCTTTTTCTTGTTCTAAAGGTGAAAACGATTTTTTGTTTTGCATTCTATATCCCACACAGAAGCCAGCTATTTGTTTCTGTTGTATTTTAATTTGCTAACCTACTTTTTATGGTCTCCTGTTTTCAGGAGATATTTTTGAGAGACTGTAATATTTTTAGACATATAGTAAAAACGGCTATTTTATAATATTTCCATGATATTTATAAAACATGAAATCTTTGTGACTATACTTTTTGCTGTCTGTTTTCATGAAGGTTTGTGAACATATTCACTTATTTGTGTCCCTGTCTACAGTGACTATAAGCTGCTCATTTCCCTTTAAAATTTATTTGTAGCAGTTCCCCAAGTCTTAGGATAAAGATGTCTTCCTCCAGAGAAAGTTTGTTTTTCTTTTGTTGGATCTTTATATTTTAAAGTAAATTGATTACTTTAAGTCAATTCACACATGGTTTGAGGTTTCTTTTATCATCCTGGGATTCAAAGGTGGAATTTATTCCCATACATATGTTTGCCATCTTGGGACTGGGCTAACTATCTCCTTTCTGTGTCTTTCTTCCTTGCCTTTTTTGGTTATTCTCATTAATTACAATGCAATTATCCTCCAGTTTTGGGAAAGGAAGCTGTCATGAGGACACATTCTAGAAAGACACATTCATACTGACAAATAGAGACATAAAAATATGGAAGCACTTGAATTTAAAAAAAAAATCCTTTATGATAACATGTCATACCCTCACAGCAGAATTTTAAAGGAGATAGTCTGTGGAAGAATGAGGGACAATGAGAGACTCGACCCTCCAATCTCTGTTGTTACCTGTCTCTCTTACACAGAAAAGTAGCAGCTGTCCCAGAAGACCAGTTTGTTTGTTGGCTATAGGAAAAAAATAACTGAATGCTGGATCAACAACTCACTATGAAGGCTAAGAATCAGAGGGCAGAAACCTGGGTGGGGCAATGTTATAATTTTGAGGCCTAGGCTGGGAATTTCAATTGTCTGGAATGCATTCTACAGAAAAGATCACTAAAATCTGTCTAGAGTCTAGCTTCCTGGAGCCAGTCAGTGGTTTCCTGGGGTTTTCTGCATGCTGGTTATTGAAACCTTTTTTTTTTTTTTTTTTTTAAATAAGCTTACTCTCCACATCTTCCACAGGCCGTTAGTGAAAAACAAATGTTGATCACACAAATTTTTTTTGACATAAAAATCTATACCTCTGTGACCTTCTCTAGGCAAGACAGAGTTCAGAGTTATTGAAATCGATAAAATTTAAAGAAAGGAATACTATTGCAGACTGGCAAATCAGGAATATAAGCAGGGGCTACCTTTGTCCATTTCCTGTCTTATAGTAGAAGAAAACTTCAAAGCCTAAAATTATCTTTTTGTTGTTTAGACTTGAGAAATTCAGGATTGGTTTTTGAGATTCACGTCTTGGCTTTGTTCAATTTGTTATGCCCATAAAGCAATAAATAAATAAATAAATAAGATAAAAAAAGAAAAAAAAGAAAAGAAACAAAGAAAAAAAAGCTTCATTCTGGTGTTTCTTCAGGTGACTCTGCTCACCTTCCCTTACCACTAATCAAACAGAAAAAAAAAATCTTTTCCAGGAAATTCTTCCCTGAAAGTTGTAATGTGACCCTAGCCCCATGCTAGACTGTGCTACAGACTTAGATGATATAAAAAAGTACAAAGATTATTTTTATTTATTTAGAAGGATTGTTCAGTCTAGAAGAGACTTAAGGTAACTTACCAGGATATGCAACACATAACAAAATGGGAGAATTAAAAAACAAAGAGGAAAGAAAGGAAGGAAGGAAGGAAAGAGAGAAGTAAAAAGACCCAAACATTTGACAAATTCTACCTATAAATTTGTCACAAACTTGGTTATAAAATATAATTTAGTTTCCTGAGAAAAGCAAAATCCAATGAATTATTCAAATGATATAGTGTCTTATCAGGTAAAAATAGATGTATTGTTCAGGAAACCCAGAACTCTCCTACTACTAACACCAGATAGGAAGTTCTCTCAGGATCGTCAAAAAGAGAACTCTGAATAAAAGCATAAACAACACTCTTTACAAAAATATTTCGGTAGTGGCACAGCACATGCTCCTTGGAAATTTTTCTTATGGGACCCCTCAACACTGAACAATAACACTGCACAAAGGCACAATCTATATAAGCAACACCACAGTGGAACAAAAAAAATATATCATGGGAGTCCTGGGCATGAAATAGTGTTTCTGTGTATTTGGACATTATAGAATCAATTAATAGGAGATATGTGTTTGAAGAAAGATATTTGGACGAAGAAAATGATAATGTTGGAAATCAATATTTTGTTCATACTTGAAGTCTTCTAAATATATTGAGTAGATACATGGGAGAAACAAATAAATTCTTCTAATAATTCTAAGTTCCTTAGGAGCTAGTATGATAAAACTTTGTATCCTTAACATAGTATCTGGGATATGGTATATACTTAATAAGGAGTAGTCAAAGTAGGAGGCAGAGAAGTACATGGTTGGCACAGAGAACAGTGAGAAGTCTGACCTGGCTGTAAAAGAGGACTCTTGTTGAAGAGAAGTTCAAGCATCTTTTCTTTCAGAAGGCTTTTCTTAACCATGCATCTTCGCATTGAGTGAATCACTTCTAAAGAGCTATTTTTCTGCCTACTACAGTGTTCTACTAGAGAATATCCCCTTGTATAATGATTATTGGTCTATTTCCCATTCTCTTTCTCCACTGCTAAGCGAGGAGGTCCTTGGGTATAAGGGTTCATGACTTTACATTGTTATATCCCAACTCTAAATGTTCAATTGTTTAATGAATTGACTTAATAGGAATATTAGACCTGATTATTGGATGTTCTAAAGGAGTTTGGACTCCATCCTGTATAAAGATTGTGTTTTACAAAAAAAAATTAAGTCCCTTGAGCAAATGAGTTAAATAGAAAACTTGTCCAGGAATATTAGTCACAAGAACATAGGCCTAGAATGAGGAGGGCCAGGATATCATAGTAAACAAATATGCATCTAAAACAGTTGTCTCAGCAGGTAGTTTTTCACATTCTAATAGCTTATCCAGATAAAGTTTTGAGATAGTTTTGCTTAAAGTATAGTTTTTCTTTTCTTATCACACAAAAAAACTACTTCCCCAAGTCCAAAAACAAATGTTCTTCCTATGTGTATTCACATATCTTTAATATCTTCAAGGGAAAACCATAAACATAGTATGTAAAAGGAAGTACTGAGAGCTGCCATGATGTTTGTCTATTTTGGAAGGAATGAAAATAGAAGGGAAGTCACACCTCTGGGAGACTGAGCACGTTGTGTTTTTCCTACCCCAACGCTGCAACTGGAAAGTCACTTGACCTTTCTGAGTATCCATTTTCTTATCAATCAAAGGAAAGATAATAACATTTTTCACACCTTAGTCATGGTGCCACTGAGGGCAGGGACACTGTCTTATGCCCTAACATAGCACTGTATAGATGATCAATAAATATTTGTTCAAAGAATGGATAAATTATAAATATTACAGAGTTAAGGCAAGTCTACAGATCCCAGGAATTGACATTGTTATAAAAAATAAAACCATCTTATATTTGTGCCATTCCATTTAGAATGTCAGCTGCAAAGAGAGGCAGTTTTTGCTTTTGACCAGGAGCTCACCAGGATGCAGCTGGTTGGAGCAGGGGCAGAGGATACTAGTAATGAAGGTGTCTTGGAAGATGTCTACAGAGCCTGGTCACTTCTGTAGAGGATTTGGATTCCACGCTGCTTGTCAGAGGCTTTTATGTCAACAGCCAGAATTGATGTGTGTCTAATTTTAACTCGAGTAGAGCAGACATTTATTCTGGGAAGACAGGATCCTTTTGTGACTGGCTGTAATTGCTGTGGGCTGGGTCAGAGCTGAAATTTGTGATCATCTTTCTTAGCTGGTGAGAAAATTTTTATTGAATTTTTACCTGGCCACTTATATAATCTCTTCTTCTTTCTAAAGGACAATCATGAGAATTTATTTTTACTCCCCAACATGACTTATCTGTTGTACACTTCCTGGAGCCTATCTGGCTTAGCCTTCATATGTATCTGAAGTTACATTCAGGTAGTTACCTCGTATGGCATTTTGGGGACCACATTCCTCTCACCCCCCCCCCAGGATATGGCAGTTGTGATGAGAGGAAAGATCACCAAACTAAGCATTAGCTACACCAGGAATCCATTCTCAGATCCTTTACTTGTTAGAAGCATAACCTAAAGCACCTCAGACATGAGACCTGCTAAGAACCTCCATTTATTTTTTAAGAATATATATATATATATATATATATATATATATATATATATTATATAAAATATATACAATTATATAAATATTATATAAAATAATGCTTTTCTTGACTCTCTATATATGCCTGGAGCTTACATTGTTCTTCTTAACACTAAAAACTTTCAAGACATATGTAAGTTATTTTTCTTGGAATTATTAAGGCCTGATTCCACAATAATTCTTCGTATCTTTTTATACTGCTTTAAAGATGGACTTGGAGAAGAGATGAAATACGGCCACTTGCGACAACATGGTAGAAACTTGAGATAATCATGCTAAGCGAAATAAGCCAGACAAAGTTGAAAACCACATGATATCATGTATAGGTTGGATATAAACCTAAAAGCAACAAACTAACATGACGAACAGAGACCCATGGACATGGACAATAGACTAGTGGTTACCAGAGGGTAGTGGGTGAGAGGAGAGGGGAGATAGATGAGGGAAAAGAGGTCAAATATGTGGTGACAGAAAGAAATTTAACTATAAGTGGTGAACACACAATGCAAAATATATATGATTACTGTTTGATTGTACATTTGAAGCTCACTGGATTTCATTAACCAATGTCACCATAATAAAAATAAGTAAATAAATAAAGTTTTTTTAAAAAGATGGACTTGGGCTGAAATTGAGCATGAATAAAGAAAATTTCCCCAAAATGCCTTCAAGAAAGGGCTACTTCTATTTGGAAGTGATATCAAATTAACTAGACAGACTTAACTCTTTGCAGGGATCTGGTGGCATGGATGAGTTCAGGGTGGTATTTTCTCAAGACCATACAACCACATGCTTTTCTCAAGATTAGGTGCTATTGCAGAGGTATTTACAGGGTCATGGGACTTCATTTCGAGAAGCATTTCATTAAAGTTAAGAAACATATACTAGAGTCTCCTCTATGCCTGAGCATGTGGTATGTGCTGCTGGAATAACTATTAGAACTTCTTGATCTAAAAAAGTTCACAGTGTACTGTGGGTATGTGATAGAGACACAAGAAATGATCAGAAAACAATGATAGACAGTGTACAATAAAACTTAAGTGAACCACAACCCAAGTAGAGTGGCAGAAAGAGTGATGGAATTCTAAAATGGCAGCTCGGATTCCAGTAGCTCTGTAAACTTCAAAAAATCACTTTGTTTTTCTGGGCCTCATTTTATCATCTTTTAAATGAGGTATAGTGTAACAGTTAAGTGTGGGTCCTGGACCCACAAGGACTTAGACTCTCTCTCAGTTAACTAGCCTATGACTGTGTCTTTGGCAAATTATGAAACACATCCTTTCCTCCCGGAAGGGTTCATTGTTGGCTTGTTGAACAGAGAATATGGTCAATGTCAGACCCCCATTTGGCCCTTTGCTAAGTCCAGTACAGTCCTAGGAATGTACCATGCTGTGCTGGACTTAGCAAATGCTTTTTTCAGCATACCTCTGGTCACTGAATCACAAATTCAGTTCTGCCCTAACCCAAGGTTTTCCTTGTCACTGTGAAAACAAGGCCACCACCATTAAGAAATCAGAGAAACTAAGTACTATCTACAGATACCCTCATTGAACAGACCATGACCAGGGGTCACATTTCAAAGGTCATAATGTGCGAGGCTAGGAAAAAGAATATAACACTGAATGGAAGTTCTATCTTACCTATAACCTGCAGGTAGCAGGGTTGGTAGAAAGGAAGAATACAATAACAAACTGGCAGATTAAATTACTAACAGGTAAAATTACTTTGGAAAGATGGACCAAAGTACTGTCCCAGGCTTTAATACATTTTATTGATCAACCAGTAGGGCCTGTTGCCCCATATGCCAGCCTGGGGACTCCTGCTGAGACACCTAACACTATAAAGGTATAAAAGTCACAGAAGGCAGCCATTGCCCAGATTCTCACCATGGATCAACGTGGTATACAGCGGAAAATAGCAAGCCCTGTCAAGCCCTGTCAGACCCAGGAGAGGAGTTACCTAGTGAAATTTGCAATGGGATGTTTCACTGGGATGGGTGAGTTACTTCACACCCCTGGGTGAGGGGGAACTACACAATCTCCACTGGAATCTCATTTTCTTGTTTCAAGTCAGACCTGTTGAAATGCACTATACCCAAAATGGAATATACACAACGGAAAGAGGAAAGGTGGGAGTCCTGCCCCTAGCCCATCTCCTGGTACCTACTAGTGCTGCCTCCTCTGGCTAATCAGTACGATAGGCACAGCAATGTCAAGTTGCTAAAGTGACCAACCTCCCTCTCCTCAAGGCCAGAAGGGCATGATCTTTTTTTTCACTGGTTCAATCATTTGGCCACTGTCTTTGTTTCCTCCATTGGCTTGGAGGAGGTTATTGCAACCATAGAAGCCTTTACTAAATTTATCTAGCAAGGAGTACCTGATAACCAACAAAGCCTGTATTTACTAAACACTGAAATGTCTCAACAGAGAAATGCTTTCTTCCAAAATAGGACAGTCTTGAACATTACTGCTGCCTTACAAGGATGAACCTATGCCTTTATCCAAACAGAATGTCGCATGTTTGTACCTAATAAATTTGCTAAGGTATCATCTTTATTAAATCATATGACACAGTGAATACCCTGGGAGATCTGATCCTAAATCTAGAATCGGGGACTTAATAAATCGGTAGTTCAGATGATGGAGCTCTTGGTGGAATTAAAAAAAGTTACATTCAGGATCATTATCTTGAGTTGTGTTTTCTTTTGTCTGTGCCTCTAATTGACTGCAGGGTGGTCTACTCCAGTACAGCCACGTATCTGCCGGACAAGCCACCTCTACGTTGCTGGAGCCCTTTGCTGACCTCTCAGGGCACGATGCAGATGAGAGGGCACGTAAGATTGGAAAAGTCGGTCAGGTGAAGTGTTGGAGGTCACCCAGAAAACCGTGCCCACTGGTTGACCCTCGAGCTGGACCTCGGCAACAGGAGGTTCCTCGTCTGCTCCACTGTGCTCGGAATATAGGTTCCGCCCACCGTTTTCATAGCCGGCGCCATTTCAAGGATGCACCCCTGAGAACAGTATGTTACTGGGACCATCTCGGTTGTTCACGTGATGAAGCTCCTTTAAGGCCTCTGTGTAAACTTTGAAAGTTCTGGCGGGTGGATGCGGAGCTCTACTCATCGCTCTTGCAGGCAGCCAAGACAAGCTTAGGTAAGTACCCTCATTTATTAAAACCGCCATTACCCAGACAGACTGGAGTGGCCTGTAGCGTGTGAAGAGCAAATGAGCAAATTTTCTTTTTTGGAACACAGACTTGATGTTGGAAGAGTCAAAAGGAGGGCGGGAGTACTCTGATGCTTCAGGAGATATTCTGGTATGAAAAAAAGAATTGAGAAGTTGCTAAAGAGATCCAGCAGGTGTTAGGGGTTACCATTCTGTCTTTACGTTGTAAAGAAGTGAAACATCCAGGTTACCCCTTCAGTTCTCAGGCTAACATCTGTGTTGTTCCAGAAAAGAACTGTCACCTGGAATGCAAATGTGCTTTATGATTTCCTAATAAGATAGCTGATGTCACTCTTTTCTCATCCTTTCGTAGGTGGTCTGACTTTTCTCTCTGGCAGATTTTAGGAATTTCTCATCCATTTATTTTCTGAATTTTACAACTGTGTGCCCAGGTATGTTGTAGTTTGTAATTCTCAGATTTTCAAATTCTGACAACCCAAGGGCTCATCTTTTTTTCTTAGTCTGGGGACACTTTTACTCGTTTCATTAAATATTGCCTTTTCGTCCCCCACCCCAATTTCTGTTTCTAGAACTCAGATGAATTTAGAATTTCTGTATCAAGTTTCCATATCACTTAATATTTGTCTCATATTTTCTGTTTATTTTGGCTATATGAATTCAACTTAATATTTAGCTTTCTTGTTAGCCTTCAGCTGTGTAATTTTTTTTTTACCATTTATTTTTCATTTAAAATTTATGTTTTCTTTGGTCATAGTTGCCTACTCTTGTTTCATAATCTCCTATCTTTGTTTCATAGCTCTTTTTTCCCCAGAGTGTGATTATCTCCCTGAAGATATTTAAAAATATTATTTTAAAAGCTTTTCAGATTACTCTGTTATCCGTTTCCTGTTATAGTGTTAACTTTTCTCAGATATTGGTGGTTGTTGGTTAAATGCTTATCTTCAAGAAATTTTTTTTACATGACTTCCACACATAGATTTTTGTTATCCCTGAGAGCCTCGTTTTGGGGTGGCAGAGTAGCAGGTGTCTGTTCTCATTGTCACTAAGGCAGTGGCTCCTCCTGGCAGTCTATTTCTCTTTTAGAGATGGTTTTGTTTTTGAATATGGCTTTGAGGTAACTGATCTCTTCCTTTTATTTGAGATGGATTAGTACAGGGTGCAGAGTTTTTATAGAGTGCTCAGTCCACTTTTTAAAAATCAGAAAACTGTTTCTAAGATCTCCTATAAGTCTAAAATTTCATAATTATTTAAGTTCACTTAGGTATATAACTACATGTTGAAAAAAATGATAGGCTTTACATCTTTGTTTTTCATTTCTTAACATGGTTAAACCAGTGTTGGCCAAGCAAAATGTACTAAAATATTACACGACACTGAGTTTTTGTTTGTTTCTATTTTGCCTTGTTGTTTATTTACAAATAAAACTGAAACTATGTTTAATTTTTTCATATGATCTAGAACTGTGCTATTCAATATAATAGTGACTAGCTACATGTGGCTATTTAAACTTAATTAAAATAAAAGAAAACTAAAAAAGTCAGTTTTTTGGTAGCACTAACCACATTTCAAGTTCTCAATAGCCATATATATAATGGTTACTGTATAGGACAGCACAAATATAGAACATTTTTATCATCACAGAAATTTCTGTTGGACAGCATACTTATTTAGATCTTTGAGATTCTAGGGATTTAAACAGAATTTGTCATTAGAAGTATATGTATTTATATTTATGTGGGTGTATAACTTCACATATAATGCTTAGTTTCTTTAGTCACAATATTGAATATCATTAGCAAACCAGAAAGAATATAGTTATGTAACATATTGAGTATATTTATTTAGATCCTTTGGCTAAAATTCTATCTATATAAATAGGCTGGGAGTTTTTCCCTAGAATTCCAGTTTGAGTGGTCCCAATTATACTTTTGTCTATGCCTAATATTTCCTGTCCTGATAGATCAGGAATCAGGATTGATCAGAATAATGTAAAAGACTTACATATTCCATCTGTTGGGAGTAGAAATAATAACTACCTCTATTATTTATTCATTTTTGTTCAAATATGAAAACTACTTCTATAAAGATAATGACTTTGTTTGCTGGAGCTGCCATAACAAAATACCACTTTTGTTGCCTTAAAATCACAGAAATTTCTTTTCTCACAATTCTGGAGGCTAGAAGTCCAAAATCAAGGTACTGGCAGGGTTGGTTTCCTCTGATATCTCTCTCCTTGGTCTGCAGTTGGCCACTTTCTTGATGCCTCTTCACATGGCCTTTTTACTCTGTGTGTGCATCCCTGGTGTTCCCTTTGTGTGTCCAAATTTTCTCTTCTTAAGAGGACAGGAGTCATATTAAATTAGGGCCCACTCTAAGGACCACATTTTACCTTAATCACCAAGATATTGGGGTTTAGGACTTCAACATATGGATTTCAGGGGTATGTAATTCAGCCCATAACATATAATATCTATAGAATGGATAAAAAATTATAATTAACTCCTAGCATACTAGAACTCTAAGAGTTCTCCTGGTAAATGTAATCCTTTGTACACTTGGAGGACAAATAGAAAGTTTCAGTGGTTTCACAATATTAATTCCTTGTAGTTGAAGCCTGTAGGGTATCACTACTTATTTTTCCCCACTAATGAGGAGGTGGAGAAAATAGGATTGTCATTCAACTTCTTGGAATCTCAGTGTCTTCCACTATAAAGTAGAAGTGGAAATAATCAGAACTGCCTTATAATATTAATGTGCAACCACCTAGCATCATCCTGTTTCATAGTCCATGCTCTGTAAATATCTGTTAGAAAAAGAGGAGATTGGGTCTGTACTGATTTCCAGAAAACCTATATTTTTAATATTTAAAAAAAACTATCTAGAATGTTGTACTTTCCTTTCTGATAAAATTAAAATGTTCATTCCATATGGTAAGATCCATGTAATTAAATATTCCAGTAAAATGAACTTTAGCTTACTAAGGTTTAATGAAAACTCAGGAGTGAAGAATATAGAAGACATGGTGGTGATCCCTGAACAAAATTCTTGAGCTAGCTGTGCAAGGGCTTAGAAAAGCATCTATTTGAAAGGACCACAATTTCTGCCAGTAGTCTCGTGGGAGAGCCCCTGTGCTCTTAACAATCCACATGGGAGCTCCCTGGAGGAGTTTGTTCCATTGTGTGTCTTTTTGATTACTTACATCACTCCAGGAAAATAACTGAGAAAAGAATACAGATACTTTCAAGTTGGAAGGAACATAATCCAACCTTCCACCCAAAGGAGGTGTCCTTTCTCCTGCAGTACTCCTCAGCATCTCAAGCTCACTACCTGACAAGACACCTCTTTCCATTCTAGGGTCTAGTAGTTAAGAGTTTCTACCACATTTTGAGGGAATAGTCTCCTCTAATCCTGGAAGCAATTACAACATCTCCTAGCCCACTCTTAAAAACATTCTTTAAGCCACATTTATGCAATAGAGAACAAACTCACTGATTTAATGACAGCATTCACATTCCACTGGCAGCAGTTTTAAAATGCAGCTCTGAGGACCATCCCTGCAGTTCAAGTTTGCCCGTTGTGAATTGAGTCATTAAGGTGTGTGGGTGAGTGGGTGATGCCAACCTCATGGAGAGTTGGCTGAATGATTAATGGCCTTGGCTTCTGATTTTAGAGGTTCCCATTAATTATAAGGGATTGAGACTTTTTCATGAAGGCTCTGTTATAGCTTCTCTTGCCACCTCCTCACTTCCTTTTAAAGTGAGTAATATGAGTATTTTTAATTTTAGAGTGTGAAAACCATTTCTTGTCATTTCCTTTTGAAATTCTTTGGACTAAATCACTCTAAAAACACATTTCTTAATCCTATAATATTTGAACAGTTCTGGAACAAGAAGAAAATTGGTAAAAATGCCAATGAATATACTTCTGCAGCTCAATCTGTGTAGTCATTACCTTTACTATGGGCAATTTCAAGGACAATGTTTATAGCAATCTTAACAAAACAAGAATGCCAGTATCACTAGAATCATTAAAATATGGAATAAGCCTGTATTTTCCATTGTCTTTTTACCATGGGTTGATAAAGAGTTATCTTAGATGAGAAAAGATGGTGGGGTGGAACTAGCCCCTAAAATATGGGTTGGGAAACCTGGGCTTGGCTTCTGGATCTGAAATGAACTAGTTGTTTTGCACATAACTTTTATTGTCTCAGTTTTCTCATCAGAAATAACAAATGGGAAATATAGATAGGATTATATGAAGAATATGGAAAAATATATATAAATATTAGTGAAATTCTTATTTAACCCCACTCACCTTTTATCTAGATACTTTTTTTGACTCTTGAGTTTTAGCCATACTGTGCAAAATTGAGGTTGTCCTCTTGGATAAACTATTAAGCAGCAAACTGACCAATTGGACTGGAAAGTAGCATCATAAGGGAGAAAATATTTGGAGCCATATATTCCTGGGTTCAAATTCTCTTTTTACACATTTAGTCTTAAGTTACTTCACTTAATGCAATTTACTTCATAGGTTTATTCTAAGAGTGAAAAAGATAACATATAAAGTAACTACACAGTGTCTCACACCTAGCAGACATTTATTGAATATTATGAATATATAAATAATTTTGCTTTCTACTTCCATCTCTCCCTTTGTTCCACTCAATCTCCAACCAGCCAATATGGAACATGTGTTAGGGGATGGAGGAGGTGGAGTAAGTAATAGATTTGGCTGGGTCCAGAGAGTCAGCAGGGCAGGAAAACAGTCTACCGTGATCTTGTCCATCTGTTCAGAAATAAGAATTCTGTGAGGAATTTATTCTCTCCTTTCATCACAGACCCATGATGGGTCCTTGCTACAAAAATAATGGAGGAGCAGAAGAAAGGGCAAAAATAATCCTTGATCTTAAAGGTTTCTACAGTTGCTCTCCTATAATATCTTGTTTCCCAGACTAGGACACCAGGATGAAAATAAACAGTCAAGTTCTATGAGCTAGTTGGAAAAAATATTTAGAAGTTGTATTTTTGACTTGTCATTCATATAACAAATGAGAAAATTTCAGATTCTGTTTGCATGTAACCACACTGAGGGCTCCCTTATTCATAAAATGGATCTACTTGGAACCTCTTCCCAGTAATATTTCTCTAGTATGAATAGCTCATAGATACTCAAGGTCATTCCTGTCAACCTAACAAGCCAAACTGAAGTTGGTCCAGGTGACTATTAATCTCAGGGCTCACTGGAGTGGACTGTGTGAGGTTCTAATTAGCCATGCACCTGGAAGGTTTCAGGGTACCTTGAAGGTTCGAGGTCATGTGAAGAGCTCTGCATGCTAAGTTCAGAGACATGGATACTAGTCCAGACGACACCATGACTTGTTTGGGACATTAGGCAGGTCTTCTAAGCTTTCAAGGACTTGATTCTTCATCTTTAAAATGCAGATAATGATCATTATACCTCTTTGCCTCACAATAATATGATGAAGATTAATGCAGATTATAGGTGATTATAGGTGTGAAAGTGTTGTATAAAAACAAAACGCTATTATTATCTTTAATAACAGTCTTCTGAAGTCTTGCCATAACTCTCCTAGGGCTGTAATCTATGGGACCACTTTATAATGAGGTCTTTTGGGAATTTCTCTAACCAAGTTTTCTTGGATGCCATTCAAATTGGACCAGAATCATAGTATTAGAGAGTGTTAGAGCTGGAACAGACTGTAATACATCTAGTCCAATTCTCTTATTTTACAGATGAAGAAAGGGAGTCTTAGAGAAAGAAAAGGACTTGCCTTAGGTCACCCAGCTACAAAGTGGAAGAGTTGATGCAGGAACCCTTTGGCTCTCTATATTTTATACACTGAATGTTGCTTTTACATAGTGAGTACATAAACCAAATTCACTTCTCCCCTTCATCACTGACACAGCTATAGCTTGATCCTTCTTCTGTTCTTACCTGAAGTATAACAGGTCTTTCTATTTTTCAATTTGCCAATGAAATCTTATTCTACTTATAGCCACTGTGAGCTTTTTCAAGTACAGAAATGATCATAACACACACACCCACACACACACCATAAAACCGGTCACCATTTGAATCCTTTAATGCTTCTCCATTATCTTCAATATAAAATAATTTTTTTAAAAAAGAAAATATTCCAGGATCACCTTACCTCAAGCTCTCTTTCATATGGACTTTACCCTCCAGATCTCCTGACTTGCCGTTTGGCATGTGCTTTATGCTTTGTCTTCTTCCCTTTACTTGGAGAGTGATTTTCTTTCTACGCAAAGCCCTGTTTTCCTATATCTTGATATGGCTAATTCCTCTGGGTCACGCAACATGTTATCTTCCCCTTCACTCTCATGCCCCAGATATAGGTGCTTTATTCTCACCCAGAAACACCTTAACATTTCCACACTGTGGGAGTTGGAAGATGGAGATTAGGGCTGGCATAACTGACCTTTAAAGTCTATGCTGATCTCAAGCTTCTGTTATTTTATGCAATTGTTGAGGAATAGAGCTTTAGGGAAGACTTTTTCATGTAGCAGCTGGGATTTGAAGGATGAAGAAGTTTAAGAAATGGAGAAAGAAAAATATATGTCAATTTTTAATTCTCCGTATGTTGTTTTATAAGACACTTAAAGCTGTCTGTCACCCAGGTTATGTTATAATGCCTTTGCTCTCTCCAGATATGTCCCTCATCCAACAGAAAGGCTCATGTCTTTCTAATTCTTCCTTCTTACTGTCTCCTTCTTTCCACACCATGTGCTCTATCTAACAGGGCTCTATATGCAGAAATATGGTGGTGTAATTTGGTATATTTGTCTAAAAACATATCAAAGAACAATTGCTACCCTATCACTTCTTCTGTATTCAGGTAGTTCCACTGTCATCTTTCCCTTTCTCTTCTTTTCCCTCTTTCCTCTTTTCCTTCTCCTCCAGGTAGCATCTCAGGGGAAAATGTAGGAGGGATGAGGAAGAGTGCTTCACATTACTCAGAAGGAACTGTTCGGTTGTTTCCAGTAACTCTATTCATCCTAGACTAAGTGAAATAAACTATTTTAAAAACAGGATTCAGTAAGTATAGCATAACCTTACAGATTTGTAGTGTCTATAATGTCTAAAGCATCATTATTTGATGTCACAAAAACTCTTGAAGCAGATGGAGACCAATGTTATTGAAGTTCTTTGCCAGATAGGAAAACAGGCTAAGAGGATTTAAGTTGCATCCCAATTAAAAATGCTGGGATTGAAATCTAGGACCTTGGCTGCCTATTCTGTAATTGCCATGGCCAGAGCTCTGCCACGGATGGAGAGGGCTGAGCCCCTGTTCTGATTACTTTCTGACCAATGCTTTGGTGAGGGAGAGATCATCTACTTAAATAGTACAAAATAGTTGAACACCTGACACTTTGACACTGGACAGATGAGACTGACATCAGTTTATTAGTAATATATACTCATAACCTGGGAGATGTGTAAGGACAGGAGGGAGAACACCACACTACGTAGGGCCTCATGGGAGCAGCACTTGAGACAGAGTGAACAAGCAGAGGTTGTGGGAAGCAGGATTCATAGTAACAAGAAGGTGGGGTGACAGCTGGTTCCCGCAGGAGGATGTGTTTGGCTCATTCGAACAATTCTGCAGGCTGTCAGGGAAGTGAAACCATTAGGGTGAGGACTGAAAGTGATGTCGCTTGTCTAGCCGATAGGGGAAGTATGTAGGTGGGGAGCCTTTCTGCTGGATGAGGAACATACCTGGAGAGAGCAAAGGAACTCATAGTTAGGCCTTTGTGGCCTCGTGGGCCTCAGATATGTCAAGGCAGCAAATGAAATTTTAGGTCTTATAGCTCCCCTTCCCTGTGACACTGCGTATTTTCTGCAGAACTTGCTTTTAGTCACTGGCACTTTCATTAAGGCTTCCACCAAGATTTTCTCTCACGCAAATGACTGTTCATAAAAGAATCCTGTCAAGGAGCTGGCCTGTCCCTTGATGGCCCAGTAGATAAGGAGGTCTGACATTAATTTATTTTCCTAATGAATAACATGGTAAAGTCTTGGTTTGATAAGTACACCACTTACACCAAGGTCTTTCATTCACATTCAGCTTTGTAAAATGGACATTCCTGTAAAAACGAATTGAATCTTGTTGGTGTCTGGGATAATGAACAATGTCAGCACACTTCAGAGATTAAAGATCCACACCAAAGGGAAGTGGCAGCAGAAGAGATTAGCTGTGCTTACTAGAGACATCAGCTGAAGCAGGAGGTCACCTTGGCCTCCTGTGGTTGGCCCGTGTTCCCCACTGCAGGCTCCATGATAACCAATACCGCCCTGTAGTTTTGTTTCTTTTTCTTTTATTTTTAAGCCTACAGGTTTGAATCTCAGGATTTCATTGAAAGCATTGGATTTCCAAGAACATTTATGTATAATGACCTTCATAACAGCTCACAAGACTAAATTTTAAAGCTGAATTTTCAAACAGATTTACAGTTATTACTAGGGTTATATTAGTAGGGTTATATGGTCCCTATTCCAAACGTCCTAATGATTATCAGGGGTGTGTTCAGTCAGGCTAGATGGAAATATGACTGTGTCCTCTTTCCCTGCAGATGTTACCTTTGCACAAAAATGTGCAAAGACTAGAGTCATTGTAGTGGTCCTATCAATTGGCACCTGCAGACATGTGTGCCCCTCTATTTTTGTTTTTGCTATGCTGCAGTGGGCAAATGCAATCTTAGACTTATGTAGCAATAGGAAAGGGTAGGCCTAAGAAAATCATGACTTAATGTCTAATTAAGTGCTCTCATCCTTGGCTGTGCATAAGAATGATCTGTGGGTTTTCTTCTGTTCTTCTTTGTTGTTTTTCTTTTCTTTTCTTTTCTTTTTTTTCATATAGGTACCTGTGCTCATCCTGTTTCTGCTGAATCAGTTTCCAGAGCAGAGGCTTGCAGCTGACATCACAGATGATTTACACATGATTCTCATGCACAGTCAAGGTTGAGAACCCCTCATACTTTTGAATAAGGATAGTTTGGCAGAGACTGCACGACCAGGAAAGCTAGGGGCAAGTTAATACGGAGGAGAGCAAATGGTCCAGAAGAGTTGAAGTAAAAGTGGTGAAAGTCACAAGGAAAGAAAATAAAATCCAAAGTCAAGTTATAAGAGGTCAGCTGGAATGAAGAAGACAATAAGAATGGATCTAGATGAGAACTTTATTCTAGATAAGGGCTGTTACCCCATTAGCCTTAGTTTATATTTCATATTATAGTGGATCCAAGGCTCACAGTAGTCAGTCTGGAGTTGTTACTAGAGTGTACAATGGCAGATTTGGACAGATTCTGATTCCAAAGAAACCCAAGGGTGGGAGGGGTATTGGGATACGGTTTGTCACAACAAATTCTACAGGGTGACAGGTAGATTCCAAATGAAATAAATTTAAGAATTACTGAATGCACAAATAAGTGCAACATCTATTCATTAGGGAAAGTATTCTTGACAAAATTAACTACATTCTAGTAAATAACTCATGACAAAAGTTTACTAGGGGCATGTAAACAAGTGACTATTAACTGCACTGTCCTCAGTAAATTTAAAATCTGACTTTGAAGGCAAGACTCACATACTGATTATGCTAAATGGGGAGAAATAAATATTGGTTGAATTCTTCTCTTATTGGACACCTACATGGTCATGCACTCTGAAGATGCCAAACCACTTCTAGTTTTCTAACATGCCAGACAGTTTCACATCCTCTTGCCTTTACTGATTCTGCTCCCTCTTTCTGAACTAACCTCCACTCTCCATAGCTGTCTGGAATGCCTTTGCTTCATTCAAGATCCAGCTTCAGTATCAGTCCTTCTTTAAATCTTTCTCCCCCTCCAGCTGTCTTCAGAGAACCAGTGCTTCCTCATTTGAAGCCTACCTTTTTTCTTTAATGAACCATTTGGTTATGACCAGTTAAGAGATGCACCATGGAAACAGGTAATAACTTTTACCCATTGCTTGGGGGTGGCCTCTTCCTTGGTTTTACAGGAGATGGAAATGAAACACACAGAATGATTAAGAGAATGCTTTTTTTTTTTTTGCTTTATGTAGCCTAACTCTTGTGGTAAATGTTCCATGTATAAGAAGAGCAGAAATACTGAGAAGTGTCAAGGCCACTTTATAGTTAATAATGAAGAAAAAACAGAATTGGAATGACTGAATAGCAGGCAAGGAACTTGACTATTTCAGTTCTTGAAGCGAGCTCCCTTCACTATCCCATTAGTGTGAAAGCAAATATCTTTATATGACTTTTTCTGATTTTAATTGTATATGATAATATTGACTTAGTTAATATTTACTGAGCACTCACTGTGCCAGGAAGTGTTCTAGTTGTTTTACATATATTAGTCCATGTTATTTATATGATGTTACTATGAGATAGGTCTTTTGCAGTGGAAGATGTTGAGGGTCAAAGCCACACAGCCAAGAATGAGCAGAGATGGACTTCAAATCCAGGTTGTCTGGTTCTGGAGCCTACGTATTTAACCAGTATGCAGTCTTTCAGTGCTAAAACTGGGAAAGCCCTGGGCAAATAAGAATAAATTGGTCACTCTAGCTCTACTCCAAAATTAGGGCATCTGCTGAGGTTTTAGAGGCTATTTTGGTTTCCTGGGGCTGCCATGATAAAGTACCACAAACTGGGGGGCTTTAACAACAGGAATTATTGTCTCACAGTTATAGAGGTTAGAAGACTGAAATCAAGGTGTTGGCAGGACCATTTTGAAGATGCTAGGGAAAGGTCTGTCCTAGGTCTCTTGGCTTATAGATGTTTTCTGGTGTTCTCTCTATAAATGTGTCTGTTTCCTATTTAGATTTTTATAAAGATTCCAGTCATAGTGGGTTAGGGTCTACCCTAATGACCTCATTTTAAGTTGATTATCTCTGTAAAGATCTTTTCTCCAAAATAGGTCCCATTCTGAGATACTGGGACTTAAAACTTCAGCATATGATTTTTAGGAAATACAGTTCAGCCTACAAAAAAGACCATCGAATAATCAGAGGTCAAGGTCAAGGTCAGGCTATCAAGTAGATCAGGAGTTCTACATTTTATTGAATGTTAAATTCATCTATGTGGCTTAATTTTTTTTTTTTTTTAAGTATACAAATAGCAAAAGCAACACCTTTAGGCCCCACACCAGGTCAATTACATAAGAATTTTGATGGCGGGCTGAAGCATTGGAATATTTGTTAAAGCTCCCTAAAGTATTCTAATATACAGCCAGGGCTGAGAATCACCGATTTCTCTGAGCTAAAGACTCTGCAGCTAGCAAGATCAGGAGGGGAAAAGTTGGGGAAAAGGGTAACACACTAGAGAGGCAGAATCTGAGTATGAGGCTCAGGGGGTCAGGAGACAGAGGAAGATGAGACAGGGGCAGGCAAAGAGGTAATGGACTAAAGCAAGATGCGTATGAACTAGGGCCCAGCTGTTTGGTCTGCAGTCCTGCTAGAAGCAGCTTCCTGGGAAATAAATGGAAAGTAGCTGACCAATGGCCAAATTCAGGGGCTGGATTTGCTCAAGTGTCTGTCAGAGGTGCCTTCTCTCCCTCTTTTGCTGCCTTTGATTCACATTACAGACTCAGGCAGCCTGTAACTACCTGCAGGCTCATGCATACCCCAATTTTAACAGATATGTTATTTGAAAATCAAGATTTGTAAAATGGATGCATTAGAGAATATTTACTTCGTGAAATAATTCACAATGGGACTCATTTAAATAGCTAGGTTCCCCGGGGCCAACTGATTTTATATGGCAGAAATAATTTCACACAATAGTTTTTCATAAGCACATCTGAATTATAAACTAAGTTTCAGAAGAGAATAGTTCTTGTTTTTCAGACACTTATCAGTTTTGAACTTAAACACATAATTTACATCTCTGAGACTCAATTTACTCATTTACAAAATAAAAATTCCACCAGTCCTGATGAATTCAGTATTTTAAAGTAATGAGAGAATATTGAAAAAGTAATTAGAAAATGCTAAATATTTTAACACAATATAATATTTAAGGAAGTCATCAATAATCCTAAAAACTGACTTGAGGAAATCTCATGGTTCCATTGACATTTGGTATTGAACATGCAATGGAGAACTTACTTAATCACTGGTTTCAGGAAGGATGCTTAATGGTATATGCACTGTTCCAAATCAGGAAAGGAGAGAACAAGAGCTCATAAGAGAGAATCTGGGCAGGGCAGAATCCTGAAGCTGGAAACACATCAAGCTGCAGACACATCAAGTCACTTCTAGAACTGACAAAGCAGGCAGCTAGCATTTTGCAAAACATGGCTCTAGAAAAGCAAACCAGGCTCTAGAAGCACAAATTCACATTGAAGTTGGGGCACTTGCAGATGGAAAGACTAAAAACTTGATAATAAGGGCCCCGGAATGGAAAACAAAAGTCAGCCCAGTGATGAATTAGCGGAAATGGAATGTGGCAGAAGGGGTGTTGCAGGTTGTATCAGAGCGGACAGTGTTATTGGATGTTTTAGTAAAAAGTTACCAACATGTCCTTTATGGGGCTAGACTAGGAGGTAATATTAGAACCCTGCTGGACAGTATTTATGGCTAATTGTTAATAAACTTAAGATAATTTTTAATGGCAAATATACCTCTCACTAAGTTCGTTTTTGACCCTTTTTTTTTTTTGCTTAAATAATGAAATCTTATCAATAATCTCTCTGAGTCCCATTATATACAGAATGGTCCTGCCTAACTCTCTGAGTCAAGCTTCCAGTGCCCCAGTAGACACAGCAATGGCCCACATCCGTATAATATGATGTCTGAATAGAGGCTATTTGGGTCTGGTCAGTCTGCACATTGCACACATAGGCCTCATTCCTCCTTCTTGGCCCACACCTTCACCTGATCATTTCTAGAGGAAGTTACAAATTGATGACCAGACATTTTTCATTTCTCTCTCTTTCTATCCTTCCTCAGCAGCAACACACAGAGTAGTTTTCAGAGCCAGAAGGTCAAACAGATGCAAAGTAGAAACAAAGCATGTGGAAGGTGTGATAGGATAGCCCACATCAGAAGAATTCATGTTTTATTCCAGGCCAGTTGGGAATACATTTTTATAAAGAGGAGGAGAGGGAATTAAAATGGGAAGTGTTATTCTAAAGGAAAACAGTGAGGTCTTAACGAAGGCTTGTCAGCAGGCTTGCTTTGAGACTGGCTAATCATTCTTTTCCAAGTTTAGCTATTTCTCCTCCTGTATTTGCTATATTTTTAGGAGATAAAGCAGGACTGATCTCCATCTGGGAATTTGAGTAGGAAACCGAATTTCTGCAGTGAGTTGCATGAAAGGTAAAAGAGGCAATCAATGGTATTGCTCCTTGAAAACAGTCCTTTAAATCCCCAAAACCATAAAGCATGTTCAACAGCTACTGTCTAAGGTCTTGATCTGGGTCAGCTGGGAAAAGTTATTTTGGAATACAGAGCATCTGATGATACATCTGATGATACATATGTCTGAAAAGTGTCTGACAAGGTAAATGAATTGTCAGACTACTCCACCTGTTTCTTCAAGCAGCAGAGAGTACATGTTTTGGAAGGTGTATAGTGAGTTTGCCTAAGAAGTTGAAAATACCATGCAAAGTAATCTAAAAGCAGATTTGGTATGTCTGCTCTGGCTTGGGTTGATTCTTCTTACTTGTGATGGAACACATTCTGAAGAACATCAGCCTCCTGCTATAATGCTCACGTTTGAGGAGATGTTCCCTATGAAGATGATAGGATTTATGATCTGACTCACAGTATACATGATCAGGTAAAATGTGATAAGCTATAATACAAACATTATTCAGTGTAAGCATGGGGTCATGAAGATCTTTCTGCCCCTAGCCCAGATTCTATTCTTGAGTTCAAGTGGCTGGACCTGTTATAGATGCCGATCTGCTCTGATAACCACAGACTGAGATCAAATTCTAATCTCATGACTCACCAGGCTTGTGCATTGGGCAGTTCACATAGATTTCCCAAGCCCTGTCTGCACCACAGTCGCCGCAAGGGTGATGCCAACATTCCATGACAACTGAGGAGAATAAACGAGTTAATGCATGTGGGCACCCAGTATGGAGATTCATTCTCAACACATGGTCAATAAATGCAACTCCTGTTTCCCTTAGATGAGATGTAGTTACTCACTCGAGTTCTCTGAGGCCCATGGCCTTGGTCTTGTCCCTGAGCTGATTTGGCTAGAGGCCCAAAGAGGGCAGCACCAGCCTGTCTGACTCTGTAGGGGTTTGGTTGCTTTCTCTTCTGGCCTCATAACCCTCTTGATGTGGTAAATTAAACTAGTGTCAGGAACTTCAGGTTGCCCATTAGGGTTCCCAAGGGGATGTTATGGTCAGTGAGGGAAAACTCAGCTAGCCACAGCTGCTCCTGCACTGTGACAGCTGCAAAGGGCACATCCTTATTTCCATTTCCTACTGCTCCACAAAAAGAGGTTATTGCTTCAATCAGCCACTTGATATATTTTATGTTGACAGTGTGGGATGTAATGACTTTCAAACGCATTGACTATTTCAGTTTTACTACATGCCATATACTACTGAATGACATCACCATTCTTGATTGTTCTTATGTGCAGTTGGGTCAACATCAAGTTCAGTACAGCTCTGAATGTCAGTTTCCCTCATTAGCCACTGAGCACGCTGCTTACAACCAGTGAGTTGACCACAACCACAGGAAGGTGAACCAAGCATTTGGGAGCTACTGCCTTCCTCTTAGAAACTCCAAATAAGAAAGCACAGAAAAAAAACAGCTGACAGACACTTTTTGTACTCAGACTGTGTCAACCATCAGGGCTGTACACTAACTTCATTGTATTTCCTCCCTCATCACCACTTTTAGAGAAGTAGTGAGGCATATTTTCTAATAAACCTGTAGTCCTTATTCTCCAGAATATACCAGTCTGTGAATAAACTATCAAGTGGTAGTTTCTGGCTTTGGAACTCGCCGGTGAAACTTGGTGACCCAAGGCTGTCTGTCCCCAGGTCTCACCTTTCATTCAAAGGCACCAGGCAATCCACTTTTCAGCCTTCCTGTTTGGCAGTAACTCTACTACCTGTCTGATGACTTTGGCTACCGCTTGTTCTCCGGGTTTCCAGTTGTTACCTGGTTTTGGACAAGGTAGGATGTTATTTGAGCTCTCTGCATGGGAAACAAATTGAGACAGTACTCAAATACAAATTGAGACATAAGTATTTGTTGTTTCTCAGTTAAGTTCTGCTGTTATACATCATGAACTCACTTGAGCTCCTATTTTCTGTGCAGATCCTCTCTACGTGCTGTTGTGCTTGCTTTGCCATTTGCATAATTAAGTGTGATCCTGGCTGGGGCATCATTGCAGGTCCACCTCTACTGAGCATGACTAGCCCAACAAACAGCCAGTCTGTTGAATAGCTTGGTGCAGGGTTCACTCATCTTGATGTTTCCCCAGATCTGTAACTTTATATTAATGCTCAAGAGTTCTCTTTTATTATCATTATGGTTCATGACAGTGTCATCCTTGTCAAGCTTTATCTTTCTCATTTCTTGGAACTTTCTTTTAAAATATAATTGGCAAAAAAATGAATTATTTTACTTTTAAGTTCTTAATTTATTTCCTAAATTTCTCCAGGGGAAAAAAGATTACTTTTTTGGTGAAATCAGATTACTTACCACTTTGTATAACTAATAGAAGGTGGGCTATGCAGCCAGACATTTGGATTTGAATTCTGGTTGAACCACATACTAACTTCGTGTCTATGAGCAAGTTGTTAACCTTGTGGTGCCTCAGTTTCCTCATCTGTAAGATAGAATTAATAAGAGTAGTGCTTATGTCTTATAGTTTTGTGTAGATTAAACCAAACAAAAATGGTTAGAACAGTACTAGGCATCTAAGAAGCACTCAGTGAATGACAGCATATGATAATATTTTTGAGATATATTTGAAGCATAGAACTTACTATACACATGAACACTTATATCTTGGTAAAAGTGACTTTCTTTTGAAAATTTACCATATTGTACTCTAAGTGCTTAGAATACGGCTGATCATGAGAAATCATCTTTTGATGAAGCATTTCAATCAGGGTATTGTTTTGGTGGAAGAGCTCTCTTTTTATGAAGCAGTGCCTTGAACAGGATGTCACAGCTGATGATATAACAACCCTAAAAATAAAAAAAGTGGGTTTTCAGCATAAAACTACAGCTCCAAATTTATTAAAACTTATTAGATATTTTAATTTCTGTTTCAAATGGTATATGAAAGGGGTGTTTATGGCCTTGGATCATGGGATTGAATTTACTGAGGACAGAGGTCATGCCTGTTTTATTTATTGCTGTCTCTGGGCCACAGCTCAGTGCCAGCCACATAATAGCAGCCCTGTGAATATCTGTTGACTAGATACACAACCACTGAAAGTTTGACAGTTTGAGTCACTAAGAAATTACCATATATGGTTGTTATTTTTATATCTACTTCTTTTATTTCAACGTTCTGAAAAAAAAAAAAGTTTTGAAAGAAAATGTCATTGGTAAAAAGCCATGTGATTTAAAGTCAGATATTTGCCACAAGGTAGATTATTGATGATAAGCTTTCCATGTGAATATAATAAATATTTTTAATTTGACCAAGTTTTTATTGTATAGGATTTTCATTGAAACTATTTGGTGACCTAGTATTTTCTGACATTGAGACCTTTGACTGCCATATGTCACCTTACATGTCTGACTCCATCATTGATGTGATAGCCAACAATGATATACTTGCTTCTCACCCAGCCCTTTCTCTCTCCTTGACGATTCATCCCTCTTCTAAGGTTGCTCCCACTGGTGTCACCTCCAGTGCTCTTTAATAAGGCTATAATCAGAGAGCCATAGTTAACTTAGGTTTTTACAGTGTCCCTAGCAAAGTAATGCCTCTTTCATGTGTCTCTCAATCAATATATGACAGGATACCCCAAGGTTGATGAATACAGTGAGACATGGCGAAATTCTCCTCAAGGCCATTTATTGTCTTAACCTGTGCCCCAGAAATAATGCAGGGTGTCCTTGCTCCCTTCTGCCACAGTTTCTTCTCCATGCTGAACACTGTCCAGAGGGTGAAGGGCAGCCATAATCCCCTGCTTACAAGAGCCTCAGTTATGGGGTTTAGCAATTGGACAACACTGTTTATTCATTTCTTTTCCCAAGCGTAACCTCAGGCCATTTGGAAAATAGTATCCCAGTGGCACACCCAGTCTCTGCTTTTAGCACAGGGAATAGTTTTATGTTGAAATCTTGCCAACAGCAAAAACGTGATCTAAAAAGGGCTAAATACCTCAAGAGAGCTACACGTATAATGTTGCCTGGAATTATAGGAGAGAAAGAGATAATTTCTGGCTGAGGTGATGAGGAAAGTCTTTAAAAGAAGGTGGTAGCTGAATGTGGTTCTTGAAGAAGGAACTTCAAAAGGGCCAAAATAAAAGACTTTGGGAATGTTTTTGGGTCCTGGCTCTGTCACTCTGCTGCAAAGTATTGTCAAATATATCTGAGTTCCATCATTGCTTCATATTTAAAGTGATG
The DNA here is from genome assembly GCA_004027375.1 of Macroglossus sobrinus. Classification (NCBI taxonomy): domain Eukaryota; kingdom Metazoa; phylum Chordata; class Mammalia; order Chiroptera; family Pteropodidae; genus Macroglossus; species Macroglossus sobrinus. Next base: position 791,213 of record PVKZ01000219.1, read on the forward strand.
TCACATTAGATTTCTAGGGCCCCTTCATGCTGCAGCTTCACATACAAGGGATTCTATGAATGGGCAGGATTTAGAAAGGCAGAGATGGTGAGTGTCAGAGACAGAGGCAGAAGAGCAAGGAAGGGTTCAGCGAGTATTTGGGAAATGATAAGTGATCTATGGAGGAGGTAAGATTTGAAAGGGAGAGAATAGATTTAGCATAGGAGTAAAGTTAAAATGAAGGAATTTATCTTGAGGAGAGAATTGGATTGATTGGTTTTCTGAGGATGGGGTATGTTATCATATGGACACAAAGGGAACTTGCTACCCTGTAAGAATTTTCAAAGACACCAGGAGGTTCAGTGCCCTACAAAATGGAGATTGTAGGTTAAGAGCAGCTAGGACATAGTTGGCAAGCTAAGATTTCAGCTTTGCAAGTGAACATGTAGTACTTTTTAATTCACTAGAGATAACTAGATTAATTGATATTTTTTATTATCATTGATAACACTGATCAACTCTTATGGACCTCATTGTTAATTTTCATTGAGCCCCATTCTGTTTTTTTTTTTTTTTGTAGGTATGAGCTAATGTCATGATTATATTAGCTTGAGGAAGAGGCACACTGTGATTTAATAATTGGGAGCAAGTACATGGATTGTGAAAGCATCTCAGAGGAATCAGCTAATTATGAAATGATAAAAAGTAACTTTGGATATAGGAGGAGATACAAAATCTCTAACATCCAGTTGTGCCTCTCACAGAATTCATAATCTAGTTAGGGAGATCAGGTAGACACAAATACTTAAAATGTTGGCTAATAATGTAAGTGCACATAGAATGGTTCAAGTGAAGTTCAGTAAGACTTTGAGAATGGAAGAGGGAACTCTGGCCAAAGGAAGGGTTATTAAAATTAGCAAATAAAAATACAAGATGTTCAATTAAATTTGAAGTTCAGATAAACAATGAATAAATTTTTATCATAAGCATATTCCAAATATTGCATAGAAAATATTTATAATAAAACACTATTGTTTATCTGAACTTCAAATTTAAGTGGATGTAGTGCATTTTATCAGGAAACTTTATCTTTTAAAAAGTTTTCTTTATCTTATGACCAGATGGATGAGAAACTTTTAGAGAGAATGGGATTGTTAGAGGAAAGAAGAAGTATATAATTTTAAAAGGAGGCCGTTATTTACAAAAGGTTGGTGAATAAAACAGACAGTCTAGAATGGAGAGCTTATATAGAAGAGAAAGATGGACCAGCAGAAATTCACCACTCTAATTACATGGAAATTTAAAACTGCTAGGTCCAATGACCTCTGAGTGGAAGAAATAAAAGTTAGGTAGATATAATATTTATTTTTTACAACTAAAAGGTCATGGACAATTAATACTGGGAGAAATCTTATCAGTCATCTCTCCCCTCATTTACAGATGAAGAAAATACAGCCCAAATTCACAGATCTGAGACCAGAACCTGATCTCTTCATTCTCATGCCAATGTTCTTTCCATTCCACCATGCTAGTTAATTTTTCTTATTTCTAAAATAAACTAGTAGTTCTAAACCAACAATGGACCCAAACCAACAATCTACTGGGACATGGTGGTGAAAACTAAGTAATACAATTCTTTGCTAAGTTACACTGTGAATCTTATAAATAACCTCAAACAACTTTGGAAACCTTCCTGGGGTGTTCAGATTTCTCTAGAGCACAACTTCATCTGAGAGCACTCATGGGGCATATTGACACTGATGTCCTAAAAAGTTTAGAGAGGCAGTTTTCCATCAGAGTTCTGGTAGTTGTTATTTTCCACAGATAACTAAATTCTCCACATACAGATTTGTGCCAGAAAAATAATCTTCCATGTGTATCAATGTAAGCAGTGATTGGCCTGGGTTGAGTATGTAAATAAGTCTTGACTTCACTGGAAAAATTATTCCCTTAGCTACTTCACTTCCTCTTCAACCTTTGTCTTACATTCCCCTCAGGGACCCTTATGCTAAGCTGGCTCTGGAGACTCGGCTCAGGTGACCTCCCAAGTGTGGCCTTCTCCTTTTCCTAAGCCAACATATATGTTCACCTATCATCAAAATAATTTATAGAAAAGATCCCAATAATTCATAAAGTTAATTCAGTGTCCCCTTTTAGGTGGGGTGATGTTTATTAGAAACCAGTGTCATTAATGCAGTAAAATAATGAAGAGTCTAAGTGAAAATATCATCTCAGGAGTCACCAAAGATCTAGAATTCCTATTTTATTAGAATGTTCATGGATATTGGTGGCAGTTGGAGCTCTTCTGGAAACCCTGAGCTATATCTTCTGGATTGTTATTTACTTTCTCTGTATAATCAGTTGGTCATAGAAATTTATGCATTCATTTATTTATTAATGCACCATTTTTGGTATCTTCCTTTTGCAAAGAAAAAACACTGTTATGGCTTCATTAAAAGTTATAGTTGGGAGAGGGGTGCTTAGAAATTGTCAGTCCTCTTGTTCTTATTTTACATATTAGAAAATTGAGAACTAGAAAGAGAAGGAACTTTCTTAAAAGTCACCACTTGTGAGCAAAAAATCTGTGACAAAATCCTCACTCTCCTGTCTTCCAATCCTGACTTACCCATAGGATTTGACCCTATTAGAAACGACTTCATATAATGTAATCATTACAGTTGTATCAACAACACAAAATAGCTACTGAAGATCACAGCTAGTATTTGGAACTTCTACTATTAAGTAAATACTAAATTGGTACTATCAAACTCCCAAATGCTCTCTCCTAATTTAGGATGAGTAAAGGCATGAAGAGCAGGGGATCAATGTTACACTGTTTCTAAAAGAGTAATATGAAAGCCATACACTGCCATTGTTAAGATGCTAATAGGAATAGCTGACTGTTAGGTAATAGTTCCCTTTCAGCAAAAATGTTAAGGAACTAACTAGGTGGTCCTTTGGCATGGATGCTGCATAAGAAATTTTGAAATTGATGGAAGACAGAGCTGGATGATATTTTTGACATTTCATTTATTTCTAAGATTCTATAATCAAGTTTAGGAAATTTTAGAGAAAAATCTATATCTAGTTATTTAAGTCGAGAAGCAATAACTATAACAGCAGTAGTGAAGTATTATATAATACCTGCTCAGATATGGAAGGCCAATATCAGTTTAAGTTTTCCCTCTTGTTAGCATGCAGATGAGAGTTGAGATTGTGTTTATAAAGAGGAAAAGAGAGACCAAGGCAGAACTTCATGGATGGAAGTAGGAAGATGACTCAGGAAAATATAAACTGAAAGGTCTGCTGAGATCCCAGCTGTTTGGGAGCTGGAGGGTTTGAGAAGACAGCAATGACTTTGGGGGGTGGCAGCTAGGAAGATTCAGAACATGACATGCTGTCTTGAAGTCTGGGTGGAGGACCACAAATAATTGTCAGTTATTTTCAATTAGTGGTGAGTACAATTTTAAGTGTAAAAATTTTCAAATGCTTGGAAACTAAATTTATTGACCTGTTTGATAGTCTCTCAGCTCTATGATCTTTCAGAGAATCACAGTGTGATGAAGCTAACAAAGGGCTCTGAGATGCCCCAACTCACGCCCACATTTTAAAAAGGGGGAACTGAGCCAGAGAGTAGTTCAACAACTTGTCTCAGGATGTATAACTAATACGTGACAGAGCTTAGATTAAAATCAAAGTCCTGGTATTACTTTGATTGGGTTGGTGGTCATATTTCGAACCATTTTCTGATTTTCACTTTAAAGAGTATTATGAAGTAAGTCATTACTGCATATGAGTGTGTATTACTGGGTCAATTCCTGCATTTTGATTATGCTTCTTTCCTACCTCGAGCATCTCCTGAACTGGGCTCACATTTCTATTTTTAAAGCACAGGGTAGACCTTATGTGGATGCCTAGGGGATGAGTTTTTTTCTGGTAGCAAGCATGTCACAGCAGATCTCCCACACCATGTCAGGATCTCCATTAAGAATGACACTCACTCTACCTTTCCCTGAGCAACGACAGGGTCCTAGCCATTTTTCTTTTTTTGCCAGTGGATTTCCAGACGACTGAAAGGTGGTTGTAAGAATAATTCTTCCTGGACAATTTCCCCCAGTCCTAATCTGTGCTCTATCGTTTTCCTAACTACTATCTTGAGAGTAATTGTTCTAGGAGGACCATTCGAGGAAGACTGCACATATTCTCTAATTTGCACACTTCTTTTAGAATTGAGAAGAAATGAAACACTGCTATAAGTTGAGAGCAACTGCGAGAATCACCATTAAAAAAAATCATAGTTTGAATATCGGTCATAAATTGCCATTCCTCTCTGCTTCTTTCCACTCCTAATAGTAGTTTCATGTTCCCCTTCAACACATACACACTTTTAATGTATTTATTAATAGGAAATTAAAGCAAGAAAAGGCCATGACCAAAAACATAAGAATTGAGTCCCAGAATGGTGTATTAAAAATTATGGAAGGATAGTCATACATGTTTAAAATATCTGAGAAAAAGAACAATCCAATAGATGGATGGTTTATGCATATGAACAGACAGTGAACAGAAATAGAAATGCATTTTATATGCTCTTATATGAAAAGATGTACAACTCATACATAATAAAAGAAATGGAAATTAAAATTACACTGTGATCCCATTTTTCCCTTATCAGTTTGGCAAAAATCCAAAAGATCAAAAAAATACCCTGTTGGCAAGGCTATGGGAAAACAGGCCCTTTTTGTACATTGCTGGTAGGAATTTATATTAGTACAACCCCTATGGAGAGCCATTTGGTAATATCTGTCAAAATTACAAATGCAAATATGCTTTGACCCAGTAATATCACTTCTGGGAATTTATCCCACAGATATACTTACACAGGTGCAAAATGATCTATCTACAAGATAATTAATTGCAACCTTGTTTGTAATAGCCAAAGATTGGAAACAAACCACTAGTCCATCAATAAGGGTTTTTAAAATAAATAATCATATATCCATACAGTGACAAAAAAATGCAGCTTTTAAGAAGGAGGGAGCTCTCTAAATACTGATATGGAAAGATCCCCAGGAGATATTAAGTTAAAAAAAAAAGGAAAGTGAAAAACTGTCATAATATACTCATTTGATGATTCAATAAATGGTAGTGGGGAAACAGTAACATAAAACAACAACAACTCTGAATGATTCATGAAAAAGTGATAGCTTTGGTTGCCTGTGGCAATACCAAGGTCTTTGTGTGGTAACTGGGCAGGTGGGGAATGGGAGATGTGCCTCTTCACTCTATACTTGTTTGACTTTTGTGACTTGTGAATGGATCGTGCTCTGTGGAAAATAGGACCACAGATCTAAGTTCTTGAATGAGCTGTTTTCTAAGGTGACAGGAAGGAAGGAATAAGATTTGGGTTCAGTTAAGTCACGTCACAAGCTGTTCATTGTGATGGGTTACAACATTGTGAAATATTCTGTGGTGTTGACTTATGATTTGGCCATGAGGTTAGCAACCTTGATGAGGCCGCTGTAAAGGGTGCTGACAGTATCCTTTTGAAAGGGGTCATACTACTTGAACACTGTTCAGAGGAGTAAAACATAAGGGTCTTTTCAGTTTGCTGAGTTCAAGTGACAAGTCATTCTGTCTATTATGAGGAGCTGATTTTTTCTTCGAGTACCTGGTTCAAATAAATAAAAATTTAAAACTGTAGCAAAAAATAGTCTCTGAGTAATAACCTTCTGTTACCTCCCTATAAAATTCATATGAAGAAACAGAATAATAGATAATATATTCTAGCAACCTGGTGAAATGGTAGCAAGGAGCAGACTGCCTAGAAAAGGAACAAACTTGCCCACTTGTAGTGAAAATTACAGCTAGTACTCACTGAGTGTTCCTAAGTACTAGGCACTGTCAGGAATACTTTGCAGATATTAATCTCACAACCACAACATGTGATAAATAATATTTCTACTTTGCAGATTGAGAAACTGGGCACAGAAAACTTGCTCAAAGTTCCTTAGCTAGTGGAGAAGCAGAGCTGGGATTTGAACCTAGGCAGTCTAACTCCAGAGCCCACGTGATCCTTTCGTCACATCACCACCACTGCAACCCCAACTCCCACTTTCACTTTTACTTATTCTGAAACACAGGATTTGCAGCATACAGAAAACTTCCACTTAGTGGTTGCTGATTGTCCAGTCTGGGTTTTTTCTTTCACTTCCTCTCCTTCCCAACTAGTATTCTCTCTTGTGTTTTGTGCTTCATCCATGGCTTTCTTTCACTCCTACATGAATGTGTTTACATATGCCTTTTTCCCCCATTTGGAATGTGGTTCTTCCAATTCCTTCAAACAGCTCCAATTCAGTGTTCGGTTATCAGCTTAGATGTCAGTCCCATAGGAAGTCTTCCTTGGTTGCTGCCCAGATTGAATTTGTTTCTGCTCTTAAAAATGTGTTTACGTCATTATTCTTTCTCCTTACAGTAAATTCACAATTAGGTATTATTGGTATTTTTAACCCTAATGTTTAGAGTAGACATGCAGTTTGTAGTTATTAAGTGCTCGTCTGCATGAATGAATAAATGAGTGAGTGAAAGGGGAAGACCCAAAGTAAAGATATAGATGAAGGCTGGATGAGATCATAATATCAAGATACCCTCTGGTTTTTCATGTATTTCATCTCTTCATGCTATCAAAGCCCCATATGAAGAAGATAAAGAAGCACCACATTAGAAAAAAAGTCTTCTAGACACTGAGAGTTGCAGCCCAATATTCGGCTGCAAACCTAAGACAGAGATTTAACCCATGTCCAAGAGGGCAGAGAGAGGAGTCCAGGCGAACAGTACAGCTTGCCCATGGGCAACAGAAGATCTGGCTCTACTTCTCTTCCCAGAAGAAGAAACAATTAATTTATTATTAAGATCCATATAAAAACAAAACATTTAAAATAATGGTGCAATTTCATGTGAAACTATAATAAAAGTGAACTGCTATGAAAATCATTTAATATAGAAAGCAGAAGAATATTTAAAAACATTTTTTGCATTCTTAGTAGGAAGCAACAGAATCTTGTCTCCATGAAAGAGTAGTTGAAAGTCATATTGGAAGTGAAAGTAATGAGATGAAAATATCAGTGAATGACATGAAAGACAGGTAAATAAGGAACAACTGCAAGAAAACCAAAAACAGTAGCAGAATTAAAGTCAACATTATTGGCATTAAGGAACAAGGAAGACATAATGGAGAATTAAACCAGTGATTTAGAAGACAAACCTGAAATGTTTTACCATAATATGAAGTAAAAGCCAAGTAAATTATGAAAAAAGAGAAGTATAAATGCCTCTGAATAAATAAGTAAATTATAGAAGAATTATACACATTTCTGAGGAAGGAGCTAGAATATTTGGAATAGAATTAATAGACAAATATGCAACCATACAACAGCTAACTTTTATCGAGCCCTTTCTTTGTGCCAAGGCTGTGCTAAAGCATCTTTATATCATCAGCACATCATTATTACTTTACAAAACATACAGAAGGTTGCAGTGATTATCTCTGTTTTCCAAAGAAGAAACTTGGGCACCAAGAGGCAATATAGTTTGCTGTAGGTTCCACAACTCACTCATGAGAAAGATTTTATGCATACCCTGGCTATTTGAGTCTGGTACCTGTACTCCTAATTACTGTGATTAATTAAAAATTTTTTTGAGCTGAGGAAAATGTCTGGTCATGTAAATATAAGAGATTAATGACTTTCCCCATAAAAACACATAATTAGAATGCTGCAACAAGTTTATAACCAGTGAACTTTATAAAATAGACAGTTGCTACAGATGTCAACTGGGGCCTTTCTGCCCCTGACAGATCTAAAGTAAACTGTTTAATCTCCAGTTTCTTTGCCTGAGATGGTTTGAAAGCTTCCCAAGTGATTACTAAAACTTCCCAGGGCTTACCTTCTCCTTAGCCCCATTGCTTACCTCTTTTGCCTTACTAAGCTCTGTTTATTTCACCTTTACCAATCTGTGTGCTAGACCCAACCCCTTCATCAGTTTCCACAGAGTCACATGTCACAACATAACACCAACTCATCTATAACAATCTGTGAGTTTAGAGACTTCAGAAAGGTCCTAAGGAGCTATTGCAGACTATGACATAAGCTTGTAGGCCATCTTGCTGGCTTTTGCTTCCCTTTCTCCTGCCCTGTTCTCCCATCTCTCTTCACCCTCCACACCCTTGCCTTATCCATATTAGTCTAACCAGTTTTCTTTGCCTCAGAAACATGCTCTTGGAATCTCACCTCCTATCCCTAGCAGTTTATCAATATTCTCTTTTAAAAAGAAAAAAGATAAAAACAACAGTTATTTTGGAATGTTTCTTCCACCTTGTGAATAAGAATCAAGATTTTAAAAAAGTTATAATCATCCAGCTGACATCAGACCTCTCTGTATCACTGAATACCAAAATACAGCACAGAAAGTTTAGAGGGTGAATTTCTTTTTGTTTAAAGAATATGTTCCTTGTTAATTTAAACAAATTTGTATTTCATAAGTGAAAGGAATAGAGAATAATTCTCAGGTATATCAGAACTCAGAAAATGTACTACTGAAGTGTTGGTTTTCTTTTTAACAAGTGACTAGAACATATAGAAAAAATTAATTAAAATTAAGACCTTACAAATTAGAGGAAGCATAACAGAGCTACTGATAAGATGAGCTTGGCACCTCACTGCCTAGATTTCAAATTCTGGCTCTGTTGACAACCATGCATGTGACTGTGGACAAGTTATTATTTCTGTGTCTCTGTTTATTCATCTATAAAATGGGATTGCTAGAACTTCTCCCATAGGACTATTAGGAGGGCTATATAAATCCTTATTCTAATGTGCTTAAAATTATTGGTACCTACAAATCACAATGTAGTTATTTGCTAATTGTACTAAAGAATGTGGAAGTTAAGGTATGAACAATTGAGAAATAAACATTAAACATAGCGTAGTCACTTAAACATAGAACTAAAACATAGAATTTATGTTTTATGTATTTTACCACAATAAAAAATGGAAATGATTCTTGTCAATGAGATTGCTTAAAAGCAATGTAAATGTCAATGAATTTGAAAGACAAGCTATATATTATAAAAAGAATGGTGATTTAACAAGCTGTATAAAAGTCTGAGTTTATATTTTAAAGGAAGAAGGAATGTCAAGGCAGGGCAATATGACGATGCTAAATTCTTTATCTTGTACAGCTGGAACTCAAGAGATTCCATTCCATGATTTTAATAGTTATAGAAATAGCAACTAAATTTAATAATATGACATTTTCAAAAAACTAAAAAATATTCACTAATAGAATTCAAAGCAGGTTATAATCTTTTCAAGTCTCTGAAGCATATAAAATCTAAGAGCATGTATTTCATATGGCAACATATAAAGAAAATAAAGGAAAGAGCACACAAATATAATGAATAGAAGTGGGAAGCAATGTTTTATTTGAGGCCCTTTGGTTACAAATTCAGACACTCTTGAGTTCCCTAGGGTGAGAAGGGGGCCAGGGAAAGAAGGGAGCTAAGGACATCAGCTCAGCAAACTTGATGGAGACTTGGAATGTCATTCAGCTTTTGGTGATCGTGCCCTGCTTCCCACACCAGTGCTCCACTTGGCCCCTCCACTGTACTAGCATCTCCAGATGTCACTGACCAACTGCTCTCCTACCCTTCTTTCCTTCTCATGACTTCTGAACATGATCTCTGTGTCTTCAGGGGTTTGTACCTCTCTTAACTGCTGACTCTTTCTGTCTTATTTTCAAACTCCAGTAATGTGAAGAAGGAGTGATTGGACTGTCCAGTTGTCACATTGTATATGATGCCCTGTTGAGTTCTTAAGTCTAGCTACTTCATAGGATCTCTTTAGATCAGTTACCTATTACCTATTCTTATTCAATCCTGTTACCTATTCTTATTCCTACTCCTGGTCCTACTACCTTTGCTCAGCAAAAGTATGAAGCCTCAGGAAGGAAATGTGGGTAGAGGAAGTACTGTGGCTTCTCAGAGAGAGGTAGTGTCACTCAACGAATCATTGCAAGGTCTTTACAATTATCCTAAAGGAGGGCCAAACAAGACAGAGAGAATCTAAATTATCACAACTTCTTTTTTATAAAACTCTCTAAAATTCCAAGTATATGTTCTTAATACACAAAACAGGTCTCAAAAAAAGAGAGAATTGTATCACTATTAATTGCAGATAAAGTAAAAAAGAAAGAATTGTGTAGATTAAGACAACAGGTCATTTTTAATTGATACAATGTCATCTGAAGAATAGGTTTACAAAGCAATAATATTAAAATATATACAAAACCCATATGAAATAAAAAAAAGATTTGTAGAAAAACAGGACAGTTTAATACATCTATGTCACTCTTTAATGTTTAAAGTAGACTAATTAAGAGATTTGAATATAATAATTAAGGAGGTCACGTTAATACATATTAAGCAAGAGTTTATTTTTTAACTAGTCAATTTCCATAAACATCCTTTGGGTTTAAGAGGAAATCAAAACTATAATTATTAACTTGTTAGAAAGTATCTAAAACAAGAGCAGTATTACCAAAATATATGTTTTGTGGCCAAAATAGAATCTTTGGGTGAATTTACTCTATTATATGTTTTTTTAAGTAATAAGGAATGAGATAAATTAAGCAGCCAACTTAATAAGCTTTTAACTTAAAAAAAGAGTAAAAGAGTATATATGAAATAAAAAATTATTGAATTATGAAATAGGAAAATTGGATAACCAGAATTTTAAAAATAATATTGTACATTCAGGGGAACTATCAAAATAAATGACCTCTGGAAAATCTAATTTTAAAAGATAATATAAAATATTAAAAGAGCAATATAAAAATAAATACAATCAAGAAAAAGTGGACTTTCTGACAAATTTGGACTTTATGAAAATTTAAAACTTTAGTACATCAAAATAATATCAACAGAGTAAAGAGACAATCCACAGAAAGAGAGAAGATATTCGCAAATCATATATCTTATAAGTCATTAATATCAAGAATATGTAGAGAACTCCTAAAACTCAACAACCAAAAAAAAATTTAAAAATAGATGAAGGTCTTGAATAGATAGTTCTCAAAGAAGATATGCAAATGGCCAATAAGCACATGAGAAGATGCTCAACATCACTAATCACTAGGGAAATGCAAATAAAAACCTCAGTGAGATACCACCTCACAGCTATTAGGATGGCTACTATAAAAAGAAAGAAAAAGAAAAAAGTGTCAAGATGTGAACAAATGGAAACATTTGTGCATTGTTGGGAATGTAAAATGTTACAGCCACTGTATTAGACAGTATGGTTCCTCAAAACATTAAAAATAGAATTACCATATGATTCAGCAATTTTATTTCTGGGTACTCAAAATTAAAAGCAGGGTATTGAAGAGATATTTGTACACCCATGTTCATAGTAGAATTATTCACAATAGCTAAAACATGGAAGCAACCCAAGTGTCCACTGACAGAAGGATGGATAAAGTGTGCTATATATTTACATACAATGAAGTATTATTCAGCTTTAAAAAGGATGGGAATTCTGGACATATACAATAAGTCAGTCACGAAAAGACAAGTACTGTATAATTCCACTTATATAAGGTACTTAAAGCAGTCAAAATCATAGAGACCAAAAGGGGAATGGTGATTTCCAGGGACTAGGGGAGGGGGAAATGGAAATTTATTGTTTTAAGAGTGTAGAGTTGCAGCTTTTTAAGACAAAAAGAATTATAGAAATGGATAGTGGTGATGATTGCACAGCAGTATGATGTATTTAATACCACTGAACTGTACACTTAAAATGGTTTGGAAAGTAGATTTTGTGTTCTATATATTTACTGCTATAAAAATTTTGAAAAAAAGATACATAGTACTTTTAAAGTAACATATTGCTATATAAGCTCCTATAGAGGTATATTAAAATTCTCTCTTTAAAAAAATTATTTTATTATTAGTTTTAAATATATAGTACCTCGGTTAGACATTTATATAGTTTATAAAATGATCCCCCTAACTGCTCTTTCTCTCCTCTGGTTTTTCACTAGTCATTACATTAATGCTAACTGCATTCCCTATGCCGTGCTCCCCATCCCTGTGACCATCTATGAACTACTAATTTGTACTTCTTTAACCCTTCACCCTATTCTCCCAGCCCCCCAATTTCCCTCCCTTCTGGCTGTCCCAGATTGTCCTCTATGTTTGTGAGTCTGCTTTTGATTAGTTTGTACTTTTTGTTCCTTAGATTCCACATATAAGTGAAATCATATGGTATTTATCTTTTTCTGTCTGACTTATTTCACTCAGCATAATAACCTCTAGGTCAATCCATGTCATTGCAAATGGTGAGATTTCATGTTTTAAAGACTGAGTAATATTCCATTGTATATATGAACCATAACTTATTTATCCAGTTGTCTGTCGATGGGCATTTAGGTTGCTTCCATATCTTGAGTCTTGTTAATTGCGCTGCCACGAACATAGGGATGCATAGAGCTTTACGAATTATTGTTTTGGTTTTCTTTGGATAAACATCCAGAAGTGAAATTGCTAGATCAAAGCTATATCCTTTTTTAATTTTTTGAGAAACCTTCAGACTGTTTGCCATAGTGGCTGTACCAATTTGCAGTCCTACCAACAGTGTATGTGAGTTCCCTTTTCTCCACACTTGTTGTTCTTTGATTTATTGAGGATAGTCATTCTGACAGGTGTAAGGTGGTATCTCATTGTAGCTTTAATATGCATTAGTGACCTTGAACATCTTTTCATATGTCTATTGGCCATCTGTATTTCCTCTTTGGAGAAATATCTGTTCAGGTCTTCCACCTATTTTTTAATTGGATTGTTTTTCTGTTGTTGTTGAGCTGTATGAGTTCCTTATATATTTTGGATATTAACCTCTAATCAGGTGTATCATAAGCAAATTCACAAAGAAGTGAGTAGTTTCTAGGAAAACTGTACTTTCCACATTGATTTAAAAAGGAGAAAAATAATGGAAAAAAATGTCCTTTAAGACTTCAACTGACTAGAAAAATGTTATTTCAAAGTTTGAAAAGATAAATTAATTCTCTTTTTGTACCAGAGATAGAAAAAAGATAGAATGTATTTAGCAAGAAAATGAACTTCAAAACCACTAAAGTCAACAAGAATATTTGATAATATAGAAAAGATATATAGAAATGAGGATCTTTTCTATAATTCAAGAAAGATTAGAAAATATTTTAAAAAGCAAATTATATTTTAAGGATACTGAAAAGATACAAAATATATAAAGCAGCAAAAAAAGAGAAATAAAGTAGCCAAGTATAAAAAAGTGTTATAGTTAAATGAAGGAAAAAAAGTTGACTGAAGGGCATAAAATCCAACTTAATACATAAGAAATATGCTATATTTATATATCGTGAAACTATTATAAATATAATAGTGCAAAAGCAACTAATGGAGAAAGTGTGGTTTTTAAAAATATATGGTGCTGGAACAATTACGTATTCATATGTAAAGAAAAGGAAAGGAAACAAAGAATAAACTCAATTACTACTTTGCATCAACTACAGAAATGAATTCAAGATGGAAGTATCAAAGATTAAATATAAAAACTAAAACTATAAACTTATAGAAGGAAATTATAGGGGAAAACCTTTAGAGACTTTTAGTTTCAGCTCCTGCATGTGAAGAACTTAGAAGTTATTACTCTCTTCATTACTACAAGAAAAACTGGACAAACTGAAAACCAAGCACTTTTCTTAGTTAGACCCATCAGAGAATTGAAATTGCAATGTAAATTGCTACTCCAAAATCTGTAGAGACAGGCACATCCTAAGTGTTACAGCTGAGATCTGCTTACCTGGAGCAGAAGCCACTGGAGCTATAAACTAACAGGGATACTTAAATAGTAATTTTGATAAGTTGTGGAAGGCTGAGTATGAACTAGTGTGAGAGTAAGAAACTCCTAAAGGCTGCAGTCTTAGGGGTAGTCCTCACACTCTGTGAACTTGCCATTCAGAAAGTCTACCGGGTTTTCACAGTAAAGCTCTGAGAAAGATTCCCCTGCTGCCCTATCAGTCCCCTCTAGCTGAAACTTTACATAACCCAGGACTCTGACTTCAGCCTGAGGGTCCTTGAGCTGAAAGGCTCCTCAGTTATTTTCTCTGCTGGGACAATTCCCTGTGGTCACTTATGAGAAGCTTTTAGAATGTTTTCAAAAATCACTGTTGCCCATCATAGCACTCCCTGGGGTGCGGCTCCAAAGAATCTCTTTTTTAAAAGGCATGGATTGCTCTAAAAAATTAACTCTTTTATTTGAAAATGTTTTCATCTACTTTGGTAACTGTGGCAAACAAGAAAAGCCTAAGCCATGACCTATGTGGGTCAAAACAACAGAGGACAAAAGAGATTTGGCAATGGTTCTGTGGTTTATCAGCCTCAAAATTTAACTGGGGCCTTCCTAATGCTTGGGACTACATATGCAACCCAAATTTAATCTTGAAGAAGGGTGGAAGCAATGCCAAACCGAATGAGGTTGATGTCTGCCCCAATTTAGTGGAACTTGCAATTAGAATTAAATTAAGTTGTGGAACAATAAAGATTTTTATTTAGGGATCTAAAATTGTAAGCTGAGATTTACATTTCCTAATATACTCTTAGATGAAAGAATATGCTTGCTTAGTGGATTCTGGGAGGAGGTAGTCTTGACACTATAGTGTTGGGAGATCTCTAGATCACTAGGACTTTTCTGGTATTAATGGGTTGTTGCCAAGAGCTCCAAAGAAGATAAATCAGGGCCCTGCAAAAAAACATGTATGCCTGAGGGCAAAAGAAGGATTTCCAGATCACTTCTTTCGTATCTTCTGATAATACATTTCTTCCCTAATCTCTGCTTCTAGTAAAAAACGAAAAACAAATACAAAAAATCCCTAGTTGTTTTAGTAATAGGAGGGTTTTATTCTTAGAAAATATTGTGAAAAATGTTTATCTTTGTGAAATATTCTTTTGAGTCAAGTTTGAATCATTTTGTGCCAGTGGATATTATTAAGTCAGTTAAGTTTCCTACAGGGTTCATGAGACAGAGTAGGTCACATTTTTTTTTCTATATTACAATGAGACTTGAGGGTATCTATGGTTCCTGTAGCAAGTGTTTTGTCAGTGCCAATACAGGGTGTTTCCTAATTGATCAACGACAGTTCTACACCATAGGCAGTTGCTTCACTCCGGGGTTCACAGAATGCATACATATCCTAGGAACACCAGTTATCCTGTTGGAAGAGTATAATTTAAAGGGTGTGAGAAATTAAATATTTGGATGTGGTTGCAGTCTAGAGGTTCTTATAAACAGACATAGACTGTTGAGTTGGAGGTAGAAAATGAAGAGTCAGTGTTAGTAGGTTAAGAGTTTAATTTGAAGGAGGTACAAGAGAGATAAAGCTCAAATGGCAATCAAAAATAGTCTTGCCTTAACCCCTGTTTCGCCCCATGCCAGTGCTCACAGCTGAGAATTTACAAAATCTTCGATCACTTGCTCAGTGAAGGCTATCACTAGTTCATCCTGGCCACTGATCCTGATCCAACATATATTTTATTTCTTGTCCTGGATTACCATCTTTTCCCCTTATGTCTAATTCCCTGCTTTGGTAACCTACCTTCAAGTCAGGGTCCTCTAGGACTGTATATGGCATGTTTGTAGAATTTCCTGCCATTGTCCCTGTATTCCAGCTGCTTATCATTACAAGCTCTGATGCTACCTGCCTTGACTAGTATTGTCCATCATAGAGTCTTTCAGATACCAAATCCCTGACTGCCTGAACATCTTTCCTTTAACTTTTTCTCAATTTTCCTGCTCCTAAAAAATGCTGAAAACTTGACTTACAGTCTGTGGTCTGGAGCCTCCCTGATTGCTGGTCCCACAGGAAGAGTTTACCTTGTCACCTAGACTTGAGACTTCTCGTTTTTGCCCAGGCAACTCCGCCTGAGGTAGAGTGTCAGGGAAGCCAGACCTGGAGTTCCCAAAATGTAAATAGCAAGTAAGTGCCAGGAATCAAAAGTCATTTGGACAGTTGGGAGTTCAGGACATTTCACAGTGTCAGAAAGCAAAACAAAGACAGGCTGGAAAATGGCTCTCACACAACAGCATGTCAAAGTGCAGCTGCAGGTGGAAATACCTGTGGCCCCAGGCCTCCTATTAGGCAATCCTGCAAAGAGTTTTTGAGCTGTGTTTTATACAAGGCAGTATGCGAGGGCTTTACAATTATTCTTTTGGGTTAGACTTTGTGACTCAGTTTCCAGGGCAAAAGCCAAACCATAAAATTGAGGTAGAATCAGTTGCATTACATAAGAAACTGATGAGTACATTCAGCTGGAGATGGGGTGTGATAAAAGGTACCAACAAATCTAGAGGGCAGGAAGCCTCCTTAAGGTTACACGCTCATGTTTTATAGTCAGAAAACTTGAGTTCAAATCCAGACTTAACAGTTGTGATCTCTGTAACTCTGAGCAAAACTCTGAGGCTCAATTTCTTTTGAGATTGAATGACAACAATAATATAAACTGCCTCACAGTGTTCTTGTGAGAACTGAACATCGTAATGCACAAAAACTTTTGGAAGCGTCCCTGGTACATTATTATGTGCCAGTAAATGTTGTCTTTCTTGTTGATAGAAAGTAAATCTGTAAGACAAATGCCAAAGAATTTAGAGAAACTGTCATCAATAGCTAAAATATTATAGATAGAGGTTTGGGGCAGTAGTCTAGCATGATTAAGACCCCGGGTCTTATGTTTAGATCTCGGTTGCCTTAACAGCTGTGTGACATTGGTGATATTATCTAACCTCTCTGAACCTGACTTGCTATATCTGTAAGGCATGTACATTTTATGTATTTATTGAGACACAGTATGTGAAATGTTTAAAGCAGTGCCAGGTACTTAATAAGTGCTCATCAAGAGATAAAAAATTCTTCTTTTAATTTATTCTAAGTGAAATAAGGCACCAGACACAGAAAGAAATACTGATATGGTTCAACTATATATGATATCTAAAATAGTCAAATGTATAGAATCAGAGTAGAATGATGGTTGCCAGGGGATGGGATGGGGTGATGGAATAGGCATGAAGTCTTAGTTAAGCACAATGAGTAAGCTCTAGAGATCTGCTCTACAACACTGTACCTGTAGTCAACAGTAAGGTATTGTACACTTAAATTTTTATTAAGAGGGTAGATCCAAGTTAAACGTTTTGCCATAATAAAATACAATTTTATAAAGAAAGAAAACTGTACCAGAAAAAAAGTAATAATTGTCATTAATAGAAGCATTAATCTAGGCATAAGGAGCCGAGGATCTTTGGCTGGTGGTGAGGCAAAATCACAAATACAACAAATAAAGAGGGAGCCACAGGGTGTGTTAAGTAGGTGGGCAGTGCCGTCCCTTAGTAATTTACATTTAAATGAGCCCTCCACCCCTTGTCTTTCAGAAGTTCCCTGGGGAATGTCACTTCCTGGCCCCAGAAGATTGCCCACAGCACAAAGACTGAGGTGATTGCCCTGGTTTTCCCCAAGATAGAGTGATGCCTGGATTCTGAGCAGGGCACAGGTTTATAATACAAATTAAAATATCCAGAAAAGCTTTGCAGGTGAGATAAGAATAATTCATCATTAGCACATTCCCTGTTTAACAGCATTATTTGTATACAAAGTGGTTTTTATAGTCACTTGGGAACCATTTGTTGACCTTTCTTCTTCAGCAGGCTAAACATTTTTTTTTGTTTTTGTAATAATTTTTTCTACTAACTTTTTTTGGTTCTTGCTTGGGGAAGCAGTGAATCAGACTACAAAAGTTCGCAAATCTCTTTTTAGGGGACAAATAAGTGAGTGTTGTCACTGTGCGTTAAAGCTGACAGACTTCAGGGGACACGGGTTTCTAAATGCTGCTTTAGGCTCCTGGAGCAGGCATTAATAATGTCTTACTTGCCCTTATCTTACTTAGGCTGAGTATAACAGAACCTTGGGTGGGTCTAATTGTCTGCAGTTTTGATAGCTGTCCCAGGCTATTAGTGTTAGTAGTTGGGTTGGAGAATCAGCATTTCCGGTAGTGACCTGAATATCTGGAATTTCTGCCACTGAATTAATGGGCAAGTTGATTAACTGGTCTAACTCCCGATTCCAGTTAGCGATGTGCCATAAAGTTTCCCAAGAGCCACAGCTCCCTTTCCCTAGGCCAGTGTCTCCCCATTGCCTGAAGCTCAGTGAGAACCAGACATCCTTTTACCAGTTCCATGATGCAAAGGACATTCGTCCTGCCAGCCTGCCTTGTATAAAGCACCTACTAAGAGGCACTTTCACACAACCTTCAGGCTATCATTTACTTCATTAACCGAAAATGAAAGTAATTGTTGTTATTCAAGTTTTACAGATGAGAAAACTAACACTTGAAAAGGGTAAATAATTTTCCCAAGGCCTCATAGTTAAGAACTGCAGGGCTAGGATTACCAGCCAAGTGAGCTTTCTGCTACACTGTGCTACATATGAAAAGCTTCATATTCCCCTTTTTCCAGGTTGGGCATTTTGGCTTTTACTGCCATAGAAAGAGAACACCCTCCCTGCACTGAGGGACTTCCAGCTCAGTGGGGAGACAGGAGGACAGGCCCCCTGCTCTCCCAGCTGGCAGCAAGATCGGCCTCACCTGAGATTCCCTCCCTTTGGCATTTTTCTCTCCAAGGCACATTCTCTATGAGATTCCTGTTTGGTCCTAATCCTCTCACCCAATAGACCAAGCTCCTTGAAGGCGGGGGTTGTGACCTATCTGGAGTCATGCTTTTCACAGTTCCCCTCTGAAAACCCACTCCTGCCTGACCCATGGTATCACTCACACTTTGCACACAGTAGAAATATCTTCTATGAAAGGATAAATTAAATGGAAGCTTCTGAATTAAGGAGTCTCAGATAGATCTGAACCAGAGAGACATCATCAGCAAAAGATATCTCCTAACCTATCAGCCTTTCCAAGGACCCCAGAAGAATAAGAATGCCTGAGGAAGAAATTATACAAATGTACACATCCATTAGCACAGTTGTTTTAGAATACCTTTGTAGTGAGACAATTTATAAGTTGTATATAAAAGACATTGTATACATTTTAAGGATTGAATTAAATGACATTTGCTCATCTTCATGCCCAGTTCTGGCTGCTTCTTGGGGACCTCAGTCAGTGCCTCCTTTGTCTCTATGAGCCAGATCTTTTAGGGTACAACTCTAGGGTTTTGTTCAAACACATCTAACCTTTCTTTTCAAAACCGAACCTCTGGGAGCCTGTCCACAGTGGTGGCCTGAGACCTGGAAGTTTCAAGCATACACATGGAATCCACACACTCACTTTGGGTAATTTAGGTAGCAATTGGGAGAAACCAGATAGAAACAAGGTAAAAAACCCATGAATGGATGTGGAAACCATATTTTGCCTCTGGGGAAACTGAGGATGTTTATTTTGGACAAGAGGAGACCTGAGAAAAGTTAGAGCTTTAGTACACTTGATGAACTGTCATGAAGAAGAAGGAATAGCCCTAAAGGAGGAATTATATCTGTGTGTATAAATAAAACTTGCCTAAAGAAGAGTCTCAATTCATGAGCATATTCATAGGATATAGCTTTGTATTTTTCCATTCTCAGCTTTCATCTATGCTTCAGTGAACCCCTCCTTCTTACCAGGTAGCATTAGATGTCCTATTTCTAGAATTATTTTTTCCACTTTCAGTTAGTGAAATTTACATTAGTACAGTTTTTCTTTTTTTTTCTTTTTCTTTTCTCTCCTTCCCTCCTTCTTCCTCTTAAGTGTGCTTGAAGATGTGGTATCAGGCATACTTTTAAAACATTTTACTTTTATTGAACTCTCAATATTTAAATAATACAATTGGATACATTTTGACATATGTATATATCCATTAAACTATTACTACGATCAAGGCAGTGAATATATTCATCATCTCCAAAATTTTCTTGAGCTCCCTTATAATTTGTTTCTTTCATGATCATTTATTTTCTCACCCTGTCCTCAGGCGATCAATGACTTGTTTTGTCTCTATCCATTAATTTTGTATTTCTTATTTTATGTAAATGGAATTATACAGTATGTACTCTTTTTTTGTCTAGCTCCTTATACTGAACATAATTATCTTGAGATTCATCCATATGTAATGTGTATCAAAAGCTTATGCCTTTCTGTGTCTGTGTAGTATGCCGTTGTATGGATAAACAGCTATTTGTTTATCAGTTTTCCTGTTAATAGACATATGGGTTGTTTCTAGTTCTTGGATATTACAAATAAAGCTAATACAAGTATCCATGTACAAATCTTCATGTACACTTATGTTTTTATTTTCCTTGGGTAAATACTTAGGATTGAGATGGCTAGATCACAGTGTAGGTATTATTTCACTTTCTAAGAAACACTAAATTCTTTTTTTTAATTCTTGTGTCATTTTGTATCTCCATCGGTGTGTACATGTGTTCCATTTTCTTTACATCTTTGTTAATACTTGGTATGGTCAAGTCTATTAAATTTTAGCCATTCTAATAGGTTATTGTGGCTTTTTCTTTTTCTAATTAATATCTTTTTAAGTGTTTATTTTTTTTATCTTTTTTTGGTTAAGGTTTGAAACATTTTGCTCATATTTTTATTGGATTACTTGTTTTTTATTATTACATTTTGAGAGTTTGTTATATATTTTGGATATAAGTCCTTTATCAGATATAGAATTTGTCAATATTTTCTCCTTGTTGGTAATTTGTATTTTCATTCTCTTAACAGTATCTTTTGAAGAGCATCATTTTTAAATTTGAGAAAGTCCAATTTACCAGTTTCTTCTTTTTATGGATCATGCTTTTGGTGCCATATCTAAGAATTTGTTGCCTAAGTTGAGGACACAAAGTTTTCCTTCAATTTTCTTCTATAAGTTTTATTGCTTTAGGAATTACATTTAGTCTGTAATCCTTTTTGAGTTAATATTTGCATATGGCATGGATATGCATCCAAGTTTACTTTTATGCGTGTGCATATCTAATTGTTCCAGCACCTTTTGCAAGAAAGATTGTCTTTATACACTGAATTTTGCACCTTTGTAGAAAATAAGTTTTCCATATGTGTGGTAATCTATTTCTAGACTCTATTATAGTCATTGTTATATTTGTCTATTTTTATGCCAATAGCACACTGTTTTAATTGCTGTGGCTTTATAATATGCTTGAAGGTAGGTTATGTTAGTTATTGAACTTTTTCCTTCTTTTTCAAAGTCATTCAAAGTCATAGGTTCTCTATATTTCTATAAGAATTTTAGAATCTGTTTGTCAGTTTTCAACAAAACACCTGCTGATTTTAATTGGAATTGTATTGGATCTAGAAACGTGACCATGTTTATTTAGGCTTTCTTTAATTTCAGTACTGTTTTGTCATTTTCAATGTGTATATTTTGTGTATATATTTTTAAATTTTCTCTCAAATTTTCTTATATTATTTTAAGTGGTGCTTTTTAAATTTCAATTTTTATTTGATCATATGTAAAAATTCATGTGGTTTTTGTATATTGATTTTATATCCTGTGAACTTGTTTAACCCTCTTATTAGTTATAATAGCTTTTTTCGGGTGGATTCCATCAAATTTCCTCCATAAATGATCATAAAATCATTGAATAAAGACAATTTTCTTTCTTTCTTTTCAAGCTGAATGGCTTTATTTTCTTTTCTTGCCTGATTACACTGACTAGAACCTCCAGTACAATGCTGAGTAGAAGTAATGAAAACAGACAAATTTGCCTTGCTCCTGATTTTAAGGGGAAAGCATCCAGTCCCTGACCAATAAGTATAAAGTTAGCTACTTTCGTAGATGTGCTTTATATGGTTTAAAATGTCTCCTTTTATTTTTAGTTTGCCAATTGTTATGAGAAAGAGATATTAAATTTTGTTAAATGCTTTTTCTAAAATGATATTGAAAAGATTTATTGAAATGATCATGTGAGTTATTTTTATTTTAGATTTTAGTTTTTTAAAAAACTTGGTAAATTACATTGACTCAAATGTTAAACCAACCTTGCATTCCCAAGTAAACCCCACTTAATCATCAAATACTATCCTTTTCATTTATTGTGAGATTTAATTTGCTAAATTGTTATAATTTTTCATCTATGTTTATAAGGGATTCTGGTATGTAGTTTTTTTTCTTGTAAAGCTTTTCTGTGCTTATGTCTTACAAACATTGTGAATACCTATGTGTAATACCTTGGGTATCATCCTTATCTGATATATGTGTGAATAGGCAAGGACTAAACTTCCTTCATTAATACTGTGCTTCCCTAAAAGCTCACCTTTTCCTGCATGAGACTAGAGAGGGGAAGAAGAGGTCGCGGCTTATGGAGGGGGAGCGATCAGTGGCCTCTCAGAAAGCCCTGAAAGGAATGAGTCTAGCTGCAGCATTTCACGTGAGTAGGAACTTTGACCTTAGTCATAATCCAGGGCAACAGGAAAAACTCCCCCAAAAATATGGATTCAGAAGTTACAGAGAAAAAAAGATCAAATATTCCAAAGAACTTCTTATTGATTACAAAATCACTAAAAAGGTTGAAGTAGATACTGAACCATATGAGAATAAGAAGGCCTTATCTGGAATGTGGGGAAAGTAGTTTCTATATCAAAGTCATAAACTTAATATAGCTGCTCATATCCAATATCTTTTTTAATTAATTAGGATATGATAGGATAGAATCTATAATATCAAGTGTAACACATGGAGTTTCCTGAAACTTTTTTTCAGGGTCATTCTCTTCCTTTCTCATTCATTCACATGTAGACTTTATGCTGCGATATAAAATGGAGTTCTTACTGCAGATGGTAGTTGGAAAATTTTGAAGCTGCTGAGTTAAAAGACTTTCATACTGAGAAGCTGCAATTCTCTGCAGTGGCAGAAGACATTACAGCTGTTGCTGATAATCCTGTAGGTTCTGCTTCTAAGTCAAAATCTGCTTTGAGTTTGCCACCTTTAAAGTAATATTGAGCAAGATTTCTTAAAACGGACTGCAACATTTATAAAACAATGGAGAAGCATGACAATCTGAGTACAGACAATCTGAGGATGCTCTGTGCTCCAACTCATTCCACTAACTTTGTGACTTTGAAGGAGGCTGATTCACAGGAGTGGAGCTGGTATCTTCTCTCAGCAGTGGAGGAGTCCAGGCTGTGCGACTTGCCACAAAACAATCAAGCAACATGTAGTTAATGCTCCAGTGCCTTGTAAGTTGTTGACACTATTCTTCTCAAACTGTATTTCAGCCCCTGAAAAAAAAGGGGCTGCTCTCAGGAGGCCCTCCATTTACTTGGAAAACAGAACAAAAGTCTCTGGTCTGAAATAACTCACTGACCAGAAGCTAAGCTACATATAACATCAGTACCAAAGGAGTTCAGAGGCAACTCAAAAGGGATGAACAAATGGGAAGCCTTCTCTGAGGTAGACTGGACTAATCATGAAGGATAGATCAACTTCAGAAACCCAGAGGAAAAGATAAGGACCTTCCAGGGTCAGAAGACAATGGTTCATGGATTTGAATGTATTACATGGGCTTTGTCCTTTATTATGTACATACTCTAGAAGGAGTAGCCTATTATGTGCTCCAACTAATTCACTAATCTGGGAGTTTTCCAGTGCCACAAAGAGAGAGTTTTAATTATATCTAAATGCATGATCACATATTAGATTATTCATTATCTTTCTCATGCAACTACTCTATCTCTAAAACCTGTGGCATGCAGCAATAACTTGGTCCTGTAAGAAGCTACATGACAAACAAAAGATCTTCCATATACCCTCGAATTTTCTTAATTTCTAGGGGGGAAATGTGACCCACTAAGAGAAGTAGGAGACTAAAGATATGAGCCAATAACAATCAAACTAGCAGTCTCCATAAACAAGGAAAAAAATCATGATCATAAAGAGGTCAGGATGAGGACTAATATAAGTCAAAGGAGGCATCTCAGAAGAGGTTGATGTTTATGTTTCTGACAGTCTTGTGGGTCCTATCCGGTCAACCCTTCTCAGCAGTGACTCAGCAGATGGATTCCAGAGGCAGCCTCTGGGCACTTATAAGCCACTGATGGGTGTATAATGAAAATGGCTGACGCACTGCTAAGTTGCTCTGGGACTGTTGAGCAGCACTACAGAATAGAATAAGTCATTTCCCCCTGAACAATGTGTCTCATTCATTGCTTGAAGTGTGACCATTCATGTTGAAAATGAAATTCCGCAGAGTGATCTGCTTGGGGAAATTATTCAGAGCTACTCAAAGATCTTGCTATCTTTTGTGGTCCTCAATTAAAGCTCATAAGAACCTCTCCAGGGTAAATTGGTGCCAATCTAGGCATTGAGAATAGAAGAAAAAGTGATGAAAACCTAAAGCTTATATGAACTTCAAAAGTCTTCTTTAAGGACCCCAGGGATCAGCTAACATTGATTATAACTAAACCACCTGAAATATTGATATAAAAGAAAGAACCATGAACTTGAAATTAGGAAACCTTGGTGCTAGTCCTGATTTTGCCTGTAGATTCCTGCGTGCTTTTGGGTAATTCAGAGATATACACATTTTTAGACATAGAAGGAATAACAGCTTAAACTTTTTTTTTTGTTGTAAAAAAATGGAAAAATATAGGGCACATAAAAAAATATAATAATACCTGGTTTTCATCAGCCTAATTAATAAGCTGGAACATTTTACTTATTTGGGTTGTGTCTTTTTAAATATACAGATTACTAATATATTATGAATAAAGTAAGGCTTCTCATACTCGTCACCCTATATGCAACCACTATCATGAGTTTGATTCTGTCTGTTTAAAACATTCTGTAGAGTAGATTACATGCATGTATATGTCCATTATAATTATTTTATTAGGAATTTAAAAATTTTACATAATAGGCATTGAATCTATATATAAAGTATTACTATAAACTTGCTTCCCCATGTACATTTGAATTTATTTCTACCACCTTATTTTCTGTGTTTTTTCATGTTACTTTTGCTTTAGTTCTCTTTTTTCTTCATTAGCAGTCTTTAGTGAATTGACATCATTTTCTCTTTTTTTGTTTTATTTTCCTCTTATACTGGTTTGTAAGTTATGCATTTTATTTCCACTCTTTTAGCAGTTCCCCTCAAATTTTCAATATACATATTCCATTACTAATTTTCTAACAATGTGTAGAAGGACCTTACTATACCTCATGCTCCTTAGATCTCCTCACTCTTAAGTGTTCATGCTACTGCTGTCTAGAATTTCACTTTCAACATGCTTTAAACACAAAAGAAGCCTATTTTTAAAAATATTTACAGTAAACTCTATGTATTTTTATCATCACTATATTCAGTTTCTTTGCTCACCAACTTTCTTCAGTCCCACTCCTAACTTGTAGATTTATTTTCCTTTTTGATGAATATCTTTTAATAGTTCTCGCAGTGAGCATCCGATCATTATAAACTTATTCCTTAACTATCTGAAGATATCTTCATTTAACATTTAGTCTTGAAGGCATAAAATTCTACATTCACAATTATTTTCCCACAGCACTTTGAACTATTTCTTTTATTAATGAAAAAAATTAGCTGTCAACTAGACTGCTGTTCTTCTTAGGTAATTTGTCTCCTCTGGTTGAGTTTAACTGTTTTCTCTCCCTTGAAATGTCTATTTGTGGGTATATTTTTATTTCTCTTGCTGCACTTACAGTGAGTTCCCTCATCTGAAAAATTCTATCTCTAATTCTGGAAAGTTTTCAACCATTACCTAACTTTTAGACCTTCTCCCTTATTCTTCATTTATTTTTTTCTTCTGAAATTCTCATTAGGCATGCTGGTATTTCTCAGCCTCCTAGTCAATTTTTTTGCCTTTCTGTTTTTATCTTAGGAAAATTTCTCAGTTCTTTCTTTTTGTATAATTTTTTTATAGTGGTGGCCTAATATTTAGCCCACTATTGAGTTTCTCATTTTCCTCCTGTATTTCTTTAAGGGTTTCAAAGATACTGACTTTTTAAACATCATTTCAGATTTTCTCATTATTTCTATTTCTTGAATGAGAAGTCTTTCATTTCTTTGATTTCACTCATTTCTTGAGTAGTTACCTGCAAGGCCATTTTGTGATTGCCATAGCCCTTACCTCTCAGTATCTGGACCCACAGAGGCCTTATGTTAGTAGCTCAGCTCCATTCTCAGCACACATACCTACAATAGCCTGAGAACCAGGCTCATGTGAGAATACTGACTTAGGCTATAAGCTTTGTGAAAGCACCATCTTCCTAGAAGCCAGACAAGAGGGGATGTTCTAATCTCTATGAAGCACAGTCTGTGCCCACTTTGGAGCCTGTACATTCCCATTTAAGGACCCCAGCTAGATCATTCTTCCCCTTGGTGACCATAGGGCTTCGGTCCCTGCCTTTACCTATAATTTCCATTTCTTTTTGGTCTTTGGATTTTTTTTGTGTGTAATATTTGTTGCAGCTCTGTATTTATTTTAAAATAAGTAAATAAATGCATTATAATGTATGTGTGTGGAGTTAGAAGAGTATATTATTCATAAACTTTTCTCTACTGTGAAAGTACCCTTCATTTTTCAGACAAGGAAACTCAACCCTAGAAAAGTGAGACAGCTTTCCCAAGCCTCCACCTTATTATTGCACATACGGGTGTACCTCGGAGATGTTGCAGGTACAGTTCCAGACCACCACCATCAAGCGAATATTGCATTAAAGCAAGTCATACAATATTTTTGGTTTCTCAGTGCATATAAAAGTTATGTTTACAGTGTACTATAGTCTAGCAAGTATACAAACCATCTTTCTAAAAAAAGTATATGTTTTAATTAAAAAGTTCTTTATTGCTAAAAAATGCTAACCATCATGTGATCCTGTTGGAAAAATTACACCAATAGACTTGCTCGACTTAGGGTTACCACAAACTTCTATTTTGTAAAAAATGCAATATCTACAAAGTGCAATAAAGTGAAGCACAGAAAGACAGGAAATGTCTGTATGTAGATTACGAAGCACTTCCCTGCCTAGAACACACTGTACATTGTCTCTTTACCTCAAGATTTTTGACATTCAAAATGAGAACTTAATGTCTACCTTGCCTTTCTCAATCCATTATTGAGAATTGCAGGAATTGACATTGCAAATAAATATGAAAGTATTTTAAAAGTAAAAAGCTTAGTCTCTTATTAGCAATATCATTTTTAAAGTTCTATTGTGATGGAGATTATAATGATGTCAATATTTACTCTCATTGATAAGAAATTACTTCTGATTTTTTCCATTTTTGATATTAAATAAAATAATACCTCTTAGATAGAAGGTAGAGTACTAGGGTCAACTCACAGAAACTAAAGAATAAATTCATTTTTATATATTCAGCAAACATTTGTTGAATACAAATGTGTCCATACACTTAGGTTTTGCCTGGGATGTGTAACTAGATTTATTTTTTAAGAAACAAACTTTTTATTTTAGATTTATAGAAAACTTTAGATTTGTAGAAAAATTGCAAAGATAGAGTTCCCATTTACCCTATACCCATTTTCTGCTATCATTAACATCTTATATCAGTAGGGTACACTTGTCATAATGTCACCAATATTATAAGAACCAATATTGATACATTTTCATACTTTTATTTAGATTTCCTCAGTCCTTACTTGTTTTTCTTCTATGATTCCAATTGAGGATACCACATTACATTTAGTCATTATGTCTCCTTAGACTCGTCTTGCCATGACTAAAAGTCAGACTCTTCATTTTTAGATAACCTTGATAGTCTTGAGGGCTACTGGTCAGGTATCTGGTAGAATATTTTCAAGTAGGATTTGTGTGATGTTTTTTCTCACGATTAGAATAGCGTCATGGCTTTTTTCGAGGAAGATCACAGAGGTAAAGTGCCATTTGCATCATTTCTTATCAAGGTTCCATGCTATCCAGAGACGTCATTTTCTATGTTTGGGGTAATGTTTATCAACTGGAAAGTTGCTCTACCCTTGTCCATCCTGTATGCAATCTCTTTGGAAGGAAGTCCTATGAACAGTCCATACTTAGAGAATGGGGAGTCATTATGTTGCACCTTCTTGAGGGCTGTTTATCTACAGAAGTTACTTGAAGTTGTTCTGCTTGAGAGACCTGTCCTATTCCAGCCTATTCTATTTATTTACTTGCTTGTGTCAGTAATATATTTAAAGAGGCTCAGAACATGCCACCTCAAAATATGTGACTGGCATATAGATTATTTTACCTGAGGAAACTTGAGAAAGAGCTCTCTGACCTCTCCTTTTCTATCTAAAACTGGGTCCTAAAATTTTTGATAAGAAAGATGCCCTCTCTGTAAGAAGATGAGAGTAACATTCTTATCACCAGAGTTTGAAAAATCAACTTCGACATGGACCTGTGAAAACAAACCTATCAAAATAACTGTGATCTTCCATTAGTTTTCTCCATCTATTTCCTAGTCACTGTCCCATAATTTGCTACTCCCAATCCAAACTCCTTTCTCTTGTCACATCCCCACAATTTATTTTTCTTTGTTTAGAAAAGTATATAAGCTTTGGGGCCTAACGGCTTCTTCAGGTCTTCATTTTCCTTCCGAAGCCTTCTGTGTACATGTGAAAATATTAAATCAAATTTGCATGCTTTTCTTCTGTTAATCTGTCTTATATCAGTTTAATTTTAGCCACAGCTATAAAACCTAACAGAGCAGAGGGAAATTTTTCCTCCTCTACAGACTCATGGATATTTATTTTATTTTACTACTTTATTTTGTTGTCCAAATCTTTTCAGCTTTCACTATTGAGAGCTCTTTCCTCTTGTATTTCTTTGATATTTCTGCCCTGTGTGTGTGTGTGTGTGTGTGTGTGTGTGTGTGTGTGTGTATTTAAACACTTTCTTACTTTTGATGCCGCAAGATTCTCTAAGCTTATCTTATATGTTTCCTGTCCCAGTTCTAAAATCAGCTATTTTTCTATGGAGTCCTGGTTCCTTTTAGTAAGGAGATTATTGACTAAAAAGAAATGTTGCATTGAATCCAATATGATTAGACATTATTTTCTTTACTCATTTCCAATTTGAAAATATTTGGTACTTGTTCTGTCAGTCTCACAGAAATGCTGAAATCAGGGTGAATGACCTCATAAAGACATTAGATTTCTTTGAAAGGGATGATTTTCAAAATGAGGATGTACTGCTCCTGAAGAAAATTAGGAAATTCTGCAAAGATAACAGAGAAATTCACCTTCAATTGCCAAGTGAGACCTCACATATCTTCTAAACATGGGTCTAATATTGAATTGTTAAGTGGAAATGTGTTAATTGCATGAATAAATGAACTTCGAATTATACTGTATTTCAAGAAACAGAATTCCTTTTCTTCAGTCAGAACCAAGGGCAATACCTCAGCAGTTATTAATAAGCTATTGTTGCTGGTTTAAACAAAGAACCTAAAATGTTTATTATTGCAGTGTATCTGTTTATTGTATGCCCAGATTCCAAAGCCTAGCTTTATTTGTAAGGTTCCCCAACAGAGTGGTTGCTATAGATATAGCAAAAGCCTGAAGGACAGCATGCTGAGACTTTGGAAAAACAGTTTTATTTCCAAAAGCAAGGGATAGACCCCGAGGCTTAAAGGGAGTTGATCCCTAGGATAAAGTCATAGCTCACATAAGGTTTTCAGAATAAAATCTAAGATTTCAGGAAATTCTAGGGTCCAATTATGTGATGTTCAAAGGAAACAATGAATATGAGTAAGCTTTAGTTTTTACCCTAGGCTTAAGACAAATATGTGCAAATCATTCTACTCAATGTTAGGGAATAAAAGATTAATTTTGTTTCTTCTTGTGATAATAATAACGAAGAGGAGAATGACATGAAGGTGATGAAAGCTGGGGTTCTAGGTGCCTAAGTTGTAAGTTTCTTCAGTTTAGAAATAATCACGGTGATGGAACTGGACTTCAGTCTGGTCCTTTCTCAAAGAAAAATGGACCAGATTCTATGGGAAGGTTTCTTTTTTTTTTTGAACCAGCCTCATGGTAAAGTATGCTCAAGTACCAACCTCCACAAAAGCCCATTCATTTCTCAAATGGAGTTTTCCATCCTGGGAAGGCCAAGTGTATGAGCTTTCCTTATCTCCCATCAGCTCAAAGACAAAATATCTTATAATATTTGTAAAAGTTTAACCTCTCAGTAATGTGTAAAGAAAAAAAATAAGAGGAAGCAATGTGGCAGAGGAAAGGTCAAGCAGAACCAGAGTGGCCACGGGAAGAATGATCTTCCAATGCTTCTTGCTGGGGCCCCTGAGATGGGTTGTCTGACTACTTAATAAGAAGCAAATTCTCCAATGGGAAAACAACCCAATGCTCACGTATCACTTACTCATTGAAGGAGAGTGGGATGACAATGAAGTGAGGGACTTCAAAAGCAAACCTCGGCAAATGACAGACCCACTTGAGTGCTCAGGTGCTGAAAAAATAGTGAGGAAGGACTGATTGAGTCAGGGTAGCAAACATTTGTCCTCCCTGTTGGCTGCCTTCTTTGCCTTGATCACCTGAGAAGGATCCAAAATTCTTATTAAGAGTTATCTCTTTGGTGACATTGGCTACTCTTCTCAAAACTATTTCAAGGTTCAAGAGGAACTGTAAGGTAAGACGTAGCTCTTTCTTTGACATTGTCTTCTTTTGCTAACATTTGGAAAGTATTAACTTCTAAGCTTCTCTTTTCCTCCCCACCCACGAAAATTAAAATGCAACATTATATCTATATGCATACATGTATATACATATAATTATTTTCTAGTATTAAAACATTCGATACTTGTTTGCCAATAATATGGATAATTTGAAAGCTTTTTGAGAATAGGATTCTACTTTTGATGCCCTGGAGTGATATAGCTGTTATTTTATAAAGAGCATCTTTCAATTAGTTTATTTTGAATCCCCCTCCACGCCTCAGCTCTAACCCCAATTTAGATTAAAGTGTTAAAAAGATCATCATAACATGTAGCCTTGTACAAGGAGATGATCTAATTATTCAGCCTTGCTGTACCAGCTTAATAAATTATGCAGTTTCGCCTGCAGTATTTCACCTGAGAGAATGAGTGTGTCAAACACTATAGAGCATGAATTCTCCAACTAGCCTGTGTAGATGCCAAAGCAGCGATTGCTTAGTGCCATGATCTGAGAATTGGTTCTACAGAGCTTTAAGAGTGAATGTTAACAATTTATATATATATATTTTGGCTGGGGTTAGGAATATATATTATCCTGAAAGGGCTTGTATGTGCATAGAATATACTATATGGGATAATCGTTGTATATTTAATCGCATTCAAAGGGCATGCTGTCACTTAATTATTTGCATATTATTCTAGAGTAATAATAAAAAAGCTAAAGGGAATGCCTCAAGAGTTTAGATGAGTTTGAAACACATAAATATCAGTCTCTTGAGGCTCCTGTCAGTAGAACAAGAGGACATATTTATAGATCTATCTGTGGACATGGGAAAAAGTTTCAAAATCTACTCCAATTATTTGGGCTCATTGAATGACTATTAAATGAAAACCTTTTGGTCTACCTGATGGTTTGTGCTACCTTCACCATGTTATTATAGAGCTGATGTGTATGGTTCCCCAATGACTGTGGAAACTTCTAACTGGTCTGATGGAGAGTTGGGGTTCGGTGACCTCTGAGAACATTATACTGTGGTGTGTTTAGATTCTGGATAAGGGTGGATTTAAAGGCAATGATGGTGAGCATGTATTCTTATTTTGTCTCATCAATAAAAATCTCAAATGAAGTGGATATTGTAAGTTTATCATGGCTAAAAACCTGAATACAAATTGGCACTGTCAATAAAAGAAAGATAGTTAATGAATCATTGCCTTATATTCAGGTTAACTGCTAATGTCAAGGAAAATTTTATCGGACATGTAAGCTATGATTTTACATCAGTGAGCCAAATCCAATTGCTACGTTTCCATAAAATAGAAGCAGCTTTCAATTTTTAAATCTCCACTTGAAGTTTAAAGAAACCTTTCTAGATAAGAAACCTTTCTACCTACCCAACTGCTTGCCAGAAACCTTCCTCTGCCTTGCACTCCATCTATATAAATTTTGTATGAAGAGAGAATGTCATGAGATGAGGAGGAATGGTAAGTAAGGAGCAGTTTATCTGTCTTTAGCAGCTCTCTCAGTTTTGCTTAGAATACCTTGACAGGAGATGTACATTTTGAGGCACAATTATAGCCCTCACCATGATACGGATCTAGGTAAGAACAGGGGGCTGCCATGGGTGCTGAGCATGAGAAGATCTTTTTCTTCCAGCATCCCAGCATCCCAGCGTCCCAACATCTCAGTATCCCAGCATCCCAGCAGCAGTAGGAGCCTGGACCTTCTCCTGCAGCACCAGCTACCAGGCAGCACAGAGGGCCAGAGATCAGCACTACCATTCATCCGCTGATGGATAAAACCCTCAAATCAGTGGGCCAAAGCTGGCTTAGGTATGATGCATACAAATACAGGTTGCATGAACTTCAAGCCAGTGGATGTGAAAGACAGGCTGAAATGTTCTTTTATTAATTACCTGACAGAGGACCTTTAAAAACTTCATGCAGTAAGTTGCAAAACATTTTGTTATAGTCAACTCTAAATTATCTGGGGATGGAAGAAGTAGAAAGAACTGGACATCAGCATTTGTTGAACAGAGAGATATAAGGAGAACTGTTGGGGATTAAACACAGAAACGGGGAAAAGACCATTGCATTTGTGGTGCTTATGAGCTCTTGATGGAGTAGGAATAATTCAAAGACATACAACTGAAGACTTTACTGCTTGCATTGAAGCTAAACTCTTTTCACTAGAAAACCAATTCTGTGAGTTTAGAGATCTTTTCAATGTTTCACATATTAAAAATGTGAAGATCCTGTAGAACATGGGCACATCAGGGAGAAGGCCTTCTAGAATGGATTCCTGGTTGGACCCATTCTGGACTCCATTCATTCTTTTGTTCAATAAACATAGAGTGAGCACTTCACATATGTGAATCCCTGAGGTCTCAACAAAGGAATCTGCTGTGGAAGCCCTCCAGGAGACAAAGAGGAGCCTGGGGAAAGAGGAGGACTTCACAGGGAGAAGAGGGAGAGAGAAAGAGCAACAGTTCAGGTCGTGGGTTCTGATTTGGAGTTCTGCTTGAAGCAGGAGGATTTCCATTAGTGTATGAGATGGAATAATGGTTTGAAGAGGCTGGTGGGGACAGAAGGATCATCTAAATACAGGGATAAAGTGTGTGGTTTCATGTGCATATGTGAGAAAGTGGTCATTCAAAAACAGAGTTGATCTTTATATTGAAATTTAGAAAATAATTTTTCTAATAGACTAGATGAGGGTAAGATTAAGTTTTGACCATTTTCTCAAAATGTCCCATGTAGCTTTCATGTAACATATATTACTTACTGGAGAACACACTTTCTTGAGAGGTTATGTGACATAAGGGTATTTGATTAAATAAGCACCCTTCAAGAAAATCAATGCATGTACAAACACACACACACACTCACACACACACACACATGCACTCTCTCTCTCTTTCTTAATTTAAAAAAGATTGCTGTCTTTAACTCACCAAAGCTAGCCTTAATATGCAGTGAGTTGTAAACAATTTTATTATATTTAATTTCAGCTTGAAAGTTCTATGATTATATTTTTATAGCCTTTCTCATTTATAAATGTTTGTCTATGGTAATTTACTTCTTATTTCCTAAGGGGTATTACTTTCCCTGACCTTGTATGTTTTCAAGAAGGCTGAAATACTTTGACGACAAAAATAATCTGAGCGATCGAGCACTATAAGCAGCTGCTGTGCAGGTGCTGGTTCAGGGTGTTCTGCAACTCGGACCTCCTTTAGGGGGGTTGCACATACATTTGGCTAAGGACACCCAGAGGATGCAGAGTTAACTCATTATGAGATCAATAATCTGCGAACTGTGAATATGCAGGAAAACAGAATCTGTCGGCTTTTCAATCTATTGTGGAAATAGAAGTCTTTATGTGGTCTCCGAGAGTGTTCTGGTCCAGCGAGTCAATAATTCCCATCATATCACAGAAAATGTGTTGTCCCTACAGGCTGTGGAATGCCCGGGGAGTGCTCTTTAGTAACTGGGTATCCTGCATAGTAGAATATACATTAACTTGAGATCCTACGCCAAGACCTAAATGGTAAATAACACACAGTCAGGTACATTGTACCTAATAGTGTCTGTCAAGCAGACTTAGACAGGGGAGAAGAACAAATAGGCACTCTAGGCAAAGACTCATGTGGCATTTTCTGATGTGAATATTTTCAGACTTACTGGAGGAAAGGGAAAAAAGGAAGAGATGGAAGCATAAAGGAGGAAAGAGGAAGGTCGGAAGGAAGGAAAGGTAGGAAGAAAGAAATGAAGGGAGATAAGAAGGGAGGGAGAGAAAGAGGGAAGAAAGAAGAAAGGAAGAGAGAAAAGGAGGAAAAATAATGTGTGTGTGTGTGTGTGTGTGTGTGTGTGTGTGTGTGTGTGTAGTTGCAAGTCCAAAGTTGGGATCAATATCTAAAATTAAAAGTTTAGTTATAATACTTAATTGGGTTACTAACAATAGATTAAGCAGCAGTCTTCAAACTGCAAAATAAGTTTTTGTTAAGAAATTGACTGTGATAAAAACCAATATAAATAGAATTAGAAGTGGAACATGGAGCAATCATATAGACATAAGAGAAACCACAAGTATCATGATAGAGATTATTCTAGAGTGTTGGAAACAACTCTTTTATTACCTAAAACAAACAAATGAAAACATAGAGATGCCCATAATATTTCCATAATAATAATTAACATTTGCAAGCCCCTTATAATTTACAAGGCATTTTACAGCAATTACCACAGTTAATTCCCACAATAACCCTGTGAGTGTAAATATTAGACTTCCTATTTTACAGCTCAGAGAACTACTTACTGCCCAGGGAGGTTAAGGGGCTTTTGCCAAGGTCACTCAGGAGTCAGCCATAAAACCGGTACCCAAAGGCAGATCTTTTGACTGTAGATTGTCCTACCATCTTAGCCTCGCTGCCTTCGATCCCACTCCAAAAAGTTACTTCTATAAGGTAGAGATGGAACTACCTGGGGGACAGAATACATGCTTGACAGAAGCTCTTAACAACCAACACAACATTTGAGCTTTAAGGTCTAGAATTTCAACATTTTTTTTCAAAGAGAGAAGTAAAATATATATATTGCTTTCTCCTCTCAAATGCAGTTCTTTTCAGTATTTTTAACTTTTATAACAATAAAGCTTTGTCACCATAGTTAAAATAAAACATGAATTGCTGAGTATCAGATCATAAAGTGTGGCTACTTGTGGACATTCATTTTGAGAGACATAAGATGGAGGATGAAGGCAGTCCAGGCAGACAACTAGAGTTATTACAACATCCTGGTCTACGACATGGGCCAGGTACTGTGAGGGAAATCATGATGAGCAGATAACAACCTCTGCTCTCAAGGGAACCTGCCATCTATTGAGAAACACACCTGTGCACGTGGAGCAAGGGGAGAATACAAACGTGGGGGAAGTGAGAAAGTGTGTGCCCTATTTAGGGATCAGAGAATGAACCAGTTGATTAAACCAAAGAGCTTGCCTTGTAGAGTAGTGGAGAAAGAACCGGAGAGAGAAAGATTTATACACCAGAATGAGAGTTGGATTGTATGCTGAGAACAGTGGAGCATCTTGGTGTGTGACAGTGGACAGAGGGCATAGTGAAAGTATCTAGGAAGGGCGAATGTAGTAAGAACATAGAGAATAAGACAGGAAAAGTTGTGGATTGGAGAGACTTGTTACAAAGATATGGTAGTATTCTGAGGTGAGGTAGTACGAACATAGAAATACCAGTAAAAGACAATTATCGTTATTGTTTATATTATTAGTGATAAGAAGCGTCCTTTTTAAATTGCTTTGTGATGCATTATTCAAAATGAATTTTGCATCTGGATATCAACAGGTAACCATGATCAAAATGTATGGAATTTAGTGGGGGTAATAATAGCCACTTTCACAGCTACCAAGAAAGTTAAGTGAGAAAGCATATGAAAAGGCCCGAACACACAGTACATGCTCGGCTGAAGTTAGTCCCCTTCTTCCAATGTGATTTCCATTTGTAATATTTCCCTGTACCTAACCTCACATATAGGTGTGTATGTTTGTGTACACACGTATATGGATTATGTGTATGTATATGTGTGCATTCACACACATATTAATACCCACCCATGTAATCATACTCATAAGAACATAACACACGTGCTATCCCAGGTATACCTTCAAGGTAAAATTAAATTTAAGTAGGTATGAAGTACCCATATATACTCACTTTAATCCTTATAATGCTCCATATAGGGCCTTGCCTACCCATCCTATCTCGCTACTCTGCCTTGGTAGCAGTACCCATGGGTGCCACAGATGTCTCCTAGTGCCATCTAGTGGGGAATCCCACTTTCTGCCCCATAAGTCTCTGTGCTGACTCCACCATTGCCCCAACTCATCATTTTACAGGTTGCTTCTATCATCCCAAGAAACAACAGTGCTAAACAAGTCTCCTCTGTATTTCTGTTTAGGCTCTTTCCAGTTAACCTT
The DNA here is from genome assembly GCA_004027375.1 of Macroglossus sobrinus. Taxonomy (NCBI): domain Eukaryota; kingdom Metazoa; phylum Chordata; class Mammalia; order Chiroptera; family Pteropodidae; genus Macroglossus; species Macroglossus sobrinus. Next base: position 827,937 of record PVKZ01000219.1, read on the forward strand.
CTGGGTGTTTTTGGACCTGAGAACATCTCATTGAGATATTCCCACCTCTACCTACATACAAGGAAAAGGCTTGGAGCACCTCGGTCCACTGTGCCAACAGGAAGTGAGAGACTGTGAGTACTTAAATCACTTCTAAGTCCATGTCTGCAGGATCTAGAAGGAAAATTCTGTATCCTGTAATGAAAGCTTTCTGCATTTGGTAAATTTAGGAATACTTTATATATGTATAACTCTTTCTTTAGTTCAATGAGAACTTTGGCTCACAAAAAGATGCCACAGGCTGATTATTTTAAAGAGATGAAATTATTTCGGTCTTCCTTTGTATGTGAAGAAAGCCATGTTGGTTATAGAAATTGTTACTGCTATATTTTGATTAACTCATAGAATTCAATCCTCATTTCCTTTAGCTAGTGGATTCATGCATCAAAAGACTAATAATAGTGGAGAAAACCAAGCTGTTAGAGCCTTGTCTATAGAATGAATTTATTTTGCAAATTCTTAAATCCATTTAGAATTTTAGAGGTGATAGAGAAACATGGTAGTGGATGAAATGAAGAGTAAATGCACAAGTTTAAAACTTATTGGTTGGTTAATTAGGCCAAAGAACTAGTTAATGCTATTAAACATCAGTTGAATCACTTTCAATGTCCTACTTAAAGTGATTAGTTAAATTAATCATCCTATTCTGGTTGTTCATGTAACATCAAAGCATATATAAATTAGCTATCAATCTCTGGCCCCCACTTGCTCCTTCCTTAATCCCAGGGCCCAGGGACATTTGGATTGGTCTGGATAGTTTTTTCCTTGCTTCATGTTACACCAGTGCTAGTGCTGAGTATGCTACCTATACGTTCAATTAAAATGGTAGCACCTTCTTCTTAAGAGTTGCGCACCTCCAGGATAAAAGAAAGGTATAAGTAGAGAAAGGGTGAGTAAGAGTGACAGAAAGGCAAAATGAGGTTTATTGCTATAATGGATTTGGCTTGAGTTTTCTACTACTAAGTCAGTAAGTCAAATCTTGTGGAAGAAGATAGAAATTCAGACCAGAGGTTAGTAGATTGTTGTGAGTATAAATGAAGAATTTACTCAAATTGACTCATATTCTGAAAATATAACTCATTTGAAAGGGTTGGATTTGTTTTGGCAAAAGTTGAATGTCCTAGTTTGCCTTCCTGCTCCTTTGTTTAAGGGGCAAGTGACGCTCATGAGACCTATCTATCAAGAAATCAACATCTCAGTCTCTGGGTTGGGAAGATAGAGAAGAAGGAAATGAAAGCACCATGTTTTTATTATGCTTGAAGTTACTTATTTACAAAGAGGTTCTTCATCAATTGAAGCTATCTGTAACTCTGTATGGCCTCTCAGTTCTGCAGCCTTTGTTGTAATGTTACATTTTGTTTCTAATATTTCTAGCTACTGTTTAGAAATCTTTGTGACTACATTGCTCTTTATCGATAATTTTATGTAGCATAATCCATCACGATATTGGATGTTGGGGCGGGGAGAAGGGCATTACTTTGTCTTTCACTTGGTGCTCAGACAGCTCTCTCATATTGATTTCTTGGCTCGCGTGTTTGTTAGATGATGATTTGCACTTTTCCTGTATTGTGTTTATCCAGATTATGTTTCAGATGTGTCTACAACATATCATCATTAACAACAAACGTTTATTGAACATTTATGGGCAGTGGATCAGGCCCTAGGCCAGGTACTAGGGATAAAAAGAGGAATTTAAGTGATCCCTACCCTGGAGAATCTATTGGACTATGTTTGTTTGTTTTTTTTTTTTTTAAAAAGAAGACTCCTAACAGCTTCTGCCCAGTGAATGTTATAGGCAATAAATGCTCTTGGAGTTCAGAGAAGGGAGTGATTGGTAAGGGCTGGGTGGTCAGGGGAGGCTTTATGAAATGTGAGTGGCTTCTTACAGGATGAGAGGATATTTTTATAGGATACTAAATAAAGTGAGTTTCTGAATACCATTGTGCCAGATTAAAAAAAGGTAATGCATGTATCTTTAAACTACAATTGCCTCATTAATTATTTATGAGCTCAAGACAGAGAATCAATATTCACCTGCTTTCCACAGTGCTTTTTTGCAGAGTTCTATTGTTAACAGCCTTACGTACTTCGTCACACACACCAAGGAAAAGCCAACCAGTCTGTTAACTTTCTCATTAAGACTTCTTGGGCCCAGTTGCCAACTTTTCAGATTGTCTTTTGCTTTGTCTAAAATTTCTCCCCCATTGGAAGTTCCTATCTGAAAAAATGTATATCCAATGACTTCTTAAAACAAAGTGGGTTTTAAGGTAAGAGAATAGAAAAAAAAAGTGACTTTCTTGTAAAGCTGCCTCACTGAATCTTCTGCAGAATGCAAGTTTAACCCTGGAGAGGCTGTTAGTCCCCCAAGGGAAATATCCATTTATAAGAAGTTCCAGAGTTTTTCTCTATAAGAGAGAGATGATCAAACCTTTTTGAAGGTTGAAAACTTTGCTTATTACTTTTGTAGGACTTTACTGGTTCAGATATATGTTTACCTCCGCTTATTGACAGAAAGGTTGGCAGGAAGACTGTTGGTGGCTAGCAGTATTCATATTCTAAGGACTAAGCCCTGTAACTTTTCTAATACCAGTTCTTTTTCCAGAACTCTCGCTGTGATTTCTCTTACATTATTCTTTTTTATTTTAAATATCTTTTTAAAAATAATTTATTTTGGCTTTGATGGAATGAGAGGCAAAAAAGAAATGAAATGCACATTTTTTTCCTTGTGTGTCTTCATACCGCATATATTTAGGGGTACCTATTGCATACATAGCATAAAGCCTTCCGCAGATCTCCAGGGGACTACAATCTGCTTATTGTGTTAGACATGTGAAAGGTTATGAACATTCACTTACTCTATATTAGATGGGTTGAAAAAACAAAGAATAAATTTTTATACCTGTTCTCAATTCTATCAATACTGGTAGGGTATTAAATTTTCCAATTAAAGGCATTGTAGAAGTTACTTAGGTGTACTTGGGTCTAATGTGGACAATATTTAGTGAACCTGAAGTATAAATGCTCAATCAGGCATATTTCCTCTTTTACAAAAAGTGTCTCTATATGTCTTCCAAGATGGTTGGATGCACGCAGGGAATGCTAACATGCCCTCTGGCCATAAGGCGTGCTGGGCTGTCCTACACACTGTCCTCGGTTCTGTCTGCCAGAGTGAGGGTGGCCTGGGCTTGTTCCCAAATACTTTGTGCCGGTATCTTCCCACGTGGCTTATCTCACCTGTGTGTGTGTCTGTGTTGTGCTGTTGCTCACACCATTGAAATATATAGTCATCAAATATATCTGTGTCGGAGAGGTCCCTGCATTTTTTTATCCTTCTCATCTAACCCAATGTTGCTGGGTCCTAGCACCTGTGTGTTCACAGGGATTTTAAGGGACCCCTGCATACAAGACTTCTTCTAGCCATCTTGGGTATAGAGGACCAGAGAAGCAGATGGATGTTCTAGAAAATATCAGTCTGTAGAGCTAGTATTTTTATTAGCTAATTTCCCACCTTTAGTCAAGGCCCAAGAAAGTCCAGGCTATTGATTCTCAGAGAACCTGACTGTATTCTTACCCTGGGAGTGTTCACAGAAAATCCTCATCCTTTTTCTTATGTGGGAATGACTTCTCCTTGTCTCACATGGTGGGAACTTCTCTATTATTTCTATTCTCTGCACTATGGGTTAGGGTAAAATTCTGCCATTGGGTTTTCCAGGCTTGGCTTCTGATCTGAAAAGAGGAGCTTTTGAAATTTAGAAAACTCTTTCTCTCTTGATTCAACCTGGCTTTCAGAACCTTTTTGCACTATGGCCAAATTTCCCCTTTTTCCTTTCATTCTTATTCGAACAGTCTAAATCATCTCCAAAGCAATGGCTATCTCTAACAAAATAGAAGGAACACATGAAAATACATAAAAAAATATATGTTAGCCATGTTACAATGTCTACCTAAAACCATAGAGAGAAAGGGCAAGGATCTGAATAGTTACTAGAGTGGAATTGTAGTAAGAATTCAAAAGTTGGACCACAGTGGGTTAGAACAGTCAGGGAGGAATTCTCATAAGCAGTGATGCTTATTGTGGCACTATGGGATGGAAGAACTGGGGTAGGTATAAAGAAGAGGAAATAAATCCTCGATCAGACTTACTATCTTCTTCTCCCATACTCCCAGAGTTCTGTATTTATAACTCATGTACATCCCTTAGCTCAGTTTTGTTGTTTCCAAGTTACTCAAGAGTGTGTCTTCCTGTAAGATTATAAATTACTTGAGGACAGAGATAAAAACATTCTGTATTTTGTATCTATGATATTACTTAGCCTTGTGCATGTGCACAGTAGGCCTTCATATATATTTAAAATTTAACAACATGTTAAAAAATTAGGATTTAAAAATTCTTTTTCCCTTAGCTTTCTCTTTCAAAACTACCATGTTGCTTTACCTCCTGTATTAAAAAATTTTTTTTTAAAAACAAAAATTCAAATAGAGACTTTATATTCTTCAAATCCCAGTTCCTCAAATTCTTTTATCTTCTTGCTGTTCTACCATTTATCTATGGGATTTACACATGATGGTCACCTCAAGTTGTTATTTTCTATTATAAAATATATATGACATAAAATTTACCCTTTTAACCATATTTAAGTATAGAGCTTGGTGGCCTTATGTATATTCACTTTGTTGTGTAACTATCACTACAACCTATCTCCAGAAATTATTCTTCTTTCCAAATTGAAACTCTGTACTCATTAGAGACTAACCTCCTATTTCTCCCCTTCCCTCAAGCCCATGGCAACCATCATTCTATTTTCTGTCTCTATAAATTTGACTATTATACATACTTCATATGAGTGGAATCATATAATATTTGTTTTTTTTGTGTGTGTCTAGCTTATTTCACTTTGTGTATGTCTTCAAGGTTCATTCATGTTAAAGCATATGTCAGAATTTCATTCCTTGTTAAAGATGAATAATATTCCATTGTATATGTAGACCATATTTTGTTTATCTATCACCTCAAGTTTATGGTGAAGATAATGTGCTTATTACTAATCAATGGGCATCTGTATACATCTCTGAGTATTTTTTGGTAACTTGATTCTCTTTGTATTATGATATATTTGACTATTTGACTCAAGAGTGTAAATAAGATCCCTTTTGAAAAAGAATATGTGATGTGGTACCTCCAGAAAAAGCACTTTCTCTAGGCAGATAATAGTAATTTTAAGGTCAAGTTACTTGGATTTTTAAAAGAAAAAGAAAAATGTTTTTATTTTATGCCTTTAAGGTTTCTTCTGTATGTCACTGAGGTGGCTAGAGACTTCAAACTGATGTTCCCCAGATTGCTAATTCTAAAACAGCCTTTCCACAAAAGGGGTATGGAAGGTCAAATAAATTTGTGAATGTTGCTTCCAGTGACCCCCATTGTAAGTTCTCATGGTATGTAGGGATTTTAAAAAGCTCCAGTATGTCTGCTGCTTTAAAAAAAAAGCTTAATTTATTTTATTCAGAATTTCTATGCACATCTGAACTCAGAATCATTTTTAGTTCTTATTTTGGTAATACTTCAAAATATTTTCTATTAAAACAAGATAAAATCTTGAAGAAGAAAATTTTTTGTATAGTCTTTCACTCTGTGAAGGAATAAGTAAAGGCAGTTAAGTTCGTTGTTAAAAGCATGTTCACCGCAAAAACAGCATTTTAATCATGATTTCCCTCAAATAGTAGAATTGAGAAAGAGGAGGTGAAAGGTTGAAGGAGAGTATCAAAGCCAGAGATGAAATATTCAGGGAGCTGTGTGAGGCCCGTGGGAAAGATGCATTTGAAAAAAAGAGCAAAGAGAGCTAAAAAAAAATAAAAAAATGTTTTCTGTTTTTATGCTTCTGAGAACCTCAAATACCAGCAACTGAAGACGTTTCACAACTTAGTAAATTTACCATTGTTTTTAACCTCTGTTTTCTGAATTTTCCTGAGTGAACACTTTTAGTTTACTTTTAAACAAGCAAGAAGGTTATTGAGAGACAGGAAGGCAGGAAAATGCATTCAGAAACTATATTTTAGGAAGGAGAGCATCCCTACAGTGAAATCGAATGAGCGGACAACAGTATATAGGGACTGCAGTGGGCAAAAACAACTAACACACATACTCAAGTATAAATAGACCATGAAGCTATTAAAGGTTTAAAAAGCTGTCCCCTAGGCTGGCACCTGTAGAGGGTTAAGACTGAATCTTCACTTGATGATAGATGTTCTATAGGAAGCTAAGTTCATGAGGTCAGGCTACCTTGTTTTCTGACCACTAACAAATAGGCATGGCAGTAGATATTTGGTACGTGAATTTGGTGGTCTAACTTAGAACTCAGATATTATTATTAGACAAAAAAAGAATGATATGAATCTTTATCAGATAAAGTCACTCATATTCGAGCTAGGAAATACCAACTCCTGGTAGTAAGCAATAACTGATTCGGAAGTTGAAAAAATGCCCCAAGGAGGAAGTGTAATCCACTCATATTTAAAGCAAGTCACTGGTCTTAGCCGGGTGACCACCATCACTGGGTTTCTCTTGTAGGAGAGTTTATCTGAGGTAAAACCCATTTAGAAAGAAATGTCAAGACTTTGGGAATCAGAGTTATCCAGATAATTATTGCGCACACATTGAGTGTCAGTTTTCTCATTGCTCAGTCCTAGGTTTCTGGATTCTGTTGAAGGAGAAAGTTATTTATTGAGAAAAATGTTTCAGGCAGCCATTAATTCATCAAACTAGGACAGAGTTTTAAATTTACCTGATTTAGGCTTGATATAAGTCTATGATGGGTTCTTGGGTAACATACCTTGTTGTCCCTGTTGTAATATACCTTGGACTTGGTATAAGACTTAAAATGCTTGGGATAAAATCACAATTATATTTGCTGAAGATGTTTGACAGGCTGTACTCATGCCCTTTGAACTGTGAAATTTAGAGACTGTTCTTGAACTAATTTGAATAGCAACAACAACAAAAAGGAATATTGGGGTCTATAAATTTGCTAGTACTACCATAAGAAAGTACCAGAGGCTAGGTGGCTTAAACAATAGAAATGTATTTTCTCACAGCTCTGGAGGCTAGAAGTCCAAGATCAAGGTTTGGCAGATTTGGTTCCTTCTGAGGCCCCTCTTCTTAACTTGAAGATGGCCATGTTCTCTCTGTGTCCTTGCATGGTCTTTCCTCTGTGCTTGCATGTTCATGGATTCTCTTAGTGTATCCAAACTTCCTTTTCTTTTAAAGATATCAGTTACATTGAACTAGGGCCCTCCTTAATGCCTTCATTTAAACCAAATCACCCCTTTAAAGGCCCTTTTCATAAAATATAGTCACATACTGAGATGCTGTGGGTTAGGAATTTAACATATAAATGTTGAATTTATATGTTTGCAGGATGAGGGAGCACAATTCAGGCCACCACAGGGTCATTTGATCAAAGCATCTAACTGGCAAGATGAGAGCTGAACTGGGAAGACTAGGAATCAAACATAGTCAAGATTCTCTTCTTCTAAATATTGTCTTTGCTCTTTTCTCAGTCAGCTTTGGCATTACAGAATGGCTTCTCCAGTATGAGGGAACCATGTCTTCTAGCACCTCTGGCCTCTCATCTTTAGTGTATTATTAGAGGAGAGAAGAAGTGCCCTCCTCCAACTTTAGCCTGAAATATCCTGGAGAAAGACACTGATTGGCCTATCTTGTATCAGGTGCCCTTCTGTGAACCAATAGGTGTGGCCAGGTGGTGAGGCACTTTGGTTGGTCCAGGTTCAGCCAGTGCCCACTGCCAGATTAGTCACAACAGCCAGGGAGATAAGATCTTATCAAGGCAGCAACCCTCATCTGGAACATATTTCAGAAGTGAGCAGGATGGAAGGAGGAGGAGTTGTCCCATGGAACATTACCTTGAGGGAAAGTGTGACCCAAACAGACACCCCAATGTCCTGTGGGGGGGTCAAACACAGTCATGGAAGCAGAAAGATTTCAATGCAGTGTAATAAGGACTCTAAACAGTGATGTCATCTAACTCTCAGCAGGAAAATATGAAGATACTGGGACAGAACTTGGTGAGAAATCCAACAAAGTGTTTTATTTTTTTTTGGAGGGGTGTGGAGGAACAGTGTCAGTGAAGACTTCACATAGACAATGACCTTAAAAGTAGATCGTAGGAGGAGAAGGCTAGTCAAATGAGTGAGGTGTGAAGATGTGCAAAAGGCTTGTTGTGTGGGAGCTATGTGGAACAGCAGGTATTCCTGCAGAGTGGAGTGCAAGGTAAAAGTTGAGGTTGGAGAGCTCATGTCTTCAAAGCAGGCCGAGTTTGGAAGGCCCACAGTGGATTGAAAGTGAGCATGTATTTTTTTTTTTTTTTACTGTTTTCTCAATGAAACAACAAAGCTTAGAATTTCCATTAAAAATAAAGGTATTAAGGGTAAGGGGAGAAAATGGAAAGCATAATTTGGTGTGGATTCTCTTACAAATGCTAGTGGAGCAACAGCAGTCAGGTTCAGACATTAACTGTGAGTCTGGGCTAGGAACGTCTCCTCTTCGGTTCTCAGTTTACTCATTTATTTCCAATGAAAGGATTTGGATTGTACGAACTTTTAAGACCCTGCTCAGTCAGTTGGTTGCTACTTATCTTTCTGTGAAACAAGTATGTAACTTGCAAACTGGTTATCAGTTCCATCTGGCCTCATTACTGACCTCGGTTTTGGAATGCAAAAATCTGTGTTTGGCACAGCTCCTATCTGTGAGAACTACAGACTAATCATCAAGGCTTAAATGTGAACAATAATATATCAGTGCAAAGTCCCCATACTGAAACTGTCATGTGAGAAATATAGACAGTTCTGATTTAAGGGTTCAGAAGGAAAAGGGTGTTTGGACTGCAGTGGTGAGAATAGCTTCACAGAACTGGTGGGATTTCAACTGAGCTCTAAGGATTGTTGTGATTAACAGAGACAAAGACAGGAAGTGATGCCATGGATAGTGGGAGTTGGGCACTAGCTGGAGTAGGGAGTAAAACAGAGAGCAGAGGTGAGAAGGGCGGTTTATCCCAGAGAGAGACACTCAGGCCTTCAGAGGTCACCTACTGCCCTTCTGAATATCACTGCACACTATCTCTTTTAAATATTCTAGACCATTTTTATCCCATTGTTTGATACTTCTTGTGTCACCCATGGAGGGGTTAACCTCCAAGAAGTTGGTCCTACTCATGGGAAGCAGCCATTTTTAGTAGTACATGAACAACGCATGATGGTCTCCCTCTTTGTCAGCCCCAGTGTTCCCCATTGACACTCAGCTGTGGTCACTGAAAACCCTTTATTTCCCTTTTAGTCCCACAGAGAGCCTCAGCCAGCTCATGTAGACTAACACTGCATGAGGAGGATGTGAAGGCTGCCATCTCAATCATTACACACCTCATCACTTACAATCATGGCCAACATGACTGTGTGCCAAGTAGTGCTAAGAATTTTATAATTATTATTTTGTTTAATACTTCCAATAGTGCTATGAGATGGGTTCTATATTATTATCTCTATTTTTTTCAAGTGAGAAAATAATACTTAGAGATATTCTGTGACCTACCTAAGTTCACAGAGATGGAAGCTCGTGGAGCTGGGACTTAGACCCTGGTCTCTGACAGCAGATGGTTTCCAATTACTGTGTGTGTGAGGTCACAAAAGGTGAAAGTTTAGGATGGGAAACAACCCTACCATGGATGGTAGGGGTCACTTTCTATTGCACAGAATACACAAACCTCTGTTAACTGAGGTGGAATTTCTGCTCTGCTTTCCTTGATGAAGTGATTGGTGGTTGTGCCACTCTCAATACTGTGAGATTTGGAAGTAGGCTCTAAAGTAAAGATGGAATTTTTGCTAAATAAAAGAGGAGGAACATATTTCAAGTGTGGAATTTCCAGGGAACATGTATTGTTGTGGACATTATGGTGGAAAGATGAAACAGGACCCTGGATGGAGGGACGTGGGAGGTACTAAGTTGGAGCATGGATTTGGAGCCAGAGTTGGGTCCCAGTCTTGACCTTACCAAATCTATAAGAAGGCACAACTTCTGAACCTCAGTTTCCTATTCTGTGAAGTAGTGCTATTAGAAGGGATATGGTGAAGATTTTTCTTTCAAAAACATTACATTCTGAAACAGTTCCAAGTATAATAATGCCAAGCTACCATTTCATTAAATGGTAGCTATAAATTTAATTGCTTTTGTGATTGAGGGGTGGAATCCTCTTCAGCTCCCCAGGCACAAAATGATCACTCCTACCTGGAAACTTCCACTTACCATCTCATTGATCCACCTTCGACCTTCATCAATTCACCTGCACTGTTATTTCATTGAAGAACACTTACTTAACCCCTACCATATATCAAGCACTGTGGAGACAAAGACAAATAAAAGAGAATCCTTTGATATATGCTTTAGCTTTTCAATATATATGTATGCATATGTCTTGTCTCCCATTCAGAATACAGGGAAAGAAAAAGTTCTTTATCACTGTCTGGCAGGTCTGAAACATGTAGGGAAATCAAAGCATGATCAGAAATTCTGATCTTCGCTAATGTATAGTTGGGGAGGAATCCCAACCCCAGACGGGCTCTTATTTCCAATTGTTCTCCTGATGAAGGGGTGGGGGAGTGGGGGAGAGGGAAAGGGAGGGTATATGTGGGTGGGTGGGTGGGGGATCAGCCATCTTGATTAATTTTCTGTGTACTGTGTCCATTAGGAGTCCTTAACATGGGAGGCGGCCACTTTCTTTCTCTCTGATCAGTGGGGACACAGATGCCCCCTTGCAGCTCCCAGAAGGGCTCTGAGACTAAGCTGGCCCTGAGGTCCAGAGATGGGAGGTCACCTACCATGGTCACATGGTCAGAGCCTGAGGCTGGGCTTTGGAGGCTGGCAGATCCCCAAGGCCCCATGGCGGAAACTCCGGGGGAACAAGCCTTTGTGAAATGTTCCTTTGATGAGAAGCGTAATATAAATACAAATTGCTATTATGTCAGCTTCTGAGGAGCCACTTCAATCCATCTGGGCACCTTTGATTTTATTCTCTAATTGCTTTCCTCCTTTAAAAAACTTAATAAGAACATGTTTTCATCTGGCCTCAAGGGAATAATTTATTTATTTAAAGTAATAATAAAGTTTCAGCATAATCCCTAGGTCCCAAGGGGGAAGGAGACTCTTTGAACAATTTATTTTTCCCATCCTTGAAGTACCAGGGAGACCAAGCGGCTGCCACCGTGCTGTCCTGGAGCCCACTGCCATGGCAACGACCAGAGCCTCTCGGGCCACGGGGAAGCAGGCATGGAAAACGGTCCCATAACTTTCTTATTTCCTGCTCTCTGCTAGAAGTTCCTCCTTCAAGGAAATCAAGAGGTAAGGTAGGATGAGGCCCTGGATCAGCTGTGGGAGCCTCATAGCAACTGTGAGAGCTCATCATTGGTAAGTCCAACTCAGGCTCCAGAGTGGAGGTTCACGACGTGCAGGGCCAGGAAGAAGGGAAGGGTGACTCTGGTTTCTTCCCAGTGCAGAGTCGTCAGGTGTGGGTCTCTGAGAGCTGGAGGACTGGGGCCAGCTTCGGGACACAGGAGGAGTTCAGAAATCTCAGTCTTCGGTGTGTGCTAGGGATGAGCACCTCTATTAGGAAAACCAGTGCCATTTGATGCTATCTGCTTGCCTGTGTTTTAAGTATTTCATGTGCATGATCTCATTTAGCATTTATATGAAGCACATACCTCTGTGATTCTTGTATAAGGAATAAGTAAAATGGAGCTTGTGAAAGTTGGGTAACTTGCCCAAGGTCATCAGCTAAGAATTAATAGACCTGGGATTCAAAATTAAGGTCGGTTCTAGAAGCCAAGTTTATAACCGCTATATACATTGTCTCACATGTTGGTTGCTTAAACAAAGATAGTGAGGGTGCTTATATCAGTTACCCATAAAAGAATACTTTTATTACAAGTAATGAATAAAAACCTGGCTTGCAATGACTTAAATAAATGAGAGTTGGTTTTTCTCTCCTGATAGGAGCCTGGAGGTAGGTGCCTGCAGACACACATTCAACAGCTCAGTGCGAGGGAGGTTGTTTCCTTGCCCTTTCCCTTGTGGGCAGCACCTTCTTGTCACGGAAAAACTGTGTACCTCCAGACATCACATCTGTATTCAAGGCAGATTCCTGTCTCCATCTTGCAGGAAAGAAATGCTTTTTATAACCAACCTCCCAAAAAGCAGACTTCTTATGTCTCATTGACAGGAAAGGGGTCACACTGCCTCTCCTAGCTGGAAAGAAGGCAGAGGAAAGCAAGATTTTGTCTTTCCACTTTCTACATGTGATGGTCAGGAGTAGCTTTGTACAACTTCTCCACAGCTAAAATGTGACCTGGGCATTGGATGGTCAGAAAGAAGAGGATGATGCTGAAGAGGAAAAGTGCAAGTATCATGATGGTGAGGCTGGGTTAGGTGTGGATCCCAGTCTGCATGGAGAACTGGTGGGAGCATAGATTGGAAAGCCAGTGGACACTTGGATTGTAGTGGAATTTAAGTACCAATCCTGAAAGCCAAACTTCATCTTTATAGGCATGTATTCTCATTTCCATACTTCCATCAGCCACATTCTCTTACTCCATGTTTTAACAATATGCATGTGCTAATTACTTTAATTTACTAAATTTCAAAGGACTTACTACAAGGCTTAGGGCTGGATTCCACTGTAGGGAAAAAGGTTCTAGGTTCATATATGAATAGATCCTTTGTGCTCCATTGAAAGTAGATTGTATCACTTTAAATAGATAATAGGAGAATTCTTTCTTTCCTACTTCCATTTTCTCATCTACAATGTCCTTTCTATAAGACAAGAGAATCTGCCATTGATTAGAGGAATTAAGAATGAGACAATTACAATAAGGGTTGCTATGTGACAGAATATGGGGTGATTTATTATTATTACAACATTTTCTTTAAAATTGAATTATATTTTGGTAAAAAGAAAAGGTAAAATATTTAGGATTATTGAATAAGAATACATGGTCAAGTTAGCACAACAGTGGTTCTAGTAGAGAAAGGGATGAGTCTTAATAAATGTAATTGTCGGAAACTTTTCTCAGAAACTCTTACCAGCAGGTTTGGGGGTGTGCTTGGGGAGCCCTTCTTTGCTGTGCCTTTATGTGGACATCCTCTCTCCCCTTCCTGCCACCAGTTGGGGCGCTCTGCGGCTTTTGTGTTCTTTCAGCCTACCTAGAGCTATTCTAGATTCTTCATGACATAGAGGTGGTGCCCAGATCACTGCCACAAACTCAGAACACAGACCCTCACTGTCCCTCTTTGAAGAAGATGTTTTCATGAGGGTCTCTGGGCCTGCCTTGTTCTTCTGTCAGAGTGGGGTGGAGAGAAAGGGGAAGATACTCTTCTTTAACCTCCACGGTAACCAGAAGTCCAGAGTGTCTCATGGGGTTCCCTGTTGAGCTCTTCCTTGGCATCTAGCTGCCTTTCACTTTTATCATACCCTGATGTAAAATGACTTCCTTTGCCATTTTCCATAAGAAAGCTAATGGCACTCAGCATTCCGAGTTTAGACCCTTGATGGATGTTTTGGGAGGCTGCAAGGAGACACCCCAGTGCACAGAGCCTGGCTCAGCGGTTGTCCACCCCCTGCAATATTCAGCACACTTGTCATGTGACTGACCTTGGTCGTGCATCTCTGAGCATGTGGCCCAGTCCATCTCGCAGTGGTTTCCATGCTTGAGAGCAAGCCTGGCGGGCCAGCTGGCCTTCTCCAGCACATGCACCCCTCTGCACCATCACTACATCTCCCAGGGCAGAAATCACAGAAACTGCTGAGATCTGGTGTCCTGAGACTCTCTCCAGTTTTTGCCAGGATTGTTTGGTTTGGCATGCACGTTTTCCTGTACCTCTGCTCTGTGCATTACTGGCCTGTAGTCATTTCAGACAGCAGACGGGACATACATCTCTTATAAAAGTTTAGGAATGTGTGACATGAACTTGTCCATTCATTTGTCAATTTCTTTTCTAGTAAACCCCAATGCTGAGTTAGGCCCTACAGTAGGTCATGCGGACACACATGGATAGAATTTAGTTCCTGCCTTCCAGAGGATTAGAAGTCAGAGTGAATAACTAAGAAGTCAAATGTTGAAGAAAAATTCAGAATTTGAGATACAAATAAAAGACACAGATCTGAGAGTCAAACCAGCAATTTTTCTCACAGAGTAGACTTTTTATAAAATATTTGCCTTCTATTTCTTGCTTTCTTGGTGGATCAGGTGAAAGCCAAATAAATTCTGCCATGTCACTCCTCTACTTAGAAAACTTCTATAGCTCCCATCTCCCTACAAATAGAACTCGAGTGCCAGTATCACCATACCTTCATGATTTGTTGTGAACCCCCTTTTCCAATCTACCAATATACCCTCTGGCACTCTACACGATGTCTTGCTTAGGATTCCTCCTGTGTGCCATGAAAATGTTTATAAACAAAAGACCATGTAAGTGCCTCTAAAGAAAAACAAAATGAAGCTACAGTAGGACCATGTGTCCCATGGGGGCCTCGCTAAGTTCACAGTTTTCTCAGGCTTACTGGGTTGATTTTCCTAAGTGCCTCTTAGCCTCATAGCCTTCCAAGGATGTCTTTATGTTTCTGGGTTTATGCCCAAGTGCTCTTTACCTTCCACTTCACCCTCTGCCCCCACCTAAAAAATTTGCCTGTGGTCACAGTGCCTTTGTGTAGAGAAGTGGAGTTCTTTCTTAACAGACTTTCCTTTGCTTTTTTTGAAGCAAGAGGTGACTTTAGAGCTACCTATCAGGAAAGTGAGAAATAAATTCATTAAGAGAATTCAGGTTTAATATTAGATAAACAAAAGCCACCTGAACTATTCATTGTCTAGATGGCTTATGGCCTTCTAAGCATTATTAGAAGTAATTTCTTCACATTATACTTCTGGCCAGAGTCAATTTTCTCCTTGTTTGAAAAATTAGGAAAAAATTAAGTGCTGATTACAAAATTCCTTTGATCTGCCCAACATTATTGGATTACTCAGGAAGCTCAGTGGAATTGTACATACAGTCCTGAGCCAGGGTTCTGGGCCTTGGCCATTAGGGACTGTTGTCCTAGAATATCCTCAAAGGTCTCACGTTGGAGTTGCAAGGTGGGGCAGCATCTCCTGCTCTGTAGGGAAGGAATAAATTTTGGGAAATCATTGTTTGTCTTTGATATTATACAGTCTTAGAGTATTCAAGTTCTCTTTTTCAGTGAATTTACTCATTAAGACTCTTTGCCCATACGTGGCATTCTATGACTACAAAAAGTTCAAAACTACTGATTTTAGTTTAACTCCCTCATTTCACATTTAGGAAACTGAACCCTTAGTGGTTAAGTGGCTTCAAAAATCTGTAGAATGTTGGAGGGAAGACTAAGGAAACAACAATTATTTAAGTGAGAGGTGGATGTTGTAAATAAGTAATACTGTCCTTATAACTATTTTCATTTGTAATTCCATTCTTTTGGCTTCCCCTCTGTGTTTGCACCACAAATCAAGCCTGCCTCTGTCCCTGATAGTCCTTGGGGAATCAAGTTTTAATCTTTACTTGCTGTTGCAAAATTACCTGCCTAGAAGTCAACCCAGAGTGGCTAGAACCAAATTCTGTTTCTACTGGAATGAATCTTTTATATAGCAATTCCATTGTCTTTATTATTTAGCTTTTTTTTTTTTTTTTTTTTTTGCTCTTCAAAATAAATGTTTTTTTTTTCCCCTCATGCCTTATTGGATCTTCACAACATCTCAGTGGGATAGATAAAGCAAGTGTTATTTACTAAGGCACATTATACATACTAGCAAAATACCCATAAAGGTAGAACTGATTTTTTTTTAACAAGAGAATTTATCTGCTATTTCATTGTATAGGTAGATGCAGAAAATCACTTTGGAATCTTTCAAATTTGTCTCTTTCCTGAACAAAAAGGCAGGCCCTCCTTACTGGGAAATGTGAGATGTAAAGGGAGTAAGCATTCGCATCCTTTCAATACCCTGCAGGACGCTTAGATAAAGAAGAGATGAGCAAGTTTGCATAGGTGCCAAGGGATTTCCTGGAGGCAAGGGAGACTAACTTTCTAAATATCTTTTTTTAGATCATCTATGATAGGTCCACTGATATCTGTTGGTGAGAAAGAGCTTTAAACATTCTGAAACTGTTTTTCTGGCCTAAGCAGAAGGACCAGGAAGTCTTGGGCAGAGAACCCAGAAATAGTTGGACATAGTTGTTTAACCATTGACAGCTGTAACTAGGGAGTCACAGTGAGGAAACCCACTAGAACCTGTAAGAGGATCTAGAAAAGATATGCTTGCAACCTTAAAAGGTTGTGGTGTGGGACCCTTTTAATGGCAACACCTGTGGTAACAATAGAAACAAAGGCAGCTCAGCTGGGGACCCATTCATGGACACATAAGTTTTGTCCCCTGACATTTAGAATGAAGACTGGCCCAGTGGCAGAAGTTCTTGGATAATAAAGAAGGGGATGCCTCAGGAAGTAGGCACTAGAATTCCTGCTGATATGAACATGCAGGATCTCCAGGAAGGTATCTCTAATTACCTGTAGATGAGGTACAGACTAGGTGAGATATAGGACCTAGGCAAAGGGCATGTAGCGTCCCAGTCACCTAACCGCCTTCCCTAGCACACTGCGAGTTCGCTAGTTGGCACAGTGTGTGCTCCATTCACTTCTCATGACTGCCCTAACCACATTCCCCATTTCTCATGCCTACGAGTGGAAATGTGACCTTGGAGTGGTGGCAAATCATAAATCCTGCCATGTCTTTTTCCTGCTCATGGGTTGGCTGTTTCCCATCTAATTTTTCATATTGTTAGGGACAGTTCTCAGAAACCATTAGATGTATCGTCTAAGATCCCTTAAGCACAGCCCGGGAATGCTGAGAGCTCCCAGTCCTGCTTGTGGAGTCTGAAGGTAAAAGATGATTCTTCTCCTCCAGCTCCTTCCCTGAGAGACTGATGGCAATACCAAAGGCACCTTAAGGTTTCAGCTGAGTCTGAGGGGCCCGGGGAGTGCATTGTCCTGGCTCCTGCAGACTCCCATTGTCATTATTAGCATGCACGATAATGGCAGTTTAGTTCTTTTCCCTTGAAGATAGCTTTTAAATTTGCTCTGTTGGCCCCTTGATGAAATAGCTTCATGCATATTAATGACATCTTTTATTTACCGAGCACCATTAAGTACTCTGAAATACCAGATTCCACCCAAGGTCTCCCGGGAGACAAGCCAATATCTCTAGACTTACTGGATGAATGGGAAACTGAGGAAACAAAAAAGCTCAGTAACTTCCTGAAAGCAGCACAGAAAGTCCCTCAACTACATATGCAGTTTGTCTAGCAGGTGGTTATGGTCTTGACATTGAGCTGGCTTCCTGCATGTCCATTCATTTTTATAACAGGCTTTATTGAGCACTTGCTATGCATACAGAACTTTATAAGGCACTGAGTGCAGAGAAAAGTGAATAAGACTAATAAGGCACAAGAGGTACCTGAAAGGACATATTCTGTTCAAGAAACAGCCACATCCCTGGTAACCTAAAAGAGAGTTCAGAGAAGAAAAAGCAATGTTTTAAAGGTTAACTGGCACCAGACCATTACAGAATTTGAGTGATTACTCTCCCAAAATATCCATGCTCTACATCTAGGGGTGCAGCCATTAAAGACAATGAGTTAGATACAGATGCCTTGGAGAAAGTGTACATAATAGAGCATTAAATGGGGAAAAAAATCTGCACGTCAATGCTTTCATGTTTAGTAACTGTATGCGTATATGTTTATGAGATTATATGCATAGATTATGCATGTAGACAAATAGATGAAGATAGATGATAGAGAGGAGATGAGAGAGTGAAAGGACAAGAGAGATAGGCAGCTAGAGAGAAGTAGGAAGAAGGGGCAGAAAGGATCACATTCTTGTTTTTTATGTCACATAATATTTTAAAAGTCAGATTAGAGTGGTTTTTGTGTGTTTTCGTCTTTTAAAAATGAAATGTTCAAAAGTAAATACCCAAAAAGTGTAGTCTCCAACCTCAAGGACCTTACAACCTAGAAGTGCAAAGAAGCATTAGCCACGTGATCAGAAAGAATAAAATAAAGATAATACTAATACACGAGAAGTGTTTTCTTGAAAAGATATGTGCAAGATAAAAAGGCCACATGTTGAAAGAAAATTTTCTACCAGGAATATTGACTAAGGGCTTCATTCTTTCATCTCTAGAGAGGTAGCTACTTGCTGGTGAATTGCCATTTTGGGCTATTGGGTGGCTGCCCTCAGCTCCACCCACCTCAGGAGGAAACCAAAGACTATCCCTAGATTTCTCCTAGGTAAGAAAGTATTAGATCCACCTTTTCTAGGCTCCTGTTCCAATGCCACTACCACTGCCCATCCATCTAGAAGGAGGTATACAGGTGTGTGAGGGCTGATCCAAGGGAAGATTTTGGTGGTTAAACTAATTTAAATTTTCTATGGAACTTTGACCATTTCCTGACATGAGCCATGACCAAATCACAGGTAATGTAACAGAAATTAACTCTGTGCCATGTGTGTTTGCATCCTACAGCGAGACCTAAAGTTGGCAAACCCGTAGGCTGAGGAAGGCCAGCTAGGCTGTCGCTCAGTGCAGGTGGCCTGCTGTGGTTCTCTCATGTAGTGGCTCCAGCTGTTGATGGAAATTCTGCCCTCTGGCCAGAGACACAGTAAAAGTTCTGTGTAAAAAACACACATGGAAGGCAGAGAGGGCACAGAAGGGTGTCTCATTCTCACAGAAAAATGTAGGATAACTTTACTGAGGAGGAAACATGCTAATTGTTAAAAGATTGAATTTTGATTAGCAGAGAAAGTAGAAAGGATACTCTAGAAAAAATGCAGAAGAATCCAACATTCGATTAGCAGCTAATGCTTAAGTAGCCCTTACTCTGCCAGCTACCGTTCTATGTTCTTCATATATAATGAATTAATTAATCTTTGTAACAATTCAGTGAAATAAGTCTTACTATTGTAACTATTTTGCAGATGAGGGAACTGAGGCACAGAAAAGTTAAGCAGTTTTCTGAGGGTCTCACAGGAAGTAAGTGGTACAAACCAAGGGAATTTGGCTGTAGAGCCTCAGAACCTTTTAGTAAGTGGAGACCTGATGAAGTCCAGGTAAAGTGGTGGTGGGGACACTAAAGTTAAAAAGTGCTGGTGCGGAGAGCAGTGCCTCCCTGGCACAGCTGGAATAGTGGCAGGAACCTTGAAAGATAAGATGGTTCTGCGATGTGGCTGCCTGTGGATGTGGAGGAGAGGGTCTGGAGCATACTCTGTCTGATAAAGCAGGAAGCCACTGGACATGTTTTTGGAAGAGAACTGACATGCTCTGACTGATATCTTAGAAAATTTCTCTTGTGAGGACAGCAGAGGTGAGGGGCTGAGGATTTGGAAGCCTGTCAGGTAGGAGATGCTCAGGGCCTGAATTAGAGTCACATCAATTAAAGGATGCAGTGGAAGTGAGGGCCCTTTGTAGAAGAGAAATGACCATTCATTTCTTTCCACCTCATTGCTACATCCTGGTAAAAAGTGAATGGTGAAGACTGAGTTGCAAGCCTACAAACAGATGATAATCAACTAGTAGTAGCAGCATCTTCAAGCAGTTCCCTGGCCTACTTTTGCCTTCAGTCGACTTAATTGATTTTTAAAACAATCTCACCTCAACAGCACCCTCCCATCTCTAATTTTGAACCTAGAAAATGATTCTGCATTCTTCATGTCTACGGACGTATTTCAGAGCACCTCACATCATACCCGGCAGAGCTTTGACTTTTCCTGGTCCAGGTCTGTGGCGACACAGCTTGGACAGTTTACTACAGGGTTTTGGAGGCAGATGACTCCAAGACCAGGCCCAGTTTGCTCTGCTCCATTTGTAATGTCCTCACACTGTAAATTGCAGACATTATAGCCAGGCACTCTCTTTATGGCTTACTTTCATCCTGAAATGTTCCCGTGCTACATTTTCATGTAACTTATGCACCTCGAATGTTGTAAAAACTGCCGTAAAAGTCAATATAAATGCAATAATGTCATGTCAGTCAAAGGCAGTGGAGCAGCCCTTTTGAGCAAACAATTGGGAAACCAGAGGGAAAACTCAATTCCTCCATGTTGCAAATTGATTAAAGATATGAATCAGAAAATTAAAGGGCTTTTGGAGTTTAGGTTATTACTAACTGCTTTATTTTATGGAGCAATTACTTTGATTCTATCTCGAGTCCAGTAAAGTGACTGCCAGCATATAGCAAGATGGGGCCCTGTGTCTTTCTTATTGATGTGAATTACTCAAGATCAGGCTAAATAAATGCATATGTTCATCTTAACCATGTGAATTCATTTCTTAAGGACTGTATTTAAAATTCTAAAGAAATAATTTATAGCTAGGGTCACATCTCTGTTAGACTGACTCTTCATACTCTTCTTATCAGCCAGGAGGACCAATCTTATTTTCAAAGAGTATGAGGTTGTAACATCACATGTATGTTTAGTTTATGTTTTTTAGGCTATGCTGGAAATTCAGGGAAGCCTGGGATATTGTCAGTATGGGTTGATTTGTGCTACTACCAGGTTTGGCCTGTTGAGTGCTGAAATGTCATTCTCATCTGCTTGTCTCAGTATCTGAAAGCCTATAATTAGATAGCCATTCATTTAGAGCTTAAACCTTTTGGTACTAAGCTAAGCTTCTTGTATAAGTACCATAGGATCAAATTAAGGAGCGTGCACGTACACACACACACACACACACACACACACACACACACAACCTTAGCAATAATTAATATGGCCTTTTGGGCCTTGGAATCCAGGAAGCTAAGAGCTAAATTTAATATTCAGTTGTAGTAATTATACCCTGTGCTGGATTCCTGGCCTAGTGTGGAGCCAGGCGCATTTTGTGGGTGCTTAGTGAAGGTTGGCTGAGTGGAGGAATGAGAGATGATGACTAAGAGTCATGTTCATCAATGCTTCCTGTAAGTGAGCTTACAGGTGTGCTAAGTGCTCCTAAACATGAGTGTAATTAATCTTAACAATAGTCTTCTCAGCTATTTTCATGACCATTTTACAGATAAGAACGTGAGTTCGTAGAGGTTAACGTGATGTGCCCATATTCTCCCAGCTTGGATATGGATTTGAAACCAGGTCTCTGTGACCTCAGAACCAGCACTCTTAGCTACCTGATCACACGAGAAGACAAAAGTAGGATGCTCTTAAGCACTTGAAATTAAAGGAACTAGGATTGCCCTGAGAATTAATTTGGAAACATGGGGTAATTGCAACAGATATTAGCGGTCTCCTTAGAGAGAGAGGAAAGTTTTCAAATAAGTAGATCTTGATTCTAAGTGCATTGAGAGTTCCAAGACATCTTCAGAGAAACTGCATCAGGCAAAAGGAGTGTTGTTTGGCAGTAGAAGCACTGACCAGATGAGGATCAAGGAAGCTGGTGTGAGTAGTGCCCACCCAGCAGCATCTAAAAGACTAGGTGCCATAGCTTGGGCTTTGCACATAACAGTTTTATTGGCACCTGATCTGAAGCCATTAACTGTCAAAATTCCCTTGTTCTGATCCCAGAACCAAGCAAGCTCACCAAGCAACCTTCTGGTTGGTTTTGGCATGCCAGGTATATCTGTCTACAGGCAGGAATGTGCTGGCTGTATCCAATCTGATTGGCACAGGAGTTACAGTATTGAGGGTAAATTAATTAATGAGCAATCTGATTTACACAGTGTCTCTGAGGTTAATTGGAGAGTGTTCCTAACTAGCCTGTTCATTCTTGGATGCTGACCAAGCTAGGTTTCTAAGTCTGCAGGCCTAAGAGGCCCATCCTGGACTGCAAGGTTCACCAGGGTTAGGAAGGCAAGCCTTTGAGTCCCTTCCTCAATATCTGGCTTCACCTTTATTCAGTTTTTTACAAGCTATTCTCTCTGCTTTTTTTGTAATGACTATGAGTCCTCTGGTCACTACAGTCACACGCCACTTAATGAAGGGGATACTTTCTGAGAAATGTGTCATTATTGTGCGAACATCATAGAGTGCACTTACACAAACCTAGATGGTATAGCCTACCACACACCTAAGTTCTGTGGTGTAGCCTACAGCTCCTGGGCTGCACGCCTACATAGCATGTTACTGTACAAAACAACGTGAGATTAAGTCAAGCACAAGAGAAAATGATGCAATCAAGTGATGCGATAAACATGAGTTGTAGAGGCTGCTGCTGACATAACACAAGCTACTGTTTTACAGAAAATTTTGTAAGTAGAAAGAATACACTCTAAAATAACGATAAAAAGGATAAAATAGTAAATACATAAACCAGTAACGGTTGTTTATTATCATTATCAAGTATTATGTACTACACGTAATTGTGTGTGCTATACTTCTATACAACTGGCAGCTCAGCAGGTTTGCTTCTCCAGCATCACCACAAACATGTGAGTAATGTGTTGTGCTATGACATAACAATTGCTACAATGTTACTAGGCAAAAGGAATTTTCCAGCTCTGTCCTAATCATATGGGACCACTGTCATATATGTGGTTTGACATTGACTGAAACATCATTACATGGTACATGACTGTATTTTATTTTTTTGGCTTTAGATGTGCCTTATAAGTAAGTTATTTCAGATGCTTTTTGTTTTAAAAGCAAGTTTTGAAATAAACATGAATATATAGAGATATGTCTATATGAGAAAAACTTAAATAAGCAAGCCCATTGTTAGTTAAGAGGGAGAGGGATCATATAGCACCCTGCTGTGATCAGGGTCCTGAAAGAATATGGTACAGAGGCATTAAAGTGGGGAAGAAAAGCAGAAAAAATTAGGAGATGCAGTGCCAAACACTCTCTCTAAAACTTTGCCTTAGGAAGACACAATTGTCCTGTATCTACTTATTCATTCATCCACCCAGCCCTCCATCCATTCATTACTGCCAACTAATACTTACTAAGAATTGGTCATGTGCCCAAAACTGTTGAGCCTGGGGATATAGACAGTAATTTGTGGTACTATTAAGAAAGCAGTTCAACTCTTCTTACTAAATCTTTGATGCCAGGTGCCATGGTCAGCCATACTAATCACACAATTGTATGAAGGGTGTGTTAGGTTCCTGACACATCTCCACGCAGTGCTTTTCTCAAACTCCTGAGACTCCTCATGTCCTAGCCCTTCCTGTTTCTCCTCTCTACAGAGACCCAAAGGGACTACAACAGGCAGAGGATTAAACTTCAAAGTGAAGTTCCCAGCTTGGTGGGAAAAGTGTTTGAAGATCAGGATCTGGGGATTCTTAAATCCTCAAATTATTTCATAGCCTTGATTGCCTGTAGGTGTGACCAGCTCTAAGAATGTAGCTGGAGATATTCTGCAGGCCCTCATGGCAGCTGGAGTCTAAGGTCCCACTGTGTCCTCTGTGCTACATTCTTATCCTTGTCGCCATCTCTAGGACTCTTGCCTTACTTTTTCTTCCTGCATCCCCATAATTACCTCATCTCTTTAATTTATCAGAACTTTGTGCAGGATAGTTTTATCAAGGATAATCTTGAGGGAAACCAAAGCTGTTGGACATTTGGGAATTCAGAAAGCTTTTAGAGAGTCTTGTCTTCGTGCCTCTGGATTGTTTGCATATTCCAACTTGTACATAACTCGGTGGCCACAACTGGTTGCCAAATGGTTAGGTAGATTATAGATGAAGAGGAGAAGTTTTCAGTAAATAATGCCAGTTTGCTCTGTAAAAGTAGTCTTAGTATGAAGAAGAGGTCATTTCCACAAAGTTTATTATTCCTTCATAAGCTACTCATTCATTTACTCATCATTATCCATTCTTAATTATCTATTTATTCCTTTACTTACTAAGTTCTGTTGAATACCACTTCTACCTGGCTATAAGCTGGTGGAATTGTCAAACTCTGATGTAGTGTATTTTATTCAAAAGCTTATACTCTTGTTTTGCTGTTTTAAAAAATGTTTATAAGTTTTTTTTCCTTATGTAAAAGTTACTTATTTTCAAAGTCAGTAATAACATTTCTGCATAGGTTATTGTGATATGGTGTTATGGACTGAATCATGTCCCCCAAAGTCATATGTTAAAGTCCTAACCCCCAACGTGACTATATTTGGCTCATGGCCTTTAGGAAGGTAATAACAGTTAAATGAGGTTAGAAGGGTGACGTGCTAATCCAATAGGATTGGTGTCCTTATTTCAAAAAAAAAAAAAAAAAAAAAGAAGGAGACACTGAGAATGTATTTGTACATAGAGAAAAGTTCATGTGAGGACACCGGGAAAAGGTGGCTCTCTGCAAGCCAAGGAGAGAGGCCTCAGGAGAAGTCAAACCTGTTGACATCTTGATCTTGGACTTCTAGCTTCCAGAAATGTGAGGAAACACATTTCTGTTATTTAAGCCACCCAGTGTGCGCTGTTTTGTTTTGACAGCCCAAGCAAACTGATACAGATGGTAAGAAGGGAAAATATAACATGATCCTAGGTAATAAGAAACATAATATTAAATAGTACATACTTTGTACAACATATTATCCATATTAGTGTCTTACAGTAATACACAATTAAAAATACTTTTTCACAGGCTTATCTAATTTGAACCTCTCACTCACATCATGAAGTGAAAGTAACTATGGCCATAATTCCCATTTTGCGGATGAGGGAGATGACGTTCAACAGAGATAGGTGACTTGTTCAAGATCGTCTGATTAGAAGGAAAAGAAACTGGAGATTGAACTCAGCATCACAAAGGATGGCCTTTACCTGCAGTGACAGGAAAAAGAAATGTGATGCAACCCAAAATGCTTTTCAGAACTTCTCATTAACAGAACAGCAAGTAAAATGTAAAGGTATTTCCCATCCTGACCTACCCGCTTCCAAGTAAGCCCCATATAAAAATCTACATTCAAACATGAAATAAAATCTAAGGCATTTTCAACTTTGTGAGTAGAACTATCACTTTTCATAAAAGGTTGCTTGTTTAAACAGTAACTCCCCCAGTTCACTTAAAATTTGATTCATTCTTTATATAGAATAATTTACATGCACTCTCTATAAATACATACCTTGTATAAAAAGATATTACTATGCTAAAATCAAGCAAGCAATGTTCAAGAGATATGGATAAGGAGAATAAGAGCATATGGCCTCCTTGGATGGATTGCTGAGGTCTCGTACCTGTGGCCTGAACACCCCAGTTTCTGGCTTCAGCTGCTTACTTATATTAAGGCTTAAATGTAAGTAAGAAATTTGCTTTACAAATATTTGCAGATTTCTCTAAGAAATAGGTACAGCTTTGTCTACACTGCCTACCCAGCTCTGTTCTTTGGAAATACTTCTTTTCCTCTCCCCTTAATGAGTTTAAATGGGAGCTGCCAGTTCTGGACAGATTCTCTCCCTGAGTAGGCAAAGGCCTATTACAGAACCTCACTCTGGTGGCTTCAGTTGGTTCTCTGGTCATGTGTGCCTGACGTCCATTAACCCAATCAATGTCCTTCCTCAGCATTTTTAAAGTTTGGTCTACAGAAGAGGAAAAACTCTCCAGAGACGTGTTATGAGGTACTGGAATTGTAGGCAACCATGTTCCCCATTATAAAGAAGACAGTCTGTGATGGGAGGGAATGAAATTGTCTCAGACAGAAGCACAGATTAGAGAGGGAGAGAAAAAAGAAAGTGGTGGAATTATAATCCCTGATTCTACGTATCCCTGATGCCCTGAACACCCATCTCCTTCCAGCAGCCAGGGGAGCTAGTAAATTCCCATTGTGCCTACACTAGCACTATTCATCAACTGTGAATAATAGACCCTGTAATATTATGATTTATAATAATATGTATTTGGCCTTTATCCTGTTTCTCGCACAGAGCTCCTCAAACCCTTGGAATTTCCTAAGTGATAAGAGAGATAAAGGTATCTTGATATTCATAATAAACTCTTTTCAATTATAACACAGTTTGTTAATAAGGTGAATTTTGGAAGCACCTCAGGATCGAGTCTGGTTTCCAAGGGAACCAATCTTGTGATTAGAGAATTGAAATTTTAGCCCCACCCCCCTGACCTTTGGGGAAGAGAGAGGAAAGAAGTGTTCAAGCTTGAATCAGTTGGCTATGGCCAATTATTTAATTATGCCTATGTAGTGAAGTCCACATAAAACCCCAAAAAATGGGTGTCAGAGAGCTTCCAAGCTGGTGAACACACAAAGGTGCTGGAAGAGTGGTGAGCTCAGAGAGCTGGGATGTTCCATGCCCCTTCCCACGTACCTTGTTTTGTGTATCTCTTCTATCTGGATATTTCTTAGTTATATCCTTTTATAATAACCTGGTAATATAATAAGTAAAATGTTCTCTGAGTCCTATAAGCCAGAGGTCCCCAACTTTTTTGGCACCAGGGACTGGTGCTCCTATGAGAATCCAATGCCTGATGATCTGAGGTGGAGCTGAGGCAGTGATGCTACTGCTGGGGAGTGGCTGCAAATACAGATGAAGCTTTCCTTGCTCACTTGCTGCTCACGTCCTGCTGGGTGACCTGGTTCCTAACAGGCCATGAACTGGTATCTGTCCATGACCCAGGAGTTGGAGACTCCTACTATAAACCACTGTAGCAAATAAATCAAATCTGAGGAGGAGATAATGGGGAGCTTCAGTTATAATTGGTGTCTAAAGATGGTGATGTGGGCAGTCTTATAGGACTGAGCCCTTAATGTGTGGGATCTGACATGATCTCAAAGTAGAATGTCAGAATTGTGTTAATTGCTTTGTAATGTTGGAAAAAACAAGCACTGGAGATCCCCTTCTGTCAATGAGGCTCAGGGGGTGGATGTGGAGACCTGTATCAAATACCACCTGGAAAAGATGGTGGCAGGCAGTCTGAATTTTTGCAGTAAATGCTTAGCTGACTGGGGTCACTTCGTGGAAGAGGATGAGGGGAGGGAAATGGCCAAAAGGAAACATCTTCTAGTTTTGCCACAGATAAACTTTGCCTTAGAGAAGAAAACTCTTCCAACATAGAAAAAGGTCTTTGGTGTTGTTAAACCTATTTCATCCTACCGTAGCGAATACTGGATGCTTTGACATGATTTTTATTTCTTCTTGCGATTTTACGAGGCCCATGTAAGGCATTAATCCATGTGGAAGGACCCTGATGCCCCGGATCACCAGATTTGAGCTGCATTATTCTCATCCCAGTGCAGAACAGAAAGACTTGGCCTGTTCCCTCCAGAGATGTCAGAATGAGATCCCTTAACTTCAGAACAAGGGACTAAAAAATTGGTTGAGCTTGTTCAAACAAAGTCTCAATTTCCCAACAAGCAGTTGAAACTTGGGATACGTGTTGAGGTAGACTTCAGACTCTTTTAATGGCATTCAGAGACATGGTTCTCCAACCAATTGGCATTCAGGAAATGTTTATCAGCTCTGACAGCCACAAGTTCCACCCTGGCCAATTTTAGCTCCTGTGACTGGAAGTGACTTAGATGTTTGAAATTCTGTAAAATACAGGCTACTTTTGAAATGGAGCCGCAGAACTAGGATGGTATTCTGGCTCAGCTTCTAGGCAATTTAGGTCAAAATTCTCTCATTTTCTGAATAAGGGAAAGCTTCCCTGAAAGGACTGATGATAAATTTTCAATAAATCTGCTAGGTGGCGGGAAATGAAAGAATTATTTAAATGATTTATGAACCCGAGTGAAATGATATTTTCATTGCTGTCCACTTTCCATAATTTTTCTCTTTTAAATTCCCTTTAGTGTCTTTTCAAGGAAATAGAAGACAGGATCTAGCATCCTTTGGGGGATTGTCCCTAAGGTAGTCAGCAGAGGATTGTGTATGTGCAGGTGTCCATATGTGTATATGAGCAGCCTCCACTTGGGAGCAACTGGTAACTGTTTCTAAGTGTATTTGCCTCAATATCAATAGAGAAGGAGATTTTTACATAATTACATTTTCGAGATGATTGTTTCCTTCTTTAAGAAATTTTATAAAAACTATTTTTATATATTGTTTAAACGAGGGAGGGAAAGTAACTTTCTTTAATTCATTCATTCATTCTCTTTTTCTATTAACTTGCATTGGACTAGGCTATACCCCTGCAATGTCCTGACAAAGACACCAAGGTTATAGTCAGCACCCCAGCCTTATTTCTCATCTGCCCTGCGTGCACATGCAAGATGTCGGGTTGTCGTTAACTGTTTGTATGTGGGTGCACACGTGCTTAACATTTACTAAGCACCTACCTACTTGGTTTCGATTTGTGCTATTTGACTTTCAAGCATTCCTTCTTTCAATCTTCTCAAAGATCCTCAAAGCAAATATAACACTAATTTGTGAGAAAATACAACTGGGCTCAGAGAAGTTGAGTGACTTGCCTGAGTTTCAGTAAGAGGCAGAGCTGGAGCATGCAGGCCCCTGAAAACCACCTAGCCTCTTTGGTCTTTGTCTCCTTTTATGTTCAAAGAATGGTCTCCCTCCTTCCTTTCAGCTACACAACTCTGCAACAGTGACTTTCATAACTAATTTAGAAGATGTTGAATTTATTCCAAAAATCAGAGGCACTGACTAAATTTAAAATCAGCCTAATTACCACCAGTCAGAAAGATAGAGCCTCACTAAGGCCAGATCCTGGGTTTGAAATTGAAGAAGATGGAATGCAAACCCAAATGCTGGAATTCAAACAGTATGATTTACAAGCCCTGATAACTCTGCTGAAGGAAAGATGCGGTCACTTTAAAGAGAGAAGTGACTAAAATCAACAACAGGCATTAATTAGGCCCTTGTGCCCATCTATGGGAATGTTTTCTGCTCAGAACATTAGCCCCAGTTTGATCTTCAGGTTTTAGATCAAGGATACCATTGACAGACACTGACATGTGCATGCACACATTCGAGGGTACTTTTCAGTCCTCTTTTGATTTTTATTCTTGCTTTTCTTCCATGACTACTTTAAGATGTTTTACTATCACATGTATTCTAAGTCTTTTCTCTCTTTATTCTTTTTTCCCCTTCTTTTCTACTCTGCTTTTAATTTTTTCCTCTCCTTCCTTTGACCTAATTTTACCATTACTTTTGTTTCATCTTTCACCTTGATTTGTTTTTTCTCCATCCTTCTTGCTGTACTCGTTTTCCCTTCTTCCTATTTTCTGGATGTCCTTCATATTTCTCTTGTCTCCAAAGTGCTTAACGGGATGTGGATCGGATTAGGTCGTGGCTGGATGGTGCTTGTCTGGGATTGATAAGTGGTCCCGGAGGTTAAAAAGGCTGGGGTGCTGATACTCTTGTACTTATCACAGAATCCTACAACTGAATCCTCTCTGGCTACTTGCTTTTTTTTGGCTCTGAGACATCTTGAAAGGAAAAGAATTGTTATCTTATAGGTCTGTTTCTCTGAAATGAAAGTCAGGTGTGAACATTATTGGAAACTTTGATGATGAGATGCCTGAGGCCAGTTAACTGGGAAAATGTGTGCCCCACCATACATAACATTCACAGCTCTTCTGAAAGAGTTACTGGAAGGCTGCAGAGAGAGGTTTCATAGAGAAGCCCAGGAGAGTAAGAGAAACAAGTTGCCATCTCTTTTGGAGCTGAGGTTCTCATTCTTTGCTCTCCCTGTCTCTGTCTCTCAGACACACATATGCACACCCCTTCCCCATTTAAGCAGCTGTGAGCCAGCTTCTGAGTCTTGGTGGTGCATATAGATAGGCTACATGACACTGACCTTGAGTTCCAACTTTGGATTCTTTGGTATCTTCAGGTCAGGCCCAGGGGTAAGTTGATATTAAGAAATAAGCTATATGGTCTTCCTTACAATAAAATCGGAGTAGTTAAAAC
Source organism: Macroglossus sobrinus (assembly GCA_004027375.1). Taxonomy (NCBI): domain Eukaryota; kingdom Metazoa; phylum Chordata; class Mammalia; order Chiroptera; family Pteropodidae; genus Macroglossus; species Macroglossus sobrinus. Next base: position 857,893 of record PVKZ01000219.1, read on the forward strand.
AAACTTCTGAACTTTCCCTATTCCTCTGCAAGTATGCCCTCTTTTGTATTGTGGGTAGGCATTGTTCTTTCACTAGGGTGCTAATTTGAAGCCAGTCATGACTATAATCAGGTCATAACCTGATATTCAATGGTGAGCATACTAGCTACTTTATAGAAAGCACTTGCTATGTGCTAGCCATTGTTTTAAGTGCTTTGCTTACATTATGAAAAACTTATTTGAACAGTCCTACAAAGTATACATGTTTGTAGAACACTAGGCATTCGTATAAGTGAGAAATCTTACAAAAATTAGGCTTTTTTTTCCAAAAGGGATGTTATCACAACTGTCATCACCATTTCCTGCGACATGTTGTCAAGTTTGGTCAATTTGGGGTATCATGGGATCAAACATTGGTGCACCCTCTCTACATCTTCTCTCATAGCCAGGTACCTAAATTCCCCACCTGATCCTCAAAGCACATCTTATCACCACTGATCTATATGAAAGGCGGGTGACTCTCACGAGGTTTCATGGCTTGTGCCTGTTGGAGCTGTTGATACTGGAGTAATTGAGCTTTCTGTTCTTCCTTCTAGAAAGACAAGTCAGGTGAGGATGAGGTAGTTATGGAAAGGACTGAAAAAACAAACACACAAACAAACAAATAAATAAATAAAGAGAGGGGGGGAGAGGGAGGAAGAAGGAAAGGACATGGGAGGGAGGGGTAGAAAAGAGAGGGAGATTAAGTTGCATAACTTACTCTGCCAGAAAGTGAACTGCACTAATAGGACATTGTCCAATATCATCTTTGCTTTGCTGGTCTCCATTTAGGCAGTACTGGGTAAGTCACTTAACCAATCCAAATGTTCACTTCTCTTTCTCCTTTTGCCTCTCATGTCATTCATTGTTTTCCTTTTCCTTAAATGTTGGTGTTTCACATAGTTCTATCTTTATACATCTTTTTTTATCTCTCCAATTCTCGAATTCTCTTTGGTTGACCTTACTCCTTTTACTTCTGCTAAAAGATGCAGACATAGTTAAATGTGTATACTCTTTGGCACAATATGACTTTCAGGAATTTTTCCATGCTTATCAAAAATTGGGCTGCTGGAATGGACAAATCTAAGGGTCATTTATATGAACTACAGTAGGAATGATGGTTCCTGCAGATTTGCAATGTAGTCAATCAGTATATAAAGTGGTTGCACAGGAGTGGGCAACACTGTTATCACAGCTAACAATTGGAATCACATAAATATCCATCAGTAGGATGGTACTTTCATAACCATGAGATAAAATGTAGACATGCAGATAAAATGTTGCACTATAACAATGTAAGTAGCTGAATGAAAAAGATCGACCAAGCATTGGTGAGGATGTAGAGAAACTGGAACTCTCATAAACTGCTTGTGGGAATAGAAAATAGTACGTTCATGGTTCTGCAGTTTCCTGAAAAGATAACCATACATCTACCACGTAATTTTGATTTATCAGATTTGATTTCAGTAGGTCTGTGCTAGGGGCCTGGCTTCTGAATTTTGACACATCTCACCATATGCTTCTATTGTATGCTCTTGATTAAGAGACACTGTCCTTAACATAAAGCCTATATCACAGAATCTTGCACATAGTAGGTAGTTCAATAAATATGTGCAGAGAAGGAATCAAAGGCATCATGGTATAATGAAAGAAACTAATGTTGTAACTAGCCAATGATCCAAATATAATTGCTTACCCTTTTAGAACTTCAGGTTTCTTTTTATAAAAAAAGAGTGAAGAAGGAATCACATGATCATACACTGTAAAATCGAGATGAGAAAACCTCGTAATTCAGTCATAGACATTAGAGAAAAGTCTTGCTCAGAGATTGTCCACTGTACTCAGGGAACTCAAACTATCCTCCCTCTCAGGAGAGGACTGTCACCTTGTCAATGCATTCTAATTCACAGGATGGGTAATGTGTTAGTTTCCTAGGCTGCCATAATGAAGAAACATAGACCGGGTGGCCTAAAAAACAAATGCTTCATTTTATGATTCAGGAGGCTAGAAATTCAAGATCGAGGTGTCAGCAGGTTTGGTTTCTTTTGAGGTCCCTCTCCTTAAATTATATATGACTACTTTCTCCCTATGTCTTCACCTGGTCTTCCCTCTGTATGTGTTTGCTTCCTAATTTCTTCTTTAAGGACACTAGTCATATTGATTGAGGGCCCACTCTAATGACCTCATTTTAACTTAATCACCTCTTAAGGACTCTATCTTCAATTATAGTCACATTCTGAGGTACTTGGATTAGGACTTCAAAATATAAATTTGGGGAGAAAACGATTAAATCTCTGACAGTTAGTGAATAGAGTATGCAAATGGAAGCCTCCGCCTAACTGTGACGACAGTCACCCCTGGTCTGGAGCTTGAAGAAACAGGGAAGCATTGGCTTATAGAACATCAGTGTTATATGTTGAAGCCTTAACCCCTTAACCCCCGTTAAAATATTACCACTTAAGGATTTATTCTGGTGCCAATATACTTATTTTTGACATGGAATTCTTTTTACAGACAGATGTCAATGGAGAGAGGGCAAAAGGAATTAGAGAGTAGGATTGGCGGCATGTTTTTTCAGATTGCCTATTTAAATACAAAATTTGAACATTTCTACAGATAGGCTAAAACTAAGGAGAGTCATTTAAAAAGGTTGATATTTGGGGTGATCAAGAAGCAAATGTGTTGTGACTGATGAAAGGGAAAAGGCTGGGTTCTTTTATCCTACAACCTTCTTCTGCTTCAGTTCCTAAAACCTTCCTTTAACTCCAAATTCTCAGACATAAGCATCAGAATCATCTGGAGGACTTGTTAAAACCAAATTGTTGGGCCACACATCCAGAGTTTCTGATTCTACAGGTCAGAGTGGGGCCCAGTGATTTGCATTGCTAAGAGTTCTTCATTGATACTGATGCTGATGGCTGGGGGGCTACACTTTGAGACAGTCTGACAGGGGTAGCATTCCCATGGCCTAGTACCTAGAAGCAAGAAAGAACAAGTGTGGGGATGAGAAGCACAGTGGAGGGGAGAAAGGATGCAGACCAAGAAGCAGCTCAAAGCAATTCAGAGAGATCCGTGGATTTAGAGAAATGAGCAGATTACTTTTATATAATATCTCTTAAAGTATTTGCTGTCTGAATTATGCTGGATGCTTTGAACACAGACATTCATTATAACTTTAAAAATTAAATGACTGTAAAAAAACCTTAATTTGAAAGCACAGAACCCAGGCACTTTAAGATTTGGTGCACATGATTTTCCATCAGCAGCTGTTAGTAGGATAATTAAGGATAAATTTTCATTTAACCATGTTAAAATATGAATATATTTTCTCTCCCCCTTGCCCCTACCCCAAGCCATTTGAAAAATAGAACTGAACCTCCAGCTCTAGGTTTTATCTTTAGAGAACAAATAGATTTACTTCAATTTTGTAAACTCATTAAAGTGATTTAAGAAATATTTGACTTAATTCCTATTTCCTAAATTAAATTTTCATAATGAATAGTTTTTTTTTTTTATCAGAGTTCTCATGTGCCTGAATGAGTAAGAAAATCTTATTCCATGCCTAAAAAAAAATCTGGGCAAATCATATCTTATTTGATTCCAAGGCTTCTTGGAAATTGGTGGAAATGGGCACTAGGGGGAGGTGAGGAGGTTTTGCAGCAGACTCAGAGAACTGGAACACTAGAAGGGACCCTAATGGTCACACAGCCCCACAGCTTCATTCTGCAGGTAGGAAATCCCAAGTCTTGGGAGGCACCTTTGTGCACAAGGTCCCTAAGGCAGGCACTGTATTTCCTGAGACCACTAACCCAGGTTGTCTCATGGAGAACCCTGGTGCTGTTACCTGAATACATCATCATGCCCTTACTCTTCTAGTTTCATCCTGAGGTTTTGAGGGGAGAGAGGAACATAAAAGAGTTTGTAAGCAACCTGAAGACAGGCCCTGGGCCTGTGTCATTCACTCAACATTTTCTGCACAGAGCCAGTGACCAAACACATTGTTGGCCATACATATATTCTAATCAACAAAACTGAAATGCTTGAAATTTGGAAAGAGGATCTGAGGAGAGAAGGAGAGAGATGCAAATACAGATTATCCAACTACACAATTTGGCCAAGATTTTGTTTTCACATACTGTGAAACACTAGACCTCAATTTTAATGTTTTGAAGGCCTGAATGCAGCTGACTGGGTTTTGCTTTTTCTCTGGAAATAAGCCACATCACTTTGTCACTCCCTGTAAAGAAAGAAATACCCACATTTGAGTCTTTATTTTACCAATCCAGGTGAATATATGGGCAGGGCCTGAGCTTTCCACAGGAGCTTGGGTTTCAGTTCTGCCGAAGGCCAGTTGAGCCAAGTTCTTACTCTTAATGGCTGCCCCAAGGAAGCTGATGATTCTGGCAGGCTGGAGCCAAATCTTGCCAAACCAGAGAGAAGGGCTTCCCACCACTTCCCCTGGGCAGGCCTGGACAGCCGCCCACATTCACATCGATTGATTCCAGCCGTGTGGTGCCATGTTCACCAGGTCTCCTCCACTGGTGAAGGGTAAGGGGGCTTCCATAGTAGTGCCTGAAAAGGGCTACTCTTCCCTCTGCATTTCTTCTTTGCCACCTTAACTGTTTTGGTGATTTTCTTCCTACGCTCTCATTCTCCATTTCTTCTCTCTCTCTCTTTTTTTACATATTCCCTCTCCTTCTTTCATCTTGATCACTCCGCTTTCTCTTTCTCATTTTCCCCTCACACAATGCCACCCTTTCTTTCTCTCTACATCTTTTTCGACTCTCCTGCCCATCTCTTCTCCCACTCCCTTGACAGCCTCTTTCACTCTGATGTTTTCTGTTCCATCCCCCGCTCACATTACATCCAGCATCACACCAGAGTTAAGCTACAATCCACACTCCTTTACAAATAAAAGAGATTTTGGTTTTGCACAGCTGCAAGTAGGATTGAGCAAAATGGTACTTAACAGCATGGTCTTTTGTGGCCAGAAAGGAAGAGGGTGCTTGTGTGTGTTTAGTAGCTTTGTCTGGGGCTTTCATTGTCCAGCATTCAAGAGCAGATCCTTAATTTGCTGGAGAATCACAGACGAATAGTCAATTTGCTTTAAAAGACTCTTGATTTAAGCCTTCAGAGAGCTCTACCTCTGGCCGTGGTTTTGGAAAGTGATTGCCTGTCATCTCAAAATGTTAGAGTAAACAGAGGGTCTGCTCAAGATCATATGTTTATTTTCCACAGTGGCATTTGCTAGGTCACGTGGTGGCCATTTAATTTCCACAACTGACATTCCACAGGTCTGAGATTTCATTCCTTTGGAAGAATTTCAAATACTTGTGGTTTTAACCAAGATGAAAAAAAATATATATGTGTGTGTGTATATATATATATTATAAAGAGAAACACATATGCCACCAACCCCCAAACCCTGTGCAGTGGGGTCTGTAGCCATCTCATGGGCAGCTCCTCTGATGACTGCAGTTGCAGAGAAGGCAGGAATGCTCAGATGCCTGCTTCTCAGCGATCTTACAAGACTAGCCCTTCCAGTGGACTCCAGCCTTTCACACTTTGGCATTCATTTTATTTTGATTCCTGATACGTGTTTTGGTCTCACCAACTGAAGAGCTGGGCAATGGTGCTGTCCTGGGTTTCAGGACTCACTGTGGTGGAGGAGCCTGAACAGGTGCCCACTCTTCCTACAGGGCCTTTGATTTTCCTTGGTAGTAATTTCTATCTAAAATTTTCCAATTAGATTTTGGACAGTAGAGGACAGAGGAATAAATTCTTTTAGAAGGATTTGGATTGTTGAATTTTCACTGGGTATTAAAGTAAAGGAATACAAACAAACTGTGGCTGCTAAGGAATGAGGTTTTAAAGATAGGACCAGGCCAAAGCCACATTATGGAAAAAAAATTAGATGACATCACTGCCATTTCAACCATCCCTTCAAGCTCTTTGAATTCCAGTGGAACTTGGTACCTTTTTATGATCTTCCAACTGCCTAGAGAGCTCCCTATAGGTTTGTTCTACTGTTGAGAACGGCTTTCTGCCTCCTGCCTCTCATTTTCTGTGATTCTTACAAGTCTATTATCTTATCCCATTTTAGCCTGTTCTCTGCTAGGGAACCAATAAACTTCATTGACTGAAGGCATCTTAAGTGATCCTGCTTCTGTGTTGCTCCTCTGGTGCAATAATTCCATTTTTACAAAGACCAACTTACCAATTGTGTAACTATCATTAAGACAGATAGTGGAAAGTTCAAGTCCAACAGGAAACTTTCTATCTCCAGTTGATGACTAAAATAAGAACTTTACTTCTCAAAACTATTTTTCTTCACTATCTAGGGAAATAAAAGGGTGAAATCACAGATATAACATGAATTAGGTCTTTGGGATGTCAGCACTTGAAAGGCCCTGAATGAAAGGTGACCCACACACCATGTATACAATGTAGGGTCCCTCAAAACCTGGGGCTGTTAGTTTGTCAGTCCCATGGAATAGCTATATTCTTTCATAGGAACTGGTGTTTTTGTTATCTTTAGATTATGTACTTTAATGTGGAAAAATTATATTTGTTTGTACACCTAGAGACAATATCAAAAATTAAATTTTGCAAGACCCTCCTGCCCTTCTTTCCTGAGGCCTCCACCAGCGTTCTGCTGAAGGGCACATCCTCTAAAAGGGTAGCATGCGCTCAAGGTGGATCTGTGCAGAGACTTGCAATGATAACACATTTTCAAAGCGATAGAAGGCGAACATTAAGCTAATCTGGACACATTAACCCTAAAATTACCCTATAAAGTAGCAATTCAACTTATGAAATTAATTGTTCCAGAGATTATGGAGCTGAAGAATTTTAGATAAATTCACATATAATAGGCTAAGTTGTTTAGGAAGTTATTCCTAACTTTTGTGTTTGCCGGTGAGCAAGTTATATATAGTCAACACATTTTTTTTTGTGGTCTTTTGTCATTTGTGAGACTGAGAATGACACAATTGTAAACTCTCCCTCTCTTTAATAAAATTGCAGGTTATGACTATTGGTTAGAGAAAAGTCAATATTTTAGTCGATTTTAATCTATCAAATAAAGAACTAATGATTACATAAAAATATGTAAGCCATTTATTTGACAACTTTTAAAAAAATTACTCCTAATGTCATTAATATTTCTGATTGATCTCTTTTTGCTGTACAGTCTATGGCTGAGCTTAAAATATTTATAAACTGTAGATTTCCCCCAATTTTTTTCCTCTCTTTGAGTAATTTCCTTAAAATATACTCTGTGGAGGGTCTAAGATCGCTGGGGTTATATGGGAAACTGGTGCCCCATGGCCAAGTATGTATAGATAACCTAGGTTGATTTATGTTAACGTCTTTCTTTAAGAATTTCTCTTATGCTTCAATACCCATATATAGTTTTACATACAAAACACAGCATTTGCCACATATTTGAATCATAGAACTCCCTCTGTGGGGACTATCCTGCAGGACTAGTGTCCTATGAACACGCTTTTGAGAAACACTACTATAAAAATAATAGTAATAATAATAACAGTATGAATAGCTACAACTATAACTAGTATTTACTGAGCACATACCATATGCCAAGTATTGTAATTAGTGTTGACATATGTTAATCTATCATCCTCACCACTATCCTATGCTGGGTAAAATTACAAGACCCAAGGCATAAAGCATAAATAATTTAGCTAAAGTCACCAACTGTTACATTTGGAAAGTGTGATTTGAAAAAGGCTGACTGACCCCTATAGCTTACACTCTTCTTCTTATACTGTTTCTACTATTCTTTTCTGTGACAGATGGTTGATAATGATAGAAGGACATAATGGCCAAGAGCCTGAGTTCCACTGAGCTAGGAGCTTGAATGCCTAAGCAGGTCCTGCAGATCATGTTATCACCCTTTATTACAGTCTAATTAAAACATACCAGGACTTATAAATATAAGTGTATTGTCAACACTATTATTTCCTGAGGTATTTGAACCTCTGAAATCCCAGCACCACTGCAGAATATGCTGCAGCACACAATTTAGTACCTGATTTTATTGGCTTTCTCATGGATTCAGCTGTGCAAGTCTGGACAGGGTATACAAGTTTCATCTTCTCAACTGGACTTCAGGCTTCTGTGGACAAGGACCTTGTTTAATGCTTCTTGCTGACATATAAATACAAACCAGATTGATCAATTGACTCGAATGGCCATATTAATAACTACCCTTTTATTCATTGCTATAAAATCTAGTTTGGGATAATGGCATCTTCATGTCACTTTGCTATTTGTAATGCTTTGGCAAGTGCTGAGTTCCTTGATCACCCACTGAAGGAGATGTGAGTTGACTCTCACCTTTCCAGAAACGATCAAGTGTGTGATTTGATCAAGGCCACAGAGGAGAATTTGAAGGTGATGGAACTGGGACTCACTGTATGTTCTTCAAGTCCAGACCTTGGGCTTCTCTCAGATACCTTGGTCTCCATGTCACCACAAATGAGTGAGTGTCTCATTTAGGAGTTGCCATTCTCTTTGGAGTGTGTCCTTTCACACATGCACCTTGTGAGTAGGTATATCTCATACTAAATTGCGATCTAAACTCCCACACTTTCTCTTCTTAAAATAAAAGCCAGTGGTTTGGGCCTAACAAAGAAAGAAAGTGCTAGTGTTTTATCTTCTCCTTTCTCCCTCCAAGATGATGGAGAAGAAACCCTATTAGGGATACTTTTTAGGGTCAAGAGAATAGCAAAGCTTTTTAGAATCATTAAATATTTCCACTATTAAGTCATAGAGACAACACAAGAGGAAATAATATGTTGGAGAGAAATGACGACCAGGGGTGGGAGTGGGGTGAGGCAACAGTTGGATTATTCTTGAGTGCAATTGCTGTCCATGAAAATGAAAGAAGTTTGCAGCATGTCCCGAATCTATGGGACTTTATTTCATATAAATGGCACCAAAGAAATTATCGTGACGATAGCAACAGACCCAGGATTCCAACTTGGCTGCCTTATGTTTGGCTAGAAATAATTTAGAAGTATGTAAGTGGAAGGAACACAAAGAGAAGGAAAGGTGAAAATTAAAGATAACAGTGATTCATAAATTGAAAGATGGTATTTTTTTCTTCTATGGAATAATACATTCAGTAAGGAAACAAGTACATTTTCAAGGACACCGAAGGGGTACTGCACTTTAGATATTGAAAACACCAAGAAGAATGTGGCCAAAATGCTTAATGAGGAAGGTAATATTTTATTTCTTCAGTAATTGCTAAGCATTGAAGCTCAAGTTGATTCCAAAGATGTATTCTTGGAAACAGGAACAAAAGTACATAAAGAGATCATCTGAGAAAGTGGATAGCAGAATTCTTTTTCCTCCCAGACAAGCAGAAAGAGAAGGGCAGAGCACAGTCAAAGACTGAGTGATGTGGGTGCTGTTTCTGAGTTTGTCTTCTCAGATGTGGTGCTGACAGAATGTTTCTGGGTGAAGGGGGATGGGAGGAAGAGATGTCAAAAAGCTAACAGCTCCCATAGCAAACTCTGACTGAGTTCAGGAAAGACCAGTTCTAGCATTGGAGAATTTTCTGTTTTCCAAGTTTGTTTAAATGCACAGATGACAAGTTGGCCTGAAGCAAAATTGTGAAGGAAGAGAACATTGGCTTTAAGGCCTTATTAATCAATCAATCATCAGATATTTATTGAGCACCTCCTCTACACAAGACATCATACTGGGGAAGGCTGAAGCAAAAGGCATTTACATCCTTGCTCTCAAACAATTGACTGTTTAGTTAGGAAGGAGCAAGTTACTATACCCAGAGGAGTTAAATATTCTGAATAATGCCATAAAGCATTAGGAAAAATATTAAGAGCAAACACTATATAGCACTTACCAAGTTGCAAGACATCTTTTAAAAGCTTGTGAGTATTAGCACCTTTAATCCTTACGACAACCCTATGAGGTAGGTTCTGTCACTATCCTCATATAATAGCTGAGGAAATTGTGACACAGCTAGTAAGCAATGGCTTTAGGATGGGAACCAGGCAATATAAATCCAGAGCCTGGGGCTTTAGCCACTGCACATGCTGCCCCTCATAAAACACTACTATGTACGATGAAAAGTAAGTGAATTAGACAGGCAACAAATGTGGTGGTCATGCTGAGTCGGGTGATGCCTCTGTCATTGCTTTGGTCCAGACTGTCACTAAGTCCTTTGAGCCTGACTGAAAATAGCCCTGTGAGGGAAGGAGGAAAGGTCACTATATTTATGCTCATTTCTATAGTTGAAATGATTAAACAACTTTCTCAAGGTCATATCACCAAAAACAACAATGTGGTGAAGCCAGACCTAGACTTATGTTCTCCTTACTGCTTGTCAGAGCTTTCGGTTCTGGGGGAAGCCACACATACCACATTGCTGACTAGGGCGCATGAGCTAATTTTGAGTACTTTTCAATGTACCATCATTCTTTCCTTCCATAACATTAAATGAGCATGATGCTCCATGCTGAACATCAGGGAGAGAACAGAATGAAGGCAATACTAGCAAAAGCCAGAAAGAGTGATCAACCACTGAAACATTTATTCATGTTAAAGTTTTTATTTTGAAGTAATTTTAGACTTACAGAAAAATTGCTAAACTTGTACTGAGGATTCCCATATATGCTTCACCCAGCTTCCCCAGTGTTAATATCTTGCATAACCATAGCACAAATATCAGAGCTAAGAGATTAACATTAATACAATGCTATTAACTGAATTTATTTGGGTTTCACCAGTTTTTCCACTAATGTCCTTTCTCTGTTCCATAATCTAATCCAAGATCCTACACTGTACTTAGTTCCCATCACTCTTGAATCTTTGTTGTCTGTGACAATTCTTCAGTCTTCATCTTTTATGGCCTTGAAACTTTTGAAGAGAACCAGTCATTAATTTTATACAATATCCCTCAATCTGGGGTTATTTTATGTTTTCTCATAATTAAATTGTGGTTGTTCATTTTTGGTAACAAAATTACCAAGGAAGCAATGTGTTCTAATCTGTATCTGCCAGGTGTTATATGATGTTGATATATCTGTTTACTGGTGATATTAACCTTTATCCCTTGATTAAGATGATTTGCTCCATTGTGAAGTTCTGTTTCTTCTGTTTGAAATTTATAAATATATTAGGGAGATATCTTAAGATTATATAAATATCTTCTTTTGCCTGAAACTTCCCCCTACTAATTTTAACATGCATTGGGGGAATGCTACCAATAACAATTCTGTTGTACTGTTTTTAATGATAATTTTCCATTTCCTAGGTTTTTCTATGTTTTTAAGTAAAATTATTCTAGAAGGAAAATTTATTTATAAAATTTTTTGCATATTAGTAAAGATTCAAAGATATTTATCTTATTGGTCTAAATTTTGATTGTTGAGAGCTTTTTCAGATTAGCTCTTCAACCGTTTTGATACATCTGCATCTTTTTTAAAGCACTTCCTTATTTTTTGACACCACAATATGCTGCAGGCTCATCTTATATTTTCTCTCACCTAGCTTTGGAATCAGAAGTCTTCTCGAAGGAACCCTGACTCTTTTTATTGGAGAATGGCATTTAGAAACCAAGATCTGAGCACAAGGTGTGCTTGTTGCTCTTTCAATGTCATTGCTCTTAAATCCTCTCAAAAGAGCTTGCAAATATGTGAATAGATATTAAGCCATGCATACACATGTGTCTATACTTATTTCTGTATCTTCTATATGCATATATATTACAAAGCCATGAGTTCATACTCATACTCATACCTTTGATTCTAATCTAACGCTGTGGGGTTCATTCTTCTTTCCTTGTTTGTAATTTGATTTTCCAACAATGAAAAGGAACAGATTTCTCAAGATTTTTAGGTTTTTCTAATCTGACTCATCATCTACAATATATTTACTTATTTGCTATAAACTAGGATACACATGCAATAATTTTGGAATTTCTAATCTATACTCTTTGGAGAAACAAATTTTGCCAACTATATCACAGTATTTATATATGGTTATTTTTGTCTTTTGCCTACTATGGTTTGAGAGTCTTGAAAAACTGAAATTCACATTTAGCTCTCAGTTGTACTGTTTTCTGTATGGGCCACATCTCTCCTGGTAGGTTATGTTCTAGAAATTTGACTTTAAGAATGACAGCAGCAAAATACAGAGCATCCAGAGGATGGCCAAGGTGGTGAGTTTAGAAGCAAGGCTTTCATTAACCAGTAAGTGGACCATCACCTTGCATGCATCCATATATCAGCTAATCATCACTGGTCCATTCATCCCTTGAAAAATATTTATTTGTGGCATATAATACATGACCTATGAGCAACAAAATGATGGGATTATTGAGGCTAGATTAGAAATTGGAGTCAAGCCATGATAATTCTCTTCAAGCTTGTGAAGTTCTTTCATGTAGAATAAGAATTAGTTATTTTCTGACTACCTCCCCTTAGCCAGACTGAGACCAGTAAGTAGAATTCACAGTGAAGCAAATTTCTATTAAATTTAAGGAAGAAATTTCTAATTCTCAGAATGGTCTATCAGTTTAATAGGCCATTTTATAGAATTATGAATCTGTATTACTGATAGCTTGTCAGGAGCTAGAAAGTTGGACAGGAAGTCCCCTAAGGTCCTTTTGAAATCTAACCTTCTATGGTTCTATCACTCACCCTCTATCACCCAGCTATCATTTTTCTCTGTATCTAACTCCTCTTTCATTTCATTTTGACCCTTGTCAAGGAGACTTGATTTAAATGTCATTGATCAGAGATGGAAAACCTGCCCATGAGTGACAGAGATCTTGTCATATTAAGAGAGAGACAAATTTATAACAAACATTTTTAAATGAATAATTTAGCAATAATTTCATATTGCTGGTAAAGTAAAAGGTACTTCAGGGATTGGTCTGAGGAGAGGGTAAGCCCATTATTTGTGGTAGTATAGATAAAGGTGATCCATATGCATAGATCATTTAATTGCACTGTTGTCACTTCCTGAAATTCACTTCAGGTCCACAAATAGTATTGTTCACCTAATTTATGCTCGGCATTGTTTTGGATGCTAGAGATACTATAATTATTGAAAGAAACAAAAATCTTTGCTATTGAGAGTGTACGGGGTACAAGGCAGAGACAAACAAAAGTACAGCAGGTAATTAAAGTATTTAGTAGGTTAAAAGGGAATATGTGAAATTGAATTTTTTAAAAAGTAAGGAGAATTAGGTACACCAAGGATCAGTGTGAGTCTCATTAAGAAGGTGACTTTGGCTACAAACTCACAGGAAGGGTGGAAGTCATTACTGCTGATTCCTGGCCCCCTTCCGTTTCAGTGAGGCCATGTGACCAGTCTTGGCTAATGAGCTAAGAGAGAAAGTGACCACATCCCATCTAGGCTGCAACATATAATGACATTGAATTTGAGGAATTTGAGTATAAATTCTGACAAGTTCATTTCCCATGCACATTACAGTGGTGGCTAAGAAAAAAAGCAGGTTTCAGGTAGGCCATTGCAATTATAAGTCTCGTTTTAGTCATTGGCTTTATTCACATGTCCTCCCTTCGTTCATTTACATTCTTTAAATTCCTATCCAGATGGAATCATCTAAAATTCACTGAGTATGGGGACTCTTCATAGCTATTAACCATGGAGAATTCAGCCAAAACTTTTTAAAAATATATATATGTTACATATCAAACATACATAAGCAAAATAATAATTTTAAGAGCAGGTCGTTTATACTTTCTGCACATTGTTTCTGGCCATAATACTATGAAAAGCTTACCTAAAGTAGAGATTATCAGTTAATATGTGGTTATTCCCTGGGTACCAAACACCTTTCACAGATACACTGCCAAATGATACATACAGGCTATGTGTACAGTAACTTTTTGGCAGCTGAAGATCCATAATTTTATGACAGCTATGGCTGTCAGGCTGAATGCTGAGCTGAGTGATTTGAGTAATTCTTGCTATAGGTCAGAGGTAAAGAATGTGGTATATGATCAAACAAATACCAGGTGAACATCCTATGTTTTCTATAACATGTAAGAACATTTTCTTGTGAATTAATGAGTTTGGACTTTGAGCATGACCAGGTCTTCTCAAACATGATACAATTTGAAGGGTAACAGGCAACAATGTGTACATTTATGTGGATACCTTTATGGGCACTGGGTGATTCTCTAATTATAGGCACTGGGACACCATTATGGATACTGGCAATGGTCTTTCCTCATTGACAACTTATTTAGGAACATGAGTATTTACTATTCTACCAAAATTTTCAGCCATTCAATTATGACTAAAAATTTTCTGACAGCATGTGCAGACACAGGCCTACCCCAAAGGATCACTTTTTTGAACATAGATAGGTGGGTATGTTATAGGAAGTCTGCTAAGATTTGATCCACCTCATGTAGCTGGCAATAGACAGAGCTGAGACCCTGACTCTGCCTGCTCAGACCTCTTAGTTTCCATACTAATATACCTCGTTTGATAACTCTGCAATATTGTGTGAGCTATCACCCACCTCTTGTTATCCTCACTATATTCTTTCTGTCCCCAAGAACATGAAGATAATGTGTACCATTCCACCGTGCTATAATCCATTTTAGACTCATGCAGCCATTTTTGGGAGAACTAGGTACTTTTAGAAAGGTGGGCCAATCTTTGAATCTATTACATGCCAGTGCTAGGCACTGAGATACAACTATGGTCTGGAAATGTTTTGATGTCAAAGAACATCAGAACTGTTGATTCTAAAATACTCTGCATCCTTTGAGTCACACTGTAACCCTTTATTTAATATTTAATACGGAAGACATTCCTGGGCAGAAATATGATTATTATTGTTAGGAGAGATATACAGGAAAGAAACCAAAAGATGAAGATCAAGGGAGAGGAGATCTCTGGAACACTAGGCCAACCACATCAAGAGGATGTGAAACAAAGATATAGGAGACACAGCTTAAGAAACGATGCAATGAGACTGTGAAAGGTAGTAAGAGATGGTACAATAAAAGTTAAGTTCTGGGGAAAACTTTCTGAAACAGGGAACACTTAAATTGCAAAGGTGTTTCCCAGTGGCTGTGTTGGAAACTGGATCCCTAACAGTGTTCAAGATAAGACTAAACAGAACATTAAAGATATAGATTGTAGGGAGCAGTTTGGCATGGACTGAAGGGCGAGCCTGTTCTCTGTTCTCCTATTTCAGTACATGGCTGTAAAAATTTTACTTCCTCAGGAATTTTTGTCTGTTTTTTAAAACCCTAGCTTTTTAAAAGCCCAATGGCCACAATGCACCACTTGACCATAAAATATCTTGTTTTTGTCTTTGTTTTGTACTCATTAATTTTACTCTCACACCTCTACCCTAAACTCCATAATCGCCAGAGAAGGGAGAATCTCATAGAGTTTGCTTCTATAAATCCCATAGTAACTAGAATAAGGTTGAAGCAAGCACCAAGTGCTCAATAAATATATATTGACAAAATATGAGTTTACTTAATACAAATATCTGTCTAAGCCCTATGCTAGGAGCTGGGCAATGTAAACATGCCTTTTCTTCAAAGTGTGAGAGAACTAGGGAAAAATCCACAAGTAGTTAAATGTCCTTATAAAAGTTAAATAGAAATGCTAAGCACTAATACGTGATAATACTATATAACATAAAAGAGATCAAAAGCAATCTCTGATACATGCTAAATAAATGGTACAATATGATATGTACAACTGTTCAGTGTTTCACAAACAGTTGGATTCAAGATGAAAAGATTTTGTCTTATCTAAAGAGAAAAGCAATGCTTCTGTTAATTTTTCCATCCTTTGTCCTGTTGTCTCTTTGGGAAACTGGCATGATTATGTGAAATTTAAATTGGGGACATATGACAGATATGGAAGCACATATATGAAATTGTGGGCATTGTGATCCAGCCTAGCGGGCAGCAGGCAGAGGTAATAGGTCCAGACCCCGGACATTTCATCTGATTGGGTGGGCATGGATAGGGAGCTGGTCGACTAACCTGACCATAGGTTAGGCTTACCAAAGGACGAGCTCCATACAACAGGTAAGACTAGATGGTAAAGCATGGAATGTGAGCAAACTTTGAAAAGTTCAGCAGATTAGAGCAGCAGAGATAGTAGGACCAAAGTGGGGTACCAAGAAGAGTTCTGATCTGGGAGGAGAGGCTCTTCACCCTCACTTTGCCTTGCTTTGTACTGTGTGTGTGTGTGTGTGTGTGTGTGTGTGTGTGTGTGTACAAAGTTGAATGGGAGGAGGCTGAGGTCACTAGTGAAGACCATTGTCAGAGGAGGAAAATCTCTGAGGGTAAGTTCTGATTCCAGAAAAAGACCTGAATGATCAGAGCTTTACAGTGCCAAATCAAGATAAAACTTTGAGAATGACCTGAACTTGGTTCCCAAGGATCTGCCCTTCACTTCCATTATTAGGGCCCTTTTTACACAAAAGCAGAAGGGATGGATAACATTTTAGGTGTTCTAGAAAGTTCTTCTCATTTGTGGCTGATGCTAAGGGTCCTTTCTTTAGTAGAAGACTTTGTTTTAAAGCACAGATATGCCATGCAGAAGAGGACAATAAGCTTTTAGCTGCTTCTGTACCTCAGTGAGGGTGTTCTTCAAAGTTGTCCATGTGGGGCCAAGAGTAGGGGTCAGGCGTTAATAGATGGAGAGTGTGGATTGATGGTACTAGTGCCCACATCTTCTTAGCCTCACCATCCCCCCTGTACAGGAGGGAGACCCCACTTCCAGGTAAAGAAGACTAGCTGTTCTTCTTCTTGAAAATTAAGCTGCCTTTGCAAGGCTCAGCCAAGTCATAAGAGCAAAGGGAAAAACAGTTATTTTCAGATCAAGTAGCAGTTCCCAAAGGAAAGGCCTTCTTTTTTTTATGATTAATTGCAATTCATGGCATTATGAAAAAGCGTGCAACAACTGACTGAAAAGTGACTTCAAAAGTATCTGTAAAACATGCAATGTCAAAGGCTACCCAAGCCAGGACTATTCCTTCTAATGTCTAGGTGAACCTAGACATTAGATAAACTATGCTAAAGATCTCTCAGGAATCTTGCAATTGCAGTATCAATAACGGACCAAACTAGCTTAAATAAAAAGGTGATTTCTTTGATTTATATAACTGAGATGTCTAAGAGTTTCAAGCTCAGATAGATCAAGGAGTTTTAACAGTGTCACCAGAATGGGTTTTTCTCATTCTTATACATTGCCTTGCTATGCATTGATTTCATTCTCAGTGGTTCCATCCACTGCAGAGGTAAAATAATCATTCAGCAATTTCAGTCTTATATCCTAGGAGATATAGGTTCTGCAGAAAAGAGAGAATTCCTCTATTCCAGTAGTCCTAATGGAATTCTTGTGACTACCTCCCTAGGTCTGATTGGGTCACATTCTCATCTTGAACCAATGTCTGTGGCCATGGCAAGTGGATGCTGTGATTGGTCAAGTTTGAGTCACATCCATTTCTCTGAAATGGGGGATGAATTCAAGGGGAGGCTACTGCACTGTGTATACACTATGGAGACTGAAATGAATGGGGAGAGTATTTCCCAGGAGGAAACTAGTTTCCCCTACCAGACAGAAAGCAAATGGGTTGTGTACTAAAATAAAGTAATTAAGTGCCACTATGATGCTCTACATTCAAATTTTTCTCTAATAATGTGTGTGTGTGTGTTTGTGGGAGTGGATGGCAAAGAGAAGGAGGAGAGGCACAAACAGATGAACAGAGTAATCATATCTCTAAAGGAATGTCTATGAAGAAAACATTATTAACAAGGAGTTTGGAGGCAAGGTGCAGGCCAAGTAGAACAAGCCAGATTTAGAGTGTTGGCACAGATTGTCCTTTGGGAGAAATGAAATTCTCTCCTATTTTTTTTGGAGATGAAAACTATGACTTCTGTAAGATACTTTTTTTTATTCTGGGCTTAGTGTAATCATCTGTAAAATGGGATGGAAGAGTAAAGAGGATTTAGGTCAACTGAACACTAAGTTTCCATCATGTTACAAATTTATATCATATTTAATATTAAGTGAACTTTATGTAATTTGAAGTATAACTTCAAGACAGGACTAATAAGGATTACTGAATACAAGAAATACCTAATTAAAGAAAATGTAATATAATTTACTACAACTTCCTTATATTTTTGGACTTCATTTATGTGATAAGGGCTTTCCAGGAGTCCCTTGTATTGGTGATAGCACAACCTAACTGACTAACAGTGACAGCCAAAACTCTGAGACCTTCTGTATAGCACTTGGGATGGAGGCCAAAGTCAATTGATCAATTGTGATTTGACTGGATACTTCCATTCATATTGACCTTTCCTAGGTCAATTCAGGCAAGATGTGTGTTGTCCTCATTAATGAGATTAACATCTGGTTTAAAATGAAAATTTTAGTCTGCTATTTGTGTAAATAGTAGAACATAAACAATTTACTAAACTGAAGTTTTTTCTCTTATATTATTGGAAGTCTTTGGAGTTTGATTATGTCTTAGACATTGTTTTCCAGGGCTAAGAGCCAGCTATAGATCTTTTATTACATTTCTTCATAGTTATAGTCAAAGCCTTTGTGAGATCCAGGTTCTCCAAATGTTTGGTTTCTCTACAATTGTGAATGCAGCATTTTGTTTGATGATTTGTGCTTTAAGTCATCCATAGAGTAGGAAATGCATATTTTTTCATATTTTTTCGGAGCAGGATATTGCCCATCAACATATGTCTAAGGTGGGACCACCACAGCCTGGAAGAGTTAGATAAATGTCCTAAGATTCAAATTTACATTTGTATTTATTTATAGATTCAAAATTAGTTATGTAGTAGTATTTCAGGCCTATCCATGGGAGTCTGGTTCTCTTAATTCTCTATGACTTCCTTTATAACTTTCTCATCCTCTTGAACATCATTTACTCCTTGTTGAATATCTCCTAGACTCCTTTGATAATGTTATTCTTGGTGTGTTTCTCAAGTACAGCTCTTCCAAGAATAATTTTTTCAGACTTGATTCTCTATCTGATGAATGCATTTGAAGCTCTTTCAGGGAAAAGCAATAGAGGTACATTAACTGAATTCTCTTTTAAGCTTCCTCCTTAGTTATGACCTTTCTTTTTCTCATGTGACTATTGTTTTTCTGCAAAACTTTCTTTAAACCAAAACATTACATAAGTTAGGGCATGGAAAGGGGTGGTTGTGGGTAGAGACAAATAAAGCACTATTTTTCATGTTTCACAGAATATGGGTAGTTGTCCCACATTTTTAGTGACTTTATTGTTGGATGAAAGGGAGTAACAATGAAATATTATGTGTAAATAATAGAAAGAAGAAACAAATACTTCTAAATTGTCACTTAGATTCTTTTTTAAAAATCTGTCTCCACTACTTTGGAAATAATCAGGAAGTGTCATAGTTGCTCAACTCCTATAAGATAAAATCTTGTAAGTGTTCCTAATTTTGGGAAGATATAGGATAAACTCAAGTACTAAATAAATTGCTGAATAAAAGTAATGGAGGAGATAGATTTACAACAATGAGGTAGTGTAAAAATAGCAGGGTATAAAAGAAAGTGCATGGAATTGGAATGCTATAATTGTTTCCTCTTTTAAATTGTGAGTAATTGTACCTATGTGATAGGGCTATTGTGAGTGACAAATGAAGTAATATATGTAAAGGACTTAAAATGGTGCACGGCTGTATTGCTCCAAGAAAGCGATTTCCTCTAGAGGCACTATGCCTGCAGTTCTGCTTTTTACCACCAGGTGGAAGTAGTATTAAGATAGTAATAGACTCGCTCATTTATTACTGAGTGGTTAATTGCTTATTATTTGCAGATAAAAATCCTCATTTTCCTCGAGCTTACATTTCAATGGGGGAAAATATTTAATAAATAAATAAATACAGAATATCTAGGTTTTTAATAAGGGCTAAGAAAAAATAATAAAGCAGTTAAGAGCAAAAAGAATGAAGAAGAAAGATGCTGTTTTGACAGTAGAGTCAGAAGAGGCTTTGTGAAGGTGACATTTAAGCAGAGACCTAAATCAAGAGATAGAATTGGCTATGGCATATATGTGAGTGAAGAGTGATCCAGACAGTTGTAAAGGCAGGTGTGGAGGCCCTGAGGCCTAGCGTTTGGGGACAGCGAGGAAACCGTTGGGTTTGGATGGAAGTATGTGAGGTGGAGTGTGTTGGGTAATGAGGTCTGGGAAGCAGATGGGGCAGATCATTCAGAGCCTTTAGGCCATGGTAAGGCAATATTTCGTGGTGTGAATTCTTTATTTATTCATCCCTTTAGTGAATTCACTACCATGTGCAGATCAAGAAATGTGCTGGTGAATCCAAAAGAATAAGATGATTTACAAGGACCAGACAGAAATGCACTCCAAAATTTCCATGGAATCACATGGGTATTGAAACAGAAGTATATACAAATGGCAGAGCAAGCATAGAAGAGGCTCTGAAGTCTGAGGAAATCAAGACAGGCTTTCAGAAGATCAGCTCTGAGAAGTAAAGAATGAATAGTTTTCTAAACAAAGACATGGGGAGTACATCAGGTAGGATAAACATGCCAGGTAATAGCAATATGATATTAGTGAGTATGACAAGTTCAGGAACACAAATAGTACCGAAGAGCTAGAGAAAGCACAAAATCTAGCCCATAACTTTAAACAAAATTGCTGTATTCAGCAATTATGTATAAGACATTACCTACCTACATGAACATTGAGTTGGAATACCATTTGGAACAAGTTTGAAATAAGTTCTGTTTCCAGGCACACAATTGGTGCCATCTGAATAACTGAATTATCATCATGCACTTCTAAATTAAACTTTACTTTTTTGGTCTGCAGCGTCCCATGCAAAGCTGAATAACTCTACTAGTGTTCAGGAGAATTAAGAGCATAAAGGTTGATAGCTGGACCTGATTTCCCACTCTGCCGCTAGCTGCTTTTATAAGTGATATAACTTTATAAATATGTATATTTATATATATATTTATACATTTTATCTTTTTCTCTGGTAGACTTAGATTCAGTCTCTCATGATTGATGTTAACAATAATCTTTGGCCTTTATCTTCTCTATTCTATCCCACTAGTTTAAAATTGCCCTAAAATCAGAGATTAACACAAATGTACTATCTTCCTTAAACTCTCACTTCAGCCATCTAGTTGTCTCAGGAAAACAAACAAACAAACAAAAAACACGCAAGTTGACTTTATAAGAAGAATGCTGTGCCCCACCTGAATTTCCTTGCTAGATTAGAAATAAATGTCTATCATCATTGCCAGCTCTTTCATGTATTAGCTGTACGATCTTGGATAAGAAACCATATTTTATGAATCTAAGAAGCCAAAGATTGTAAGATGCACCCTTGCTTCAGATACATTTAGATAGAAATGAGAGAGAGAGAGAGAGAGAGAGAGGGAAATAACACTGATTTTTAAGGTGGTATCAATGTCGAGATACATATCCATTCCAGAATGTTAAAATGGGAAAAATATATTTGTTTAAAAATCTATGAACCACATCCTTAGTTTTTCTAAGCCTCGGTTCATACTTAAGGTGGTTGTGAAGATAAATGAGATGTAATGCAGGATCTAATGTACTACAGCATATAAAAGTGTGCAGAGGGTCCAAAAAGACCCCATCTTTTTTCTATTTTCCTTTCTAAAGGGGCTTCCTTTCTCCTGACTTCCGAACATGATTAACATTTACATGAACAGTCTGACATTATGAATTTCTCCCAAAAAGTACAACCTGATCTTGCATCTCCTCCCCATCCATGTCATAATTGTCTCTCAATGATAGTCCACACACAGGAGGACTTTATCCGTGAGGTCAAACTCAGATAGTAGGGTGTTCTTCAAACACCCCTAAATTCTGCAATAACCATTGTGACTCTACTGTTTAATGAACATACGATAATTTACAAAGATATTTCTTTCTCTAGGAGCTTCCCACTGAACCACAGCCTATGAGATGAATCAGTGGTTCCCCTGCAGAGTTTTTCTGTTATTAATTCAGTGTTTTGTCTGTGTGTTTGTTGGGAAAGACACCATACAGTATGATGTTAGCAGCGTCCCTGGCCTCTGCTCACTAGATGCCAATAGCATCCCTAAGTTGTCTCCGGATGTTGTCGAATGTTGACACCCTGGAGGGGAGTAAAATTGCCCCAGTGAAGAACTACTGTGTTCGAGAATTAGAGGCAGGAATTCTGATTCTTGCTGGACACCTGGCTTGGGCAGGAAATAATAACATTGTCTCACCCACCTCGCAGGGCCCCTGTGATGGGCACAAGGGGTGGAGCTCATGAAGTGCAACACAAAGATCATATTTTTTCTTCTTCCCCAAAATGGAGGGCACTCATTTCTCTTTTGCTTTCTAAACAACATGGTTGCTGTCTGATCTTTATCAGTGTACACTCAATATAGGTGAAGTCTGATGTAAAACACTTGGTATATATTATCTCACAACAGCCCAAATGTAAATACCCATTTCCCAGATAGGAAACGGAACTATAGATTGAGGCCACATGCAGGTGAGTAGTGAAGCTGAGATCAGCAGGTATTCTGGCCCAGGAACCTGGTTCTGATCCATTCTGCAGGCTGTGTAAAAGGTTCATCTTGTCCTCAGCAAACATCCAGTGGGCCAGGTCCCATGCTGGGCACCCAGTGATAAAAGAACATGATGACAGCAATAGCAGCTTGTCTGAGAAATTTTAGAATAATTATGAAGGAGCAGCAAGAAGGCCTTGAAATTTACCTACAATATTTTCCAATAGAAACAAGCCACTGGAAACATTTCTGATGAATTTATGTGCAAAAGCAAACTTTCTTCACACTGGCCAGAACCCCCTCATATGTCAGTGTGATGACTTGCAGTAAAAAATAGATGAATGTAGTCAAACAACCTTCTTTCTGTTGTCAACCTTTTGGAAAGTGACTTGGCTTTATTTTTCTCTTCTGAACTGTTTTAGAGTAATCTACATGTAGTTTTAATGGAACCTAACACCAAGGGCCTGGGGGAGGGGAGAAGTGTAGTGTATGTCTTTAGTTCCATTTTATGCTATGAGCAGAGGAACCCAGCTGTACAAAAGAGATTGATCCTTTTGCCAGGACAGTTAGAAATTTTTCCATGATTACTTTTACCCAAGCAGTTGACAAATTTTGAGGCTTTTTGCTGTGCAATACTTAGAATAAAAAACAAAGAGGTTTTAGGTACACAGCCTCTGCCTGCCCAAGAAGTTTACAATCTTCAGTATACACATACATTTAAGTATATATTTGTGATAATAGAAGCTGTCATTAAGAACCTATGAGACATCAAAAGACGTTTTGTCATTTTGTAAGTAACCTCAGCACTATTGACTTTTGAGACTGGGTAATTCTTTATTGTGGAGGGCTGTCCTGTACATTTAGGATATTCAACAGCATCCCCGGTCTCTACTGACTAGATTCCACAGAATTTACCTCTCCTCCTGCACTTGTGACAACCAAGAATATCTGCAGACATTATCAGATATCCCCTAGTGACAAAATCACCCCTGATTAAGAACCATTTAATTAGATGAAACAAATCTATTATTTGTGCTACATATTTTTGATTCCACAAACCAGGAAACTGAGGCTCCAAGAGAGTAGTTAACCTGCCCAGGAGTGTGGGGCTGAGGAGCAGTGGCAAGACTTGGGTGGAGCCTTCCTGACTTCGAGTGGTGTTGTAGCCACACCATGCACTGCCTGCTGGATGCTGAGGGCCAGGATGCACACTAGGGGGAATCAGAACAGGGACACGGCATACATCCTAATGGTTGGGCACATGGGAGAAGGTGCCTCGGTGCAGACAGGTGGGATCAAAGAGGTGAGATCAGAGAGGCGGGCAGGACAGCCCAGGTTCACAGGTGCACAAGGGTTCTGAGGGGCCGTGGGCAGGCTGGAAGGGTGAGGAGTGGTTTGGTCCAAACGAGTTGAAGCTGCACCATTTACGAGTAGTATCTCTACACCAAGCTTTTAGATCTATACAGAGGTCTCTGGTCTTGCAGGCCACAGTTTACAGTGCTTTTCTGCACCGCCAAGCTCTGGTTCCCCTCCTGGATAACGGTTCTATGCGTCCTGCAGAGGAACACTCTCTGTATGGTTGCCTCTGGTTGAGCTCTGCTCTCTGCCCTTCAGCCCTCATGGGAGGCATTTGTCACTGGGGTTTCCCTTCCCGGAGTACTAAGCAGACCTGCCAGTTCCACAGAAGACACAGAGAAATAACGTGCTGGGAAGTGATGCCTATTTCCACTGAGGTCTGGCTTTTGGCCCCTGTCTTTTCCTCGTTAATAATCCCAAAGAGGCAGATGTGGTAAATGCATTTCTGCCCTTCTCACCTCACCCTGCCACCAGCATCCCAGTTTGCTGTGCCTTTATCTTCATATCCTCTCTGCCCCCTCCCTCCACTTTGAGAAGAATTCCTGAGCAGGCTTGTCAATCTGTCACGGAGGTCTCCAGCCCCCCCCACACCCCACCACCCAGCACCTCCTTGGCTCTGTCCTGAACATCAGCCTGTGTCTGTCAAAACACTGACAGTGCTTCTCTCTGCTCGGAGAGCATCAGATCCCATCTGTACCACAAACAGTCTCCCAGGTTTATTTTGCCTATCACTTCCGAACACTTGCTATTTAAATTCCAAATCATTTTTCTGGGGGTTAACAGTGTCCCTGCTATTCTTGGAGTTTACTCACTACATCTCCAACTCAACCACCTTATTTGTATGCTCCTAGACTTGTATATACACACACTTGCACACACACAAATGTGCATTTGTACACATGCACATGCACATGGAGACACACAAATGTCTTGCCCACACCATCACTGCCATAAGCATCAGGTTGAGTTATCATCAGTCTGTATGTTACATGAGCAACAAAAAATCTGAGATAATTTCTGCTTTCAAAGAGACTGTGTGAATTATTTTGGAAGAAAGAGAAATATGGAATAGTTTAGATATATTTTGTTTGCTTCTTCAGGCCCTTTCCAATCAAAATTTAATTATGTGACTCAGTTGAAATATGTCAGGAATGTCTGTCATCATTCTTTCTCACCTCTCTTACATGCTGGGGGGAATTTAGAAGTTTTCTTCGTAAATAAAGCATGCTCATCACTTTCTCTACTTCTGAGTAGAAACAAGATTACTTGATGGCAGGAATGGGGAAGTAATCCTGCCTCTTTCAGGCACAGGACTTCCACGCCGGATGTGACATCTTTCTGTTTAACACTTCTAAGGTCCAGTGATTCTGACAGGCAACCAGGAGTATAAAATAGAGGCAGGGCAAATAGTCTTGGCTCTAGGATCAGAAGTCAACCTTATTCACCAGAGGTCCAGTGAGTGGCTGGCCTCTGATCTGGTCAAGCCCAGACACCTGCCAGCCTCTCCCAGCATCCCTGACCTGGCCCCTGCTTCCTGCCTGCTCTCCTCCATTCCCCTCCCCATGTAGCTCTCCTATTAGACTTGAGTCTTCCTTCCTCCTTGAATCTGTGCCTAGAATGCCGATTGCTGGCCACCTCCATGTTGCTGCAGCTCACTCCCCTGTAGCAGTGAGGGCCTTTGGGTCAAGGAGTTGGCATCCCAGGCTAATTCAGACAGAATGAGATGCTGAGCTATTGCCCTTCAGGGGTTTGATGTTGGAATTGGGGTTTGAGAGCTGGTGCCAGCTTCCAAATACAGTTCACCCTGATACTTTTAGTAAGGCCCAGCTTGCAGTGGCCTATTGGGAGTCCACCGTGAGTGAGAGAAGACCCAGCAGCCAGGATGCTTCTGTTAGAAATCATGACGTAGTCAGGAGTTACGTGGACCCCAAAGTAACTCCACAGTGTGTTTTCTTCAAGCTTGGAGCTATTCTAATGGTCAGAAGAATGTCCCTGATTGATTGTGGGCTCAGCTGGCATTTGAACCTAACTCATACTCTTCTGTCACACCTTTTCCCAATTTTTGCAATTATGTGCCTTGCCTTTCCTCTTCTAAAAGCCAACCAAAGGGTCTGCCTTCAAAGAATCATCTCATTGAAGTCACAGGATCATCAAAAGATAATGAATGTTGCCAGAGGGAACTGACGCCCAGGCTCATCAACCCTGGGGCATCCCCATGTTTAGGAGACACCTGCCCTAGTTGCGTAAATCTGAATAGTGGGGCAAACCATACAGATGGGATTTTAAAATACAACAAGGCATCTCTCTTGTTAGCATGCTCTGGGCAGGGTTAATTCACACTTCACACTAGTTGTATATTCTGCTTCTTTTAGTTTCCCCTCATTTATTCCCTCCTCACTTTCTTCCACTTTTCCTTCTTTCCTTTTTTCCTCACACCATGACTTTTCTTTTTCCTTCCTTCCTTCCTTCCTTCCTTCCTTCCTTCCTTCCTTCCTTCCTTCCTTCCTTCCTTTTCATTTACTTTATATGCATTTGTGTGAGTGCCATTTGTGATTAAATACCAAAAGAATGTAAAAGCATTTATAAAATGCGTGTAGGCATGAAAACTAACAAAACTTACAAATCAACACTAGTGCACCCATCACTGAGAAAAAGAAATAGGACATGGTCACAACTTGAAACTCCTATTTCATTCTCTGTCCTCCTCCAACACAACCATCATTACTTACATGTTTGTGTGTGTCTGATTTGTGATTCTCGTGGACAATTGAAACTGTTATAAGCCTGAGGTTCCCCAGACACTGGGTCATGTAAGGAAAACTTCCCTCCAACTTTCAGGTTGTAGGAGGGAAGTTTCTGAACACTTCCAGTTTTCTTCTTATTGATAAAAGTGGAAGCTGTTAAAAAAACGAATGTATCATCATCCAACATCATCCAGAAGAAACCTGAAAATTAATAACACAGCCCATGATTATGAAGCTACTTAATATGATGTGTGAAATAGTTTTAAATGTTATTAAATCTGGCATAGATAGCACTGCCTTTCTCCGACTTCTAAGGTCTATGCTCAGCAGGTTTCTGTTGTTTTTTTCCTTCCTCTGTCAAGTCTGAAGTAGTAGGGGTTTGTTGGAACTTTCACTCATGTGAACTCTCTCATATTTGGAAATGTCTTCCATGGTGGATTCTTCTCTTATGCTTGTTCAAAACTTGGAAACCATATAAAATCACTCCACATTCCTATAAAGAGCCACTAGCCACATGTGACTATTGAGCACTTGAAATGATGTGCAATAAGAGTAAGAGGAACACTGGATTTCAAAGACTTAGGGTAAAAAGACATGTAAATTATCTCGTTAAACCTGCTAATATTGATTACATTTCAAAATAATATTTTAAATATATTGGGTGAAATAAAATACATTATTAAAATTGATTGCGAATGTTTCTCTTTATTTTTTTAAATAGGGCTACTAGAAAATTTAAAATAGCATTTGTTCACATTTCTTGGCTTGTGTTATATTTCTGTTTGACACTCTGTCTTAGAGTATCAGACAGGACAGGATACAATCAAGCATTACACTGTATTAGACAAGTTGTAGGTATAGTGTAGGTTCTTGGCCTTTTGGCCTCAAATCCATTCCTTGTCCTGTTTTCACTTTGCTTTGTATCGCAGGGGAGCTGCTTCTTGTAAGATTCTGTTTCCTAAGTTTCTATGACACCTGGTTTTTGCCTGGATTTAGGCAATAGGGAGCACTATTGGGTAAATGAAGGACAGGGGAAAAAGGAGAAACCAGTGTTTCTCCCCTGTTTGCTTTGGACAGAGTTTTGGAAGATGGTGCATCACCTCCATGCTCCGGGTTTTTACTAGACAAACCCCTCATGGCTCTAATTCCCACCAGCTAGAGAGTTACCTGGACCTTAGTCTCTAATAACACTGTTTCTCCCTCTTTGCTTCCAGCCTAGAGGGAGAGGCTTTCTGCTGTTTAAATCACAGCCTACTCTCCCACCCTTGGCTTTTCATAGTTTGTATCACTTGTGTCGCAAATTCCTTCTGTTTCTCTTTTCTTGATTAGACACTGACTGATACAAAACCTAAATGAAGGGAGAGGTCAGCCAGGGGTGGAGGAAATGAAATACAAAATGAAGGGTCAGAAGAATCTCAAAGATTATCAGGTGAATCTTTTAGACTAGACATGAGTGACTTAAATGAGCGTGGTAGGGCACAGGGAAGAGAGGAAGGGAAAAAAAATTGGGGTGGGGCCTGGCCTGGGGAAAGGCTCAAACATGGAAGTTTGTGGAGTCTGTTAAGAAGACAGGGAATAAACAACCTAATGGTATGGAAAGAGATTTTTTTCAACAAACTTTTAATTCTGGAATAATTTTAGAAATCTAAGGTTTATGGGAAAGCTGTACAGATATCACAGAGATGTCTTATATACCTCTCACCCAGTTTCTCCTCATATTAAAAACGTATATAACTATGGTACCTTGGAAGATTTATTTTAAATGTGGGTGATAAGTTCTATTAGTAGAATGGAAGCAGAGTATAGAGGATCCATATTAGTTTCCAAATCTTAGAATTTGAAGGGGTCTTGGAGGTCTATGATCTACTCTTTTCATTTTATAAGAGAAGAAACCCATGCCTGGGAGAACTCAGTGACTTCTATTCATTTACTAAATATGAGTTACAATCCAATCACTGGAGTAAAATGGTAAATTAAGGGTCACTTAGATCATTTGTGGAAGAATTGAGAAAAGCACTAAATGCTTCTTCCTCACAATCCAGAGATTATTCCATCAGCTACTAATTTATTCTTGGGTCAAGTAGATGGACTTAACTACCGACAACAGGGAACTACAGTTAGAGTTTTGTTCACGACATTTCTCAGAGCCTGGGTTTGTGTAGGTCTCTTCTTTGGGGCACCTGTCGGGCCACTGATTGAAAGAATCAGCCACTATCCCATGTTTCCCCAGAGCAGCCATTCTCAGCCTTGGCTGCCCGTTAGAATCACCCTGAGGATCTTGCAAAAGGCCAGTGCCTAGGCCCCAGCTTTTCACCATTGGTCTCATCTGGAGCCTGGTAATTGGTATTTTTACTAAGTTCCCCAGGTATTTCCAACATGTGGCCAGGGTTGAGGATCAGACCCAGAGTGTACAGTAGCTCTAGAAGTTGGCTTAACTATTCCCCCAGCTATTGAGGAGCTGACAAATGTAAATTTGTCATAATCCAAATGTAAATTTCCACATGCACCGTATTTAGTCAGGAGCCCTTCCAAAGATTGGTCTTCCAGACTTCCTTTGAAATGTTTAAGTTCTCATCTGGGCACTTCCCATTTGGCCTTATTGCAGTTAGCATACAATTGAGTGTCTCCTCTTTACCATGGTTCATTATTTTCTTCTTTGTTCATATAATCACATGCCCTTGATTGGATTCTCAGAGCCAGAAATGTGTCAACACTTCGAATGTTGTCTTTGCCACCTCCAGTCTCTTCATTAAGTGCTATTTATGCCCCATATGAGTCCAAAGCTCCCTTTGCATGTGACCTCTTCTCTCTCCTTTATTAAAACTTAACTTCTAATTTCTCATTTATGCTAAGTTCTAAATCTTAGAATTGGAGAATTTAGTGATGGCAAAAACAAAGAGACTCTATCTGCCCTCATTTTATAGAAGGCTGAGGGAGGGTGCTCTAACTTGAGGTTAAGGGTTACCTTTGCTTATCTCATACGTCTTCTCCCTCCCAGAAGGTGAGAGACCGAGAGGGTTTCTGGTGTTCACAAAGCCCTCTTTCTTTTTATTGTCATTCACGGTTCCAGTGCACTCATGACTCGTGCGTGTGTCTGTGTGTGCTTGTGTGTGCATCACTTGTGAGCACATGCTATGGTCTACAGCATGTACAACCAGTAAATGCTCATAGATGTTATGGAAATGATGGAAAGGCTGTGCCAGTCTCGCAAACACAGAGCATGCATTATTCTAAGACTTCGACTTTCCAAATGGGAACCTATAAAAACAGCTGATAGATTTATGTTCATGTATTAAACAGGCCACCCAGCCCCAGTGTAAAATTAGGGTGACAACTGAATACATCACTGTTCCCGGCAGCTACCTGGGTGCACTCATTACCCAGTGGAAAATGGGCCAGGCTTGTTCATTAGTACTCCCTTCTCTGAAGGAGAGCCATTTACATTCTGTCTCATTTAAAACAAACAAACTAACTCCACGGAGATTTAAAAGAAACCAGAAAGACTTTTTCCTTTATGGCCTCTGGAAGGTGCTACTCCTGTTTGCCTGAGTCTGAGCTGTCGTGGATGAAGGATCACTGCTCACCTGCTCAGAAGAGGGAATGGTTTCCTGCGGGAAGAGAGATTACCTATTGACATTAATTAGAAAAAGGTAGAAGCTGGTAAATATTTTGGGGAGAAATGACTGCAACTTGCATGAACAGCAAACCAGTTGTCACCCCTGTCACCTCGGAACAAATGGACTGATTCCTGTGAACCTAACATGCAGGTCATGGCCCTGCAGGTGAGCCACCCACAGACACCTGGAGAGCGACGACTCACGGTCCATGGTAGGGGCGCTCATCGTTAGACCATGGGGAGGAGGGAGGAAAGGGTCTGCACTGCCTATAGCTTTACTCTCTGAAATTCTGATGCCATAGAAGGAAGCGGAGGCTGCAGGGTGGTCATGGTAATCAAATGGCGGCTCCTCATCCTGCCCCGTCTGCCTCCTGTGCCCCCACTTCACCAGCTACCCAAGACTCGCACCTCCCTTTGTCTGATCTTTAGCAACTTGTCTAGACTTACTTTCCACTCGGCCCTCCTTGCTCTGGGGAACCGTGTGGGCAGCGCCTCCTGTTTTGACCTTGTATCATGTGCCACAAATTTACTCTCCTTCTTGCCTGTCATTGGCAGAAATGGACAGGCATGGTTTTCCTAAGTCCCGTGGGACTCACACTAGCATGGCTAGCCCAAGCCAGCCTTACCCTGGATAGTCCCAATACACCATTCTTCCTGGTCCTGATCTGGTAATGGCAGGGTAACCGATCTCCATTCCTAGCTGCCTTTGTCTGTCGCCCAGCAGCTTTGAACATGTTGCTTTAGTTCTATGTGCTTCTATGTCTCCTCTCTGCATGGGACACTATGGGAATAAACACCTTAGTTAAGGAAAAATCCACAGGGTTTCTGTGAAGTAAAAATGAGAAGAAGGTAAATGAACCCTACAGAGATAAAGCTCTTCACTGGGACAAATGGTGGCACTAGGAGTAGGGTGAGTAGAGTGAAAAACTAAACCCAGCTCAGTGATCCCCCCAGTGATTGTGTGACCCCTCCCTATGCATTGGGGTCAGTTCTGCGTGTTAATGTGAGAGCTGCCTCCCCTAGACCCATGAACAATTTTTTTTTGTCATGCTGGGCGCCCTGCTCCACCCCTAGAAGGGCGGGAGGAGGGAGTGGTAAGAACAACATATGCACTTGCAGGTATATTGTACCAGCCCTGACTGAGGATGGGTCCCTGGGCCAGTGTCTGCACCCCCAGACACCTTTGTTCTGCTGCCCAAGCAGCTTCTGGAAAGAGATAGGACAGGTGTGATATCCTCACCCACAATTCTAGCTTCTCCATGTTACCTAAGTTGCCAGACACATAGTGTATGCTGAACCCCAAAAGTGACCCAAAAGTGACTCATGGCCATTTGGGAGCTTCAGAAATGGGGGAAATAATAGTTCCCACCTCTTTTAAACTTTTGAGTGTGTCATTTCCAACCCCCTCCGAACCCCCACCTCTCACCTCCAAGGGGACATATGGGGAATGAGGACTGGGAGTGTCCCCAATCCTATTTGTGGTTCTTATGGGAATGACCTTGCCTGCATATGGTGAGAGCCTGTTCTAGACAGAGGCTAAATGCAAATAAAATAGCCTGGGGGTTCACTAATGCAGGGTCCCACCAGACTGTGCAGGCCTTGAGGACCTTCAAGATGGGCTCAAACCCTGAGGTAGCAGGTGCCTAGGATACATGCAGGTCATTTTCAGCCACCTCAGCAAGAACCCCCATGTCTTCTTTGGGGAAGTGTTGGCAGGGGTCTGGTGCACTGCTTGTCATTCGCTCAATAGTTGCATCCACCTGTCTTTGTTACATTCTATTGCTTAATTTCTTACCACATTTTAAAATATCCCCAGTAGCCCAACAGAGAGGGCAACAAGGATGCTACTGGAAGACTTAAGCAAAAGAGAACTGACACCACCTCCCACCCCCAACTCTAGTCACCTCCATAGTGGTCTTTCAAGTTCCCTAGAGGATTTAATGAAAATTCCCTAATTAAATACCCTGGGGATTCCTGTGACAAAAAGTCTACCCATCAATATAAGAGAGTTACAGTCCTATTTTTTAAAACCCACAAAGCTGATAAAACTCAATGTTTTTCACCTTCTCCCAGTGTCCTGGCCTGGACACCTAGCAGTCTTGCTCTAGGTACAATTTAGCTAAATTTCTGGAATATAATCTATCTCCTTAAAGGAAAAACTCCTTCAGCAACGGATTCTTGATAACTTTGATAGGCCTTCAACCGCCAAAATCCCATCTGTGGCTGATCTTCCCTCTTCCCATCAACCTTTAAAAGTTTTCACCGCACTATTTTAAGCTCACATTGTTAAAAGCAAGGCAAACTAAATTTCTCTTGAGATTTCTGGGCTTGGTATGGCTGTGAGCTTCTCAGAGGCATTTGCTGGGGTTCTTTCTGGTCATGGCTGAGGCCAGGATTTGCTGCGGGGGATGGAGAGAAAGGGAACCAGCTCTGCCCTGTGTACTGAAAGGAATACTGGCTGGACAGTTAGAAGAGGTGGTTTCTAGAACTGCTCTGTCCAACACAACTACCACCAGCCCCAGGTGGCTACTGAGCATTTGTGGTGTGGAAGTTCAAATTGAGATCTGCTGTAAGTGTAAATTACACATTGGGTTTTGAAGACTTGGCACAAAAGAAAAAGGATATAAAAAACTCACGGACAAATTTATTGACTACACATTGAAATGATACCATTTGAGGTACATCAAGTCAAACAAAATATATTATGAATTTCATCTGTATATTTTTTACTTTTTTAAGGTGGCTAATAGAAAAAATTTAAATTTTACATGTGGCTTACATTATATTTCTCTAGGACAGCACTGTCCTAGACAAACCTACATAGCTTTTTTAATTGGTAAAATTAGGTGTGTGAGAAACCACCTCTAACCATCAGTTCTGCCCTCAATCCCTGGCCCCAAGCAGCAAATGCTGGGTATGAAGACATAAGACATGGAAACACAAAACAGTCATTAATGATATAAAGTCAGTTGTGATTAACTGCCAAATTAGTTTTTCTCACAATACAGATGTATATAGGCTATAATAAGTCCAGAGCACATCAGATTGGGAGACTATTTCTAGTGGGGAGTACAGTGAGAACAAAACAAAGATGAGACTATTATTTCTCATTCTCCGATAATATGATAATAATGGGAAATGATGAGTGAGCATGCGTGAGTTAAATGTGTTTTCAGTAACAGAAAATGCCTCTGAGTTGTTATCTTTCCCTGTAAGAATATTTTTCCAACCACCCCGCAAACCCCCATCAAGACAGGGTAACGGGTGATGCTGCCTGTTTCTTCTGGTTACTCAGAATCTCAGCCATTTTCTCCAAACAACCAAGTGTGGGAAGCTAGTGACAACGAGAGCCTCTCTGGGGCAGTGAGAGATTGTATGAGAGGATTCTGGCAGCAAAAGACAGTAAAGGTATTAGGCATTTTTTACTACTCAAGGAGAGGGAGAAAGCAGGGGCTGAATACTACCCCTTAGCACAGTGGATAGCTTTCCTGTCTGTTCTGTGATCTTCCTTTCCCGCCCCCCATCACTCGGGAAAAACACACCCTCAGCAAATGTGACTGTAGCATTTCATGAAGCTTATGTAGGAGCTGTGGTGATGTCAATTGAACTATCATGCTATTCTGAATTTCTTTAGTGTGTGTGTGTAGGGGGGGCACACCTTTGGAGAAAACCATGAACTGGCCAACGTCCTTTCTCTCCTTCAAAGTTCTCCTCCCAGCTAATTCAGGAAATAACATCTCAGAGGTTCCCACCTTGGTGTGTGTGCTGTTTTTAAATCCTTTCTAAATGGCTAAGAAGGCAATTCTTTTCAGTCATTTGCTTTGTGCAGCCCTCCCCTTTCCTGGCAGAGACAGTGTATGCACTCTATTAGAGCATTTTTTTTTCTACATATAATGGCACCAATTAAATTACCTTGCAGCCCGACCTTAATCTGGCAGGAATGATTATTCCATGAAACAGTTAGGGCTCTAATTGACATGAAGTGCCTGCAAAATATGTCTTTTGCAGCAACCCCTGTCAAAGTCACATTGATATGCTAATCCCTATAGCTGGCAGAATCACTTTATAAAGAGAGACATTGAAAATTGAATTATTTCAATTTCAGTACCTAGGAATCTAGTGATCTGTCTGTATATGTAACTAAGTAGGTGCAATGCTTTATATGGGTAAACAGCTGTACTAGGGCGTTGTCATGGAAACTGCTTGACTCATGGCAGTTGTGTTAGTGATGAAGTCATTAGCAGTGTGAAATGTACTTTGAGGTTGTCAAGTGTAACACTCCAGGAATATTTCAATGGTATTAGTGGAGCTTTTTCATTTACATAATTTAGGCTTTCGCACATGATCTCATTATCGTGCAAGAAAGGAGTAGATTGTGGGGGCAATTGTACCCAGACCAGATGTATCTCCATTATACCATTCAATTGTTATTCTTTCTCCTGAAATAGGGTCCCCCCGCAAATAAGTCTTATGAGAAATTGATAACTCCCTTGGAACAATGACTTTGAGAAACCTTCTTGGTGGTGGGACAGGCTAGATTAGCCTAGAAACCATTGAGGGTATTGGGTGGTTTCTCTTCAGATGCATTAGTTATTTTTGTTCTGATATTTTATTAACCCTATAAATTAGAAAATAAAATATGAAAAATTTATTTTTTAACCAATATTCAAGTAAGCTTTGCGCCCTTTCATGTACATCCCCAATGGGTCCTTAATGACCCCAAGGATGATGCAATGTGCGATATTAGTGGATTTCCAGTTTAAAAATCATCCTCCAAGTCAAAATATAAGCTTTTTGGTTGGCCCCCAAAATGTGACTCAATTTCCTCCAAGCTCTCCAGAGTAAGTTTTGAATAATTTCTGGCTGTTTCACAAAATTAGATTACCCTGAATCAGGCTCTGAATACTCTTCCAAAAGGAGAATTTTAAACCTATTTTAAGCAGTGATTACATCGTTAAACAGACAGCTTCCCACAGGGAACTTTTTTGACATGCAGAGCACTCAGATGTGTGAGTTTAGGTGTTTGAGTTTATAGCTACATCTCAATTTTTAGTTCCACATTCTAATTTTTTTCCATCCATTCATTCATTCACATATTCATTTATTAAATATTTATTGAATATTTATAAAAGACACTAAGAAGTGCTCTAGGTGGTGGGGTTAAAGTTCTAAACATAATAGACACAGCCCCTGCCTTTGTGAAGCTTAATCTAATGGGGATAAGTTATTCTTTAAAAAAATAAATAAATACACACACACACATATGCAATTATATGCATATATGTATGCAATTATAAGAACCGGAAATGATGAGAGAGACTAAAGGAAGGTTCCTACTTTAGATTGGAGGTATCGAGTAAGGGCCTCTGGAGAAGTGCCATTTAAGCTGAGACTGGAGAGAGGAGGATGAGCTAGGGAAGACTTAGAGGAAGAACATTTCACACAGAAGGAAACATCACCTGTGAGACACTGAAGCCAGAGGAGTTTGCTGGAATGTAGGAAGTTAAAGTAGGAGTGGTCAAGGGATGAGTTCATTCTAGGCCTCATCTTTGGTGGTAAAATAGATATCATGTGAAAAGGGTCATTGTGTTCACCATATCCAGGTGAGTTTGATTTATCAAATATTCTACAAAAGGTGAGAATCTTCACATTTTTCAGAAATTCAAATATTTGTCAAAATATGAAATAACCAGGCGTTTTTATTCGTGCCTTTTCCTTACGTAGAGTGAGTCATCAAGCAGGTATTAGAAATTTACTCAAGAAGTGACTTCCAGGCTATGCTATAGAGTCTGCTCTAATTTATTTTTCTTCCCTTGACTTCTAAATACAGTTAGTTTCTAATGAAATTGCCCTACACTTTGCATATCCTTTGCCAATGCATGCTATAAATCAATATTAGTACTATTAATATTGGTATACTTATTGCTATCTCTATTCAATTATAAGATGTTTAAGGAGAGGAACAAGCTGTGATTTTGCATCTCCCTTAATTAATTATCTCTTAGAACTATACTCTATAGATATTGTAGAAGTTTCTGGAAGGAATGTATGAAGGGTAACTATAATATGCATTATGACATGCATATTATAGCCTTGGCGCTATAAAATTCCTAAGTGTCTACAAAGTTATACTGTTTTCTGCAGAGGAATTTTGCAAATATTAATAGGAATAACTTGAAAATGGTTTCCATGCTCAAATATATATGGCTATACAATGTAATACCTTTGTGAAGACACACAGTGCATAGTGGAATCTTACAGGACTGAAATCCTGCTTTAAAGATTATACTTGACTTTGCTTAATACTAAATTTACAATCTCTGTTGATCATAGATCTCCCTCCACGTCTCACTCCATTGTTGGCCAAAGACATCTCAGCATCCATGAAACGCAGTTTGGGGAACCTAGTTCATTGTAAGGCTTTTACAAAACATTTGAAATACACTTTTTTTTTTTTTTTTAGTTTTTGAAAGATTAAACATTCTTTAGGTTAAGTGAATTCTTCTTAACAAACTATAAAACTTATCCTTTCATTCCATTACTCATTTGTCTAACACACTGATTACCTGTGGTGGATGATAGTGTGCCAGGAACTCATAGCTCAAGGAAAGCAGCTAATAAGAAATGTGGTTAAGTGGTAATGCAATTTGTCCCAAGGTCTGTCCTGGCACAGAGGTACAAGCCCCTCTCCTTCTATTTTGGCCCAATGAAAAATTGTGTTATATGCCAACAACAGGGTATTTTTTAACTGATTTCACTTTACCCATTAACTCAGTATCCCCTTTAAATGTTCCTTAATGTACATTTTTTAAAACATATTTGTTGAAACATATTTGTTTCCACAACCCCTGGAAAGTGCAGCTGCTCACAGCCCTCCAGGCCCCTCGATGTTCCACTTATAGCAGCGGTAGTGATTGTGACCATGATAGGCATTATTATGGTTGTCATACGGCTGCCCAGTATCGTCATCAAGAAGCTGTCTATCCTCTTCAGAGCCCATAGCTTTCTACATCTGAAAAGAACAAGAAAAGAGCCCGTTATAGACATTTTCCTAGATGTGTTTCCTTAGAAAAGGTCAGGGCACAGTCACTGCTGGATAAGAATCAGCACATTTCTCAGAAGCAGTCCCAATCCTTTCCATCAGTCCTTCCAGCGAGGCATGTCATGTTCTGTCCATTTTTACAGGCCTTATCTCTTTGCCGCCTGCCTTTTTGCCTGGATAACTGGTTTCTGCACTACCAATTGCATTGGCTATAGGAACTATCTGAGAGACCATAAAAGTGGGCAAAACACCAGGTTTATACTTTTCCTCTCTAGTGTCTTTTATCATAGAAACACTGTTAGATTCTGATTTTTAGCTATACAACCGCGTGCTACTGAGTTAATCTCTATGCCCATCTGCAAAATGGGAATAGCAACTATTACTGACCTCAAGTGGCTGTTAGGAACATAAATAAGAGAAGGATGACACTGGGTGAGCATGTCTAACACTAAGTAAGTACTCAAAGAATGTAAGATGCTATTTTTATTATTATTATTCTTAACATTCTTTATCAGAGACAGGTTTAGAATTAATTTTGTTAGTCCTCTATTTGAATTAAGCAAGGCTTCAGTGAGCACTAGATGTGTAATTCAGCAAATATTGGTTAATTATTTGTAACATGCAAAGCTTTACATGGGGCTCTAAGGAATAAAGGTAAATAGGATAGAATCCTGCCCTTGAAGGGAAGCGCCCAAAGGGACCAAGAGTCACTATGCGTCCAGTCCTGTGCTAGGTCCTGGGATGGGCTGGAATTGGAGCAAATGTAGGAAAAAACAGTCCTTGTCTCCCAAGGATCCTATAACCTGGCTGCTGTGCAGAGACATTAGCTTTAGATGCCTGTAGTTAAGTTAAGTTGGGGTACAAGTAGATGCCCAGTTGATAGAAGTATCTCTGTGACATTAAGTAGAAAATGAGATGCAAAGATAACCTGGCTATAGCTGTCACCCAAGGGTCGTTTGGTATCTCAGGGTTAGCTAAGACAGTGTCTTGGTCCTCTCACCTTTCCAGATGGCCACTCCAAATTGCATGCTGGATTTTGCTGTTGGGTTTATCAATTACAAGTAACCATATTGCCCGCTAAGTATCTCAAACAAGCTCTGTAGAACCATTGAAAGAAGTATATGTTCCCCAGGCTCTGATTTCAGGAGAAGTGAGGGAGTATTGTTTCTGAAAGTGGTGGTCTCCATTTCCCAGTTTAGGGAAAAATGTAAGACAACTTCTTTTCTGAATGTATTTTTCCCAGGGTAACCATCATAAAAGTGTTTGTCTCTGTTGGCTGGGATATTTTTCTCTTTTTCAAATATCCTATTGTTCTTTTCATGTTTATTGTTTCCTTTATGTCTCTTTGATAGCTTCTTTTTGAGGCCTTGTAAGATATTTTGATACTGAGTAAGGAAGGCAGATGTGAGCCCCTCTATTATTCTGCCTCTTATTTTGATTTAAAGTTACATGCTTCCCTATGGAAGGAAACAATAAAAATACAGTTCTGAAAGATGGAGAGAATGTGGGAAGATGAATAGAAACCTATTTCATTGAAGAATGAAAGAAGAATGATATCAGGCATAACAATCAATATAAGAGCTCATGAGGAACATTTAGATAGTCAATTAACCCAATAATAATTGCCTTGTTTGAAGACTGTATTCCTTGAAGGTGCAGTGACTATTGAAAGACAGTCTAAAACTGTGGATTCTTTCAATACATTGTCTAAATCAGTGTAATCACCGTCTTTTATGTATTAATTACAGCTTAGATTTGCAATTGGGATGAACGGAAGAGCTGACATAAAATCAGGCCATGTTTGATTAGCATTCTTTGACAGGATTCTTATCAGGGTAATATTCTGACTCATCCTCTGAGGACAAATGTGGATGAAAGATTTTGTTGGTCATTGTGATCCTGGTAGTACTCCAGGCCAAGATACTCCATGTGGAAGTTATCTTCAGTGGAAAAGACAGAAGGGTTCAAGGAAGGCTTTGTTCTAATTACCTGCTAGCAATAGATTTGGAATAGGTTACTGAACTTACCTGAGTCTCAGCTGCTTAATCTACAAAATGAGAGTAAACATAGCAACTCTATTGGTCAGACAGAATTGTTTGGAGGATCCAGTGGAATAATGTACGTGAAGATATATTTTGTGAAATTTAAACTGTTAAGCAAGTGTTAGTGTTAGTCCCTGAATGACCAGAAACACCCTTCCCTGATGGACAAATAGCTTCATCTTGGCTAGTCTTATTCAGGGGCCAGGTTAGATGTCTCTGTGAATAGCAGGTACTCAATCCATTGGACTGGCCGAATGGTCTGGCCACCTGGCGTGGGAAGAGAGTTTACAATCCCATTTAGGACACAGATAAAATGTGACAAGCCACTCATTCAAAAGGTCAAAATAAGTTCACTTTAAAGACAAAGAGGCAATTTATACTCTAGGCTTGTGTCTCCATTTTAAAAGTAAGTGGAAAAATTCTTCAAAGATGAATTTACTTAATCAAGCCACAGTTGGAGCCATGAAAAACCTATAATCATAATATAATATCTTCTGAATATTTATTACTTTTAACTAGACATACGCATCATTTCTTTTATTCCTCACATCATTCTTTATGAAGTAGCGAGAGAGATTATTTAAGATTTAGGAAAATGTGTTCTAGACTCATTTGTCCTAGGAGACATCCCTGTAATTGGTGGAGCAGCAATGAGAAACCAGGTCATCCAGGGCAGTGCTTGTTGATGTTACTTAGAGCTAATAAAATACCCATTTATTTAAAGTGGTTTATTTGTTTGTTTTCTCTTCAATGTAAATATGATAGTGTAGCCTGCAAAAATCTACTGCAAGCCCAGGTTATACCTATCCAAGGACAATATCCAGAGCAAGTGTGGAATTCAGACCTGTTTACTCTCTACTGATCAAATCATTTCAAAATAGAATTTCCTTTTCCTGAGGCCTCTTTAGCCACTTTCTGTTCCCCAGCCCTTGCCCCTTGTAGCTTCATTTTTCTTTCTCTTGTTTAGACAGTAAATCTGATCAAAGACTATCTGTCTGCTGGCTTTCCACAGAGATTAGCATGCATCACAATATGATTAATGTTTGATTGTATATTAACATCATTTTAATTATGAAAACTGAAATTTAAATGAAAATACCCAATTTAAATCTCTCCTAAAGTCAGTCTCCTGTGTGGGTCTCTGAGACAGAAGAAAGGAGAATTCTCTGACCTAATTTACTGGGAAGAATGGGAGATCTCATACCCCCAAAGACGAGGTTTCTGTGCTTTTTCATATGACAATGACGTTTTTCTCATTTTCAACTAAGAAACAATTCTCCAAGTTTTTGTATTTTCAAAGACACAATCTGGAGCTATGTTACTTGACCCATTGGTTGAAGAGCCATTGTTTAGCCATTAAAAAATGCAGAGTAACTGATAAAGCTCATCACAAGCCTTTTAGCTAAAAGGTAGTTTTGTTTTACAAATTAGGTTCTTTGACACATTAGAAATTCAGTAAGAGATGTGGCATTTAGTCTGGGTTCTGAATAAACAATGTTCATGGGAGATAGCTCAGTTCCTAATACATAACCCCTGGCACACATTGGAGTGCTACTGGGGTTGTTCATGACATCAAGTTGCCATCAATAAATGAGAGTCTCTTTTTCTTTAGAGGGTTTCCAGCATTCTGTGCAAGGGTTTAATGCTCTATGTAAAAAACAAGGAGCTCTCTGCATGCCAGGTTTACTATCATCTTCTTGGAGTCTCTGCTATTGTTGTGATGTAGATTAATTCCAGGAAAAGCTGGGGGCATTTATGCCAGAGCACATGTATACGCGTGTGCGTACACACACACACACACACACACACACACACA
This sequence comes from Macroglossus sobrinus, assembly GCA_004027375.1. Lineage (NCBI taxonomy): Eukaryota > Metazoa > Chordata > Mammalia > Chiroptera > Pteropodidae > Macroglossus > Macroglossus sobrinus. Next base: position 899,129 of record PVKZ01000219.1, read on the forward strand.
CACACACACACAACTTTAAAATGTAGCTGAGGAAAAAGTCAGAAGCACAAAGCTCTCCTCTACTGTCCTGTTCTTGTTTCAAGTCATGCACTAAGAGAGCTGGTTTCCAACTCTTGTGTCTTTGACCCATCTTCTGTGGCTGTCCCAATGAGTGCTAATGCTTGAGGCTGCCATAAAATGTGCAAGTGATGGCTTCCTAGTTTTTAAATTATTCTTAGTTATCTGGATGGTAATTAGGTTTGTAGTTTCATCTTATGCATTTTTGGCAGGAAGAAAAATAGCTATTCAGCCCTGATGAGTGTCTCTTTGGAGGCCAGACCCTGAGATCAGGCATAGGTTTGTCCTGGGCACAATTTAGAGGAGAGGGCTATGACATGAAAGGAAAGAACAGGACCATTCTGTCTAGTCTCCCTTTGTTTCTCTCATCATTATCCTTGTGGTCAGTACCCAGTGGGCACTTTGTAAAGACAGGTGATCTTTTGTGTATTATAGCTTTACCTTCCCTTCTATTTTCAATGTAACTAGTGAGTTAGAGATTATTGTATCTTCATTTTACAGCTGAGGGCACTGAAGCTCAGAAAGGTTAAGTAACTTATTCAAGTTTACACAGCTAATTATATGGCAGAGCCTGCTCTATCTTATCTCCAGTTCACTATAGCTAACCAATATGCTGTTTATTGAAGTCATAAAGAGCCACATAATTTATTCCCCATTTAATTCGAAATTAATGATAATAGTGGGTTGTAGTCATTTATTCATTTAATCAAAAGAAGTTCAGTTATTACTCTCTTAGTTCACTTGGGCTGCTAAAACAAAATACCACAGGCTGGGTGGGTAGCTTATAAAGAACAGAAATTTATCGCTCACAGCTCTTGAGGCTGAGAAGTCCACAATTAAACTAAGGTACCAGCCTGGTCAGGTGAGGGACCACTTCTTAGTTCATAGTACAGGGGAGAAAAAATAATTTCCCTCTGCCCTTCAGAGTTCTTAGTTAAGACCCCTATAATAAAAAACTAGATAAACAAAAGTTTATTAACATGTGTACCTCATATACACATGGGAGATCACCAGAGGAAAATTAGTAATTCTCCAAGGTAGCTTAGAATTTAGGTTTAAATTCATCTTTACAGAGAAAGAAGAGGGAGGATGTAGGCATTTTAGGGCAGAGTAAATGTTTTTTAGGACAGATGAATGGACCCTCAGAAGAATATATGTGAGGTATGATTATTTGTGACAAAGTTTGTCTGGCTGCTAAGGGTTGGAACAAATAAAGAGTTGGTCTATACTACTGGTTATAGACAGTTGGGTGCCATAGAATTATCAGATGTCCATAATAGTAGCAACCCTACAGAACAGTTTTTCCAATGACCTAATTCAATAGATGAAGACATTGAAGCCCAAAGAGGGACAGTGACTTAGTTAAAATTTTCTTAAAAAGTTATGGAGTGAGACCTCAAGTTTCCTTGCCTGAGCTCCTTGTCTCCTTTCCTACCACAGTACCTAATCCTACCAAGATGTCTGGCTTCCTGACATCTCTAGGGACAGAGAACTTTATTTCTCATTTCATTATCCATTCTTTGGCTTTATAAAGTTCTAGGTTAGGGTCTTCTTTCAATAGCCAACAGAAACTCAGCTTCTATTACCAAAAGAAAAATAAAATTTAGTATAAACTTATGTGCTCATCCTAGTACAAGCTAAGAAATCCAAGATATTTTAGATGTCACCTTTATTTATAAAATACACTTTATTCAAGTGAGGTCACCTACAGTTTACATATAAGCTATATAAAGTTTACATATAAACTGTAGGTGATCATGTCCAAACTGCATTAACTGGCCAAATAAGCTACCAAAACAATTCCTCAGAAAGACCCTTCCTGTAGAAATCATCACTGGGTAACTATGGATAAAAGCCAATCTTTTATGAGAGATGACAATGCCAGGATTTGAAGCCTTTGTGGATCAATAAATTTTCACAAAAGTGTCCAGGGATGGAGATTTGGGGAAAGACAGGGGCCCTATAATGGACATTTCCAAGGACGGTCACCAAAACTGGCTACTGCTCTTATCTCTGTGGCATTTATACAGTCTTAAATTGTGTTCAAGATGTGCCAAATGAGGAGACTTCTCTGCCTTCTTCTACAATCCCTTGTGTTCTTTATACTGACGGGTCTGAAATGTCGCAATATCTTTCACTGCGGAACCACCTTGGCAAATTAGTTTATAGGCTAGTTGAATAGTTGAGACATACCATATTACTTTGATAAATATGTCCATTCTCATTACATTATTACTGTTTCTTTTTTCTTCCATTTGGCCAAAAGATAAAGATTCAAATTTTATATCAAGAAGATAGTCTAGAATAAATATTTGAGTAAGGTTTAGCCATCCTCACCTGTCAATCATGTATTCAACTCAAGCACTTAAGGTGATCCAGGCATGTTATATGCATTGTCCTTGAAAGCCTTCTATATACAATAGACAAGTTGGACCTATCAATTGAAAGATACTGATGACACACCAGTTGGACTATTGTAATTTAAAATGTGCATTTTAAAAACAATTTGATAAAACTGAGTATTGAAGAAATACAGCTCTTCAGAACTTGGGGTGCTTTTCCTTTTTCTTATTTTTTTCAGAATATACCTAAGCTACTAAACATCATAACTTAGCCTAGCCTATCTTAAATGTGCTCAAACATACTAGCTTACAGTTGGGTAAAATCATCTAACAAAGTCCATTTTATAATAATGTTGAATATCTCATGTAATTTATTATGCATATTGTTTTCACACAATGGTAAAGTTGAAAATCCTAAATTGAACTATCATAAGTTGGATACCATCTGTGCTTGTATTCTCCCTGTGCCTCCAACATCATCACAGAAACTTTTAGAAGATATAATGATTAATTAATAATTAATTGAAATCTTTTTCTAATTACTTGACAACTTGACCGATGGAAAAGATTACTGAGAGATCATAATTTTCAGGGTTTTATTTTTCAGGGTTTTATCATTCAAATAAAAATTGAATGATCTTTAATAGAGTTTTCCAACCACTGGGCCACTTGGATCCTTGTAAAGACTGGAGAGTTATTGCAAGAGGATTTGAATTATACATGTACATAAATATTTTTCTGACAAACATAACAGAAGTACAAATATTATCATTTGGGGATATCATTTTTGGTTTATTTATAAAAATCTTTTTTCTAAAATATTTTAGGAATTAATCTAGAAGCTGTACGGACAAAATTAGATCATTGCTTTGCAGGTTTCTCAGGGCATAAGGAATAAAGATGGTGAAATGAAGTCAGCCATGAGACCATTGGTTTTTGTTCATGGACCAAGGCCCGCTTTGTGATGTGACTAGCAGTACAGTTTTGGTTTTTGTCTATATTTCCAAGCTATTTTCAAAGATGGACAAGCAGGACTGAGTTTAAACAGAAGCTGAAATGAGGTATTTTGAGTGACTGAGGAGAGCTCTAAAGCCCTTCCAACTATACCAGTTCTGCCTCAGCATTTAGATTAAGGCTTTAGATCTTGTTAGAATACAGTCCCTAGGAGTAGGTGATCTACGTGTTAAGGGGATGGTCATTATTTAAGCAATGAATGGAACATCTATAGCTAATATTGGGGCAAAAGAAGATACAAGGTTCTGAGCACTGAAGATGAAACAGTAACCTCACTACACAGTGCTATTCCTGGACCACTGTGATGTAGGTAACACTCAGGGATATGCTCCCAGTCTGGATTCAACTGCTGGAGGGGAGGACTCAGAAGCCCATGAAATTTTGAGTAAAGGTTCTTGTTCCTTATTTCACTTAGAAACATGGGTTAACTCTTCATTAGCACATCAGTCATGTTTAACAAGGCTTTATTAGAGAATACATACATACATATATGTTACCTTGCTCTTGGGAGTCCACAAGAGACTGAGAGGCAGAAACCACCCCTAGGAATAATTCCACAAACACTGCTCTCATTCAAATGCAGTATGAGTCCTTCCAACCTGACCTATGACAAGGGTTGGGAAAGGGGCTGATCAGCTTGAGATGGAAGTGGTCCTGAGGTGAGATGAGACTTGTTCCAGATACAAAGAGCTAATAAGGATGAAGTGCCAAAGCATTTCAAAAGCAGCAACAAGATCTAAATGTCAGGTAGAAAAAAGCATCGTTGTTGGGAAGATAGTATATAGTGTTCAGTGAACGTTTGTATTAAGGAAGGAGTCAGAGGTCCCCAAACCATTTTTGGGAGCACCCAAGGGTGAGTCAAGCTGGTAAACTGTTCAGTGTCACTACTATTTTCTAGCTGAATGTGTCCTTCAAAGGTTATAGAATATCAAAATCTTAATCTTGAGCAGCACTTGGATGTCATCTAGTCTGACCTCCACCTTTGGTAGGAGTCTCTATTCCAGGATCCTAAACAGCCTTTGCTTGAATTCTTCTAGTGACCAAGAGCTCACTGCTTCCTGAGGCTCTTGCTTCTTTATGGATCAGTTTCATTATTTGAAGACTCTCCCTATGATTTTCCGATGCTCTGCCTTCTCAAATTCTTTCCCCACCCTCCTTCGCAATCCTCTCTCTCTGACTTGCCATGCAATACTCCAGACACTCCCGACCCCACCACTTATTACACTTCCTCTCACTACTTCAGCTTTAGAACTCAAAATTAGACCTGCTTCTCTGCCTAAGTCGCCAGCTTAGGGCTTCTTTTTATATTAATTGCTACGTGAAGCAAAGATGATTTTTTTTAACCAGATTTCTCCTCAGCTTTATTATTGTTCAGAAACCATAAAACTGAAAACTGCATTTTTATGACTCTAAATGACCTTCAGAATTCCAGACACAGCTGACTCCTGCTTGGTTATAATATTTTGGCTCATTAATTTTAGAAAAGATATTCCGATTTATAATTTTATTAAGTTTCTGAGGATTTTTAATACTGTGTTTCTAAATATGATGAACTTCTCACCACCAAATTTTAATTAGGGAGCATATTAAATCCTCAATTAATGTCTACAGTTATGCATATTTAATATCCATAATATTTGATCAGGATGCTTTCAGCAAGGAAGGAACTGAGGCACTTGGAGTCCTTGATTCTCACTGACTCATGGGGTAACCACTTCTGCCTCTCAGTCTCCCCTTGCCCAGTAGAGTCCATTACGAGGTATTGGTTAGGAACAAGTAGCACTCTCATTATTATCTTCTCTACTGGAATGAGCTGGGAGTGTTCTGCCACCAGGTACGCAAGAGGCATGGCATAGATTTTCTGAACAAGTCAGTCAGCTCATGAAGGAACTTTTACAACTATATGCCCTAAAGGTACTTTATTTCCTCTTTTCATCTCTAATTGATTTCCTTGTGAGTAGCAGTAACATGCATTAGTGCAGACCTTTTCTATAAAAGGCCAAATGGTCAATATTTTAGGCAATACAGCCATAAGGTCTCTGTCCCAGCTGCTTAATTTTGCCCTGGTAGCACAAAAACTGCTGTAGACAATACATAGACAGATGGGTATGGTCATTTCAATAAAAGTTGCTTATGGACACTGAAATCTGAATTTTGTATATTTTCCACATGTCAAGAAATACTATTTTTTTCAAGCATGTAAAAGTGTAAAAGCCATTCTTAGCTCATGATTTGTCCTATGGTCATAGTTTTCCAAGCCCTGCTTAAGTGAGAAGAGTCCAGAACTGAAGTCAGGGGACCTGGAATCTTGGTCTAGCTGTGCCACTACGTCACCTGATCAGCTCACAGGAAAGCCACTGTAGTCTCTTATGAACCAGTTTCTTCATTTGTAAAGTGAAGGGCCTGGATGGTAACTAAGATGTTCTAAGGAGGAGTGATTCCTTCCACAGCAGTAACTTACTCAAGGGCGCTATCTAGATGCCCCCAGGATGATTTGGTCTCATTTCCCTCTTGCTTCTTAAAGCAGGCCATCTTATATACCACTAGCAGGGCAATTGGAAGCAGAACAAAAGTAGCCAGACCATCAGGAGTACCCGAGGCTCATAGTGTGCAGTTTGGGAGACAAGAGCTTCATTCTGGCCTTGGTTACAACAGGAAAGATTTCTCCCTCTGCTCTCTTTGGAACCTTTATTCTCTTGAGAGTTGCAGAATCTTCATCTAGAAAACTCAACTAGGGAAGGCTGACCACTGGGAGAAGCTCATAGGATTCTGAAGCAAATGACATGGCTGCAGAATGGAGAGCATGCTCCTCCTTTCAAGGGCTGGCCCTCAGCTATATTCAAGCCACTGAAAAAGGCTGAACACCATCCCGCCTTCCATTTTGGCTCTCATCCTTTCAGCAGCCAGATCTGTCCCTTCATACCCTTCTCCTTCCTTTAAAAACTCACCCTCGGGATGAGGACATAATTTGGTCATTCACGTTGAGACAGAGACAATTGTTAAAAACTTGTAACGCTGAAGAAAGCTGGAGGAATTAGGCTTTGATCATCGTATGAGTCAACACTTAATGGGAACTTACTACCTACTAAGCTCTGTGTGTATGTGTACATACATGCATGAGTGTGTGTGTGTGTGTGTGTGTGTGTGTGCGCGCGCACGCGCGCTTGTGTGTGATTTCCCATCTAAAATTGCATTTTGTCTACGGCCATGCTACCCTGAACATGCCTGATCCCATCTGATCTTGGAAGCTAAGCAGAATCAGTCCTGGTTAGTACTTGGATAGACCACCTAGGAAGACCAGATGCTGTAGGTGTAAGATAAATAAATAAATAAATAAATAAATAAATAAATAAATAAATAAATAAAATCACCGTTTTAAAGATGAAGAAATTAAGACTGAAAGAGTCTTAGTGACTTGTCCAAGGTCAGCACCTATTAAGTGGCAGAACTGAAATATGAACCCAAGTGTCTGACTCTAGAGCTGCTATTATTACATTACACTATCTCTACAATAGTATAATTTGGAGAATCAGTTTGTGGAAGAAGTGTTTTTGGAAGAGCTTGCCAACCACTTAATCATACATATTGTGTATCTGCCACTCACTTTGTCTCTGAGTGAAATTGTGTCTGTAGTCACATGCTTTCTTTCCTTCATTCACAATTTGCCAGGAGACAAGGTTCTTGCACTGGAATCTAGGAGGCGATTTCCCTTAGAGCTGTTGGTTCTATCTCCCTCTCTTCTCAGGTTGCCTTGCAGGATGATTTCATCCCGATGGCCAAATAATATCTTCATTATAAAAGTAATTGGTTAACTAAAGCTAATATTTATGATTTATACTCAAAATTGTCTTTCCCCCTGTTCTGAACATAGCAAAAACGTAACACTTTGAAATGCCACTGGCTCCATCTGTTCTTTCCTATCAGTTCTTGACGTCATTTGAGTGGCTTGGTTATTTTAGGTTTTCCGTAAACATGATTGCAACAAAAAGGCATTTCAGAGAGTGTTAGGACCATGGAACAAGCGACTCAAGTTTGCTAGGAACCCAGAGCTCATATTCTTCTCCCTTTTCTGTTCTCTGAGTATCTTTTTCTGACAGGTAGACTTCAGCCTAAGTTTTGGAGATTCCTGATCCAGTGGTTGTGAGATTTGTTTCTTTAAAAAGTTATTCCTCCCTCTACATACCAGTGATTTCTCCTTTCTGAAACATCTGCCCAAGTGTCCAGGTTCTACACTCTAGCTGTACACAGAATAGGGTGCTTGATGTGAGTAGATGTTTTTCACTCATTCAAAAAAAAACCCACTCATATCATTTTGGAGCCTTCCTTATTCCATAAGGAAGCATCCTGAACTCCTTCAGTGTACCTCATACGATTTGGCATTAATTATGCTCACTTCCCTAATCTTTCTCCTCCCATTAGACTTCAGGGCTCCTTTTAATGTGGGCGAACATAATTCTCAGAAGCACTTTAAGAACTATTATCTCATTTAATTTTCATAACCACCTGTGAATAAGAAGGACATCAATGATTTCCATTGTACAGATGGAGAAATTGATACCAATGGGGATGAGACTATGTGTTCAACATCAGTCCCTGAGTTTATCCAGTGAAGAGTTGCTCCTTGGCCACTGCTTTTTTCTCTGGAACCTGTAAACTGCTCATGGCATAGAACCTTGTAATGAAGGTGCTCACAGCATTTGTTTTTGACCTTTATTTTGTTGTATGTTTTTGTTCCTTTTTAAATGAATTACTGCAGACATTCTGAAACAGTATAATTAACAACTTAATGAACATCCATGTAGCCATTACCCAACTTAAGAAATAAAACATTACAGATAATAGCTTATATACCCTTCTGCAATGACTCCATCCCATGTTCTTCCTTTTACCCCAAAAGTAACCACTATTCTCAATTTGATCCTTATTCTCCATTTTTATATCTATCCCTACTCAATTTTTAGTATCATTTTGCTTTTTATGAAACTTCATGTGACTGCTATTCATTATATAGGTAAACTGATGTTTTCCTTCATTCAATAGTTGGGTTTTCAGACTCATCCACATTGATACATGTGACTATAGTTCAGGTTTTTTGTGCCCTATAATATTCCCCTCACTGGATATTCTGTTTATTTACCTTTTCTACACTGTTAATGAACACTTAAGTTCTTTCCTATTTTTGCCATTGCAACAGTGCCTCAACACACATGATACTTGTCTCCTTGAGCCCAAGTTTGTTTAGGGTTTGCTGAGAAATTGAATTACTAGATCATAGGATATGTACATCTTTAGCTTTATTAGATATTGCCACATTGGTCCACAAATCAACAGTGTCTGTGCAGTACAGTGGCTGAAGGACTTCATGGCGCTATCTCTTCATCCACACTTAATATACTTGGTCAGCCTAATAGATATGATTATCATTGTTTTAAGAAAAACAAACATTATTTTTTTCTAATTTATATTCAACTGCAGAATACTAAACTTAATTAAAGTTAACTGGCCTGACCAAGCCACATAGGTCTAAACTAGAATGCAAGTACTTCTTTGGCAGGAGTTAGAAACTGATGTGCTGCCATCAGCCATTAGTCAAATACTTTCTAGATGTTGGTTTGTGAAGAAGATGATCCTAGGTGTCATGAGACATTCATAGAAAATACATTTGCATTTGTTAATGCTGATGGAGATAGTGGACAGGTAAAGTGGGTTTGCAATTTGGACTGATGCTGCTTTTGGGGATATAAATGACATGTGTAGTATGTCAGGCTATGTAACAGGAAGACGTGATCATGTGGTTCTCTGAAAATGACCATGCTCCATATTCTCATTGAATAGCAGAGCAAGTGAAGACCACAAGCGGTAGCCCAGATGGAGGTTCAACTCATAGGAATGGGAGTCACCCCAACTTTGAAGATGTGCTCAGAGATGTGCCCTGCTGACCTGTGGGTCACAAGAAGGCACAGAGGACCTGGGCAAAGATACAGAGACTTGTAACCAGGAAGGGCGAGGATGATATGTAAAGCCATTAGAGGTCAGCTAATGCAGGAAGAAGCAAAGAAGTCCAGCAGACAAAATGTCAGTGGGTCTACTAGAGCAGTTTTACTGAGAGGACGTATAGGCATATAACACAGAAAAGGTGATGGTGTTTCCTTTGGACATTGTGTGTTGGCTTAGAAAAGCCCAGAGCAATGGCTCTTGACTAGATTCAGGATAGCCTGCAAGCTATCCTGATAGCCTGCAAGCCCACAGGAGAGGCCTACACAAATTTTTGCTGTGTGTCTGCCAGCTTCAGACATTTGGGAGGTACTGAAAAAAGAGATAAAAGATTCAGTCCTTGTCTGAGATTTGGTATCTAATCAGAGAGTAAGAATTAGGAAAATATGAAGGAATTCTAGGCTTTGTACACACATATGTTAAAAGATAGAAATAAAAGTACAAGGGGGGTCCATGATGGCAAGTAGCAGCATAAAACCTTGAAGCAAAAAGTCAGAGCCAGTGATGGGGAGGGAGCCTTGAATGCTGAGCAAAGAAACGGAAATGTCCTCAAGTCATAGTACCAGCATACTTTGCATTACTTGTTATATTCTAGGCATTAAACACTCTAAATCCTTTATCTCATTTAATACTTTCAGTTATCCTATCAGGTAGGTACAGTTTCATCCCCATTTTATAGATGAGGGAACTAGGCACAGAGAGATTAGGAGACTTGCCCAAAATCTTCCAGGTATTAAGTGGCAGAGCCAGGCTTTGGACCTAGGCAGGTTTCTATAGGGTCTGGGCTCCTAACCATGATGCTATATTCTCATTATAAGAGCTGAGGGTTCTTAAGTAAGGTTAGTTAAGACTTTTTTTAAAAAATCCAGAATGTCTGGCCCCTTCACTGAGCATTCAGGTTCCATGAGTAATTCTGATGTGTATACACACCCAACTGATGGTCACTGCTGTCAGCTGTTGGTATTCACTTTGATTTCTGATAAGCTTGACAACATCCCCAAACTTGAATATATGAGCCAGGAAGCATCACAAGTAAAGCAGTATTTTAGCAGGACTGATCTGGATGTTGTGCTTGGCAGGGACTGAGAAAGTGCACGGAGTTGAGATGGGGAAAGAGTGGCAGGCTGTTCAGAGGCCAAGTCATGGGAGGCTGGGCCAGAAGGAGGGACAGAAGCACAATAAGCCATTGATGCTGGAGATGAGCTAGGACTGTCTAAAAAGAGTTGTGAATGCCCTCAAGTTGGGAAGGTTTACAGAGTGGCAAAGTCCTCATGCTACCGAGTCCACCATAGTCATTATAATACTCATGGGCTGTGGTTCCCATCCCTGCTGCCTCCCTTACAAGCTGCATGACTTTGGGGAGTACCTAACCTTTCTATACTTTGCTTGGTTCATTTATAAAATAAAAATAATGGCAGCACATTTCTAACTGGATATTTAATATATGTAATGCTTAGAGCAGTGTTTTGCTCACAATATGTACTCATTTGATTCTCCTTTTCATTTTTATTGGTAGCAGAGGGGAATTTGGTATGTGAGCAATGTGAAAAATAAACTAAGATTTAGAGATTTTGGTCTTAGATGCAACAAGACCTCTGATTCTACTACAGGCTACCTTCACACTAGAAATAAAAATAACCCAAAACTCTGCTTTTTCCAAAATGACAGCAGCCTCGTTTTCAATGAAAATGATGCTAATTACTGGGTATTGACCCAAGATGAATTTCTCTTTGATGAACTACATACTGCTCTTCAGAAAACCTAGCCAAATCATCTCAAATACCAGGAAGTGTGGGGTAATGCAGCAATTGGGGGAAAATGTGTATCAGAAAAAATTATTGCTACAAAAATATTTTCAGTAAGTTTGTTCCCTTCATAAATAGTGTGAATGGAATGCCTCAGCAATCAGCTGAAAGCCCCATCTTCGCTGTGGGCTAATTGCTCGTCTGGTTAGTGCAGAATTTAATTTGTGCTATTGTGCAGGCAAGGCTGAGAGCGTGAAATAAACAATGTGTGTTAATTTCACGTTTTCCAGTCTACTTAGCCAAAGAGAAAGCTTAGGCTCTACTAGGGCCTTGCCCCACCCCCTCCCAGCATCTCATCCTAGAGCCTGCAGACCACGGAGGGTGGGATATTTGCTGACTGCAGGTATGAGGTTCTTGCCCCAAGACCAAAGGCTCAGGAGAGCTGGTTGACCTAGGCAGTGATGCTGACCAAGAACACACATGGTGCACTCTCCACCTTCACTTCATACCCAGGACTGGTGCCCAGATCTTTCTTTCAAGACAAAAGGACACCTGCTGGTGCCAGGCAACTGGCTTTATGCTCTCAAGTTTGAGGATGCCGCACCCAGCCCCCTGTAGAGCAGCCTTCACCGGGGCAAACGGAGCTACCTAATTAGATATATCCACACTGAAGGGATTCTTTTCTGTTGAGGGCAGCAGAAGTAGCTTTATGAAGGATGGTTCTTAAGGGAGACTGAGATGGCCTCCTGCCTGCCTCCCTCCTTCCCTGGTCCACTCTAGGAACCAGAGAAGTCAGAGCGGAAGCATTAGCACTAAGCTGTTCCTACCTCCTTTCTCTTTTGGCTGAGGCCAGAGAATTGACATGCTGAGGGTCAGAGAGGCAATCAATAGTTTGACTAGATTAGAAATTAAGGACCCCATTGTCCTTCTAGTACTCTTTCTGCTACACTATTATTTGTCAGGTCTGTAAAGTGAATCAAATTATCTTGATGATAGCTAATCAGTAAGCAGAGACCTTGGTGTCAAGCTACCTGAGTTCAAAAATTGGTTCTAGCTAGGTAGCATTGCACAAGCTACTTGTGCAATGAGTATGACAATAGCACACATTTCATAAGGTTATTATGAGTATCAAACTAGTTAATACATGAAAAATGATTAGAACAGTGCCTGGCAAAATGTTAGTGCTCAGTAAACATTAGCTATTATTAGTGTTATTATTTGGGATATTCCAAACTTCCAACCTGTTCTTATTGTAAGATTATTTGTGTTTGTGTGTATGATCAGAAAGCAAAGCTTTTTCATCTGTCCCGCTTTTATTATTAAAATCTAAGTGGGAATTCTAGTATTTGGAAATGTCTGAGCTCCACTTTTAATTAAGAGAAGAGAAGAACTAAAGTCATTGATGCAAATCCTTGCAATGGCGGGTTGCTTGTCTCATTTATCTCTGTCTTCCTACTGACCAGCACAGGCCTGACACACAGTACATCTTGAATGTATGCTGAACCACTAGGGAGTCCAATGCGAGAGATAAGATGTAGTTTTCAAAGTTATAGAGTCCAAAGAACCAAGTGAGAAAAGGTTTCCTTACCCTTTGGACCGTCCTTGATTGTGGGGATATCTAGTATTTCTTTTCAGGAGAAAGTAAGATTAGCCTTATCTTAACCATAAAAGTATATGGTAGAGCCACCTTACTCTGGCCTAAGAGACACTGCTATATGTGCTCTCAGTGGGGCCTTCATAAATGTCATTAAACCCCTGCCTCGGATGAGCTAATACAGCAAACACTGAAGATACAAAGATTGTACCATTCCTCAGGGAGGCCAGAATCCCCAGGAGTAAGGATCATAACCATATAATGCAACTCAACATTGAAGCAACATCCTGCAGTTTGTCAATCACTGAGTTGACCATTCCTATCCATTGGTAAAGAAACTAGGACAATGAGGAATTGAGGGACTTGCTCAAGATCACACAGGTGGGATATGACCTCAGGTCTCTGAACTTGAGGTACTCTCTTTACTCCCTTGCTTTGATCATCCCCTCCATGAAATAGGGTTATTTGGTCTGACACACTTGCCCCAAGGGTTATTTGGTTTGACACACTTGCAATGCCCCCCCCCCAAAAAAAAAACCACCATATTTTATGTTAGTACAAGATGAAGCCACATAACCTAAAGTAAAACAAAAACAAAAATGTTTCTGCAATGTCACATTTGTGAACTGGGAGCCTAGGGAAAACTAATACTTGCAGTAAAGCAGCTGATGGTTATGGAGCACATACTGCATTCAGGACAGTGGGCTAGAGTTATAGGAAGAGGCACAGTGATGAGTAAGAGGCAGTCTCTGTCTTCTGGTGTATCACAGACTCCAGGAGAAGGTAAATGTGTATCTAAAGAAGAAAACTTCATGTTGGCATGTGGTAGCTGCTGCCTGAATTATATGGACTGGATGTGAATTAGAATTAGGAAGGAGTCGAGAGTCTACAAAAGCAGGCTGGGATTTAAGAATGCAAGAAGAGAACCAGATAAGAGATGACCCTGGGAAGTATATCCCTGGTTGCCTGACAGTAAAAGAAACTGTGTCTGCTGTAGGGAAGAGCAACCAGGGAAAGTTTCTGGAAGCAGGGCAACCCACAGAGGCCCCAGGAAGGATGGATTTAAATCATTAGAGGAGGGGGACAAGGGATTTCAGACAGGAGAAATGTCAAGATCAAAGGTACTAGAAAAGGTAAGACAGCATCAAATCTGTCCCCAGTTGTAGTCTAATTGCAAAGATCTTCTGGTTCTAATGACAGACTTTGACATTCAAAGATGGAAAAGGTGGTTGTTTAGTGCTTCATACAGCAGAAGGAGGGGAAGTTGGGAAAAGAGGCTTAGAATGAATACATGGCCAGGGGCCTTTTCTCCATGGCTTCCTTTGTCAGGCCAGCACTCAGATTAGACAGTGAACCACACATTGAAACTTATTGGACAAGTAGAACAGGTAGTGGGAATTTTCTTGGTTTGGCGGGATCAGAGGCCCCCTCCCTAATTATATCTTCCTAGCTTAGAACCATCTCATGGCCCTGTTGTACATGGTTACTCCTAGTTTGGGAGCTTGAGGGTTCCCAGAAAGCTGAGGGGAGAGGGAATGCCCTGGGCTTAGAAGGTGGCTCCACTTCTGCCTGTACCCTTCATTATTTCTGATATTATCTACAACTTCAATCTGAGCCCAGCCTCTTACTCTGCCCATTTTCTCCTTTAGATCACAGCAGGAGCTTCTGGGACATATGAACAACTGTGCTCACAGTCCATCTTCCTAAACGGAGAGCCTAGGACTGTCAGAACCATACCTGGAGAGCTTTGCTTTCATTTGTATCTCCCTCTCCCCACTCTCTGTGGGAGCTAGGACCTGGGAAGACTGTAAATTGTATATATTATTTCATTTTTGATTAGGTGAATAAATAACTTGATTGAGATGAGCCTCTTTGGAGGGTGATGCTGGCAGCCTTCCAGGAGTGGGAGGCAGCTGGCTCTGAGCACAAACAAGATGGCAACAAAGGCCCGAGAGACAGACACATCATGGGTAGGCATGGAATTCTGCCTGGCCCTAGAGAGGGCCTGCCAGAAACGTAGGGAAAGCAGTTTGCTTCTACCCTGTCTCTAAGAGGAATGGTTTAGGTTTAGATTGCATTTCTAAGAATGAAGTCATCTGTCCCAGCCCTTTGCCCATGTGAAGGACAAGCCTCAGCTGGTAGGAATGGGAACAAGCACAGGGCAGCTGACAATGGTTGTGCTACCCAAGTGAGCTGCTCTGTGGAAGAGTTCTCCACACACCATAAGTAATCATTTTTAAGAAAGGCCTTTAGACCCTGCACAAAATCTCCATATGTGCAGGGGATGGAGATGCTGGTGCATTGGAATTCATTCATTGGCCTCTGAGCCCCACTTCTCTTGTTTGCTTTCTTAAATTTAAAGTGTGAATCTAAGCTGGAATTCTCTGCCCTTCCCCAACCCAAGAAACATGACTAGCCACCTGCATAACTTCCCACAGTGGTCTGGTTCCATCTGAGAGCCATGATAAGCTCTGGCCCTCACCGTCCACATGATGCTCTGTAATGAGGGATACTTTCAAAGTGCAGAGAAACAGCATAAGAGACTCTGAGTGATTCAGATACAAGCCCTTCTCCAAGATTTGATACTATGGAAATAGGAAAGGCGACAGCCCAGAGTATAAATACTAAGATTTAAGGCATCTAGAATAGGCTTCTCAGCGCAAAATTGGATTTCCTTGCTGGTTACTAATCTACCACTTGAGAATTATTCCTCGGAGTTAAGTCATGGCAACTTCAGGAATCCCTAGTTCAAACATCCTTGAGATGAAACATGTTATATCCAGTTTCAATCATCAATGCCTTATTCGGTTAGAGGAGATAAGAGATAAAGCACATAAATAAGGGATAGATGAGGGCATAAAACAATTTGCTACCATTTCCAGATCCCATTATGAGCCAAGGAAACACCAGTTCCTTCATGTATGTCTCCCATTTAATGCTTAGGACTCAAACCCACATTTCTGTGGTCACTGCACCCTTTCCACTATTTCAGCTACCTCTGTCTGAATGGCTGTTGGGGAAATGCCAGACCTGGAGAACCTCTAAGAGAGCTTCTCTGAGTATCTAGATTTGCCTGTGGTCAGCCTACAGTCCATGTCTTGCATTGTGATCCCCATAGCTTGTGCTCTTGGTCCTGAGCACACCCTTTATAGGCTTTGGGTTTCACTTAGCACCAGTCAGAATGCTGGTTTCTAAGGAGACCCCTTGGAGTTCCAGGAAAGGTTAAATGCACAGCCAGATTCTAAACCACACATGAGAATATCAAGATAAGGACGATGTCAAAGGACTGGAGAATCTGACTCTGAATTGAAGTGTGCAGAGACTGCATTGCTGTCTCCATACACACACCTCACTCCTGCTAGAGGAGTCCAATGCTGGCTTCCATGTGAGAGAAGACCTCTCACCCATATAATTCTACCCATCTTTGACCCTGACCTCCAGTATCTCCATGTGCTCCTGTTCCTCTTTATAACCATTGGCTCCAATAATCTCCTTGTCCATGGTAAATTCCTTTCTATGCTTTGAGATTCAGCTCAAGAATGGTCTATTTTATGATGTATAACCCTAGATCTTGCTTTTCTGTGTTGCACCATTATGCGTATCTCTTATCCCCTCTCCACAAGAGACTTCTGTTATATTCTTCTGTTATATATATCTACTGTGGTGTCTGGAATAAAGTAGCCCTGTGGGAACACTTCCGTGACCTCTTCTCCACCTCCCACTCTTGGTTGGGTATATGTTCTCTGTACTTCCCACAGTATACCACTCACACATGTGACATGATGGGAACTAGCTGTTTATTTGTGTGTACCATCCATAGTCCATAACACCAGAAGAACTGGGCCCATGACTGTCCTGTCCATCAGCCAATCACTAATGTCTAGCACATGTCTGACATCTAGGAGATATTCAATAAATATATGTTGAATGAATGAATCAGTTAATCTGTGTTTCTGAAGACCAATCCGGCTATAGACTTTGCCTAGGTCAGACACCTTATCCTAGTAAATATCTTGTTCTGTCAGTCCAGGCTCCCTACAAGGCACACTGGATCGGCAATTTCCTATAGTCCCAACAACATCAAACTATACTTACTTCAATGACTCTGCTGCAGGTAGTAGTTGTAGATTAATAGCTTCAGTAGAATATGTAATTTCTTTTCAGTAGCTCTGGGTTTCCTCCTTTGCTCTAATACAAATAGAATATCAGCAGCTAATAGGCTTTTTCCTATTACACACAAGGAGAAAAGAGAAACATACTTTATCCTGTGATAGCTTTGATAATCCATAAAATCGAGAAA
The DNA here is from genome assembly GCA_004027375.1 of Macroglossus sobrinus. Taxonomy (NCBI): domain Eukaryota; kingdom Metazoa; phylum Chordata; class Mammalia; order Chiroptera; family Pteropodidae; genus Macroglossus; species Macroglossus sobrinus. The sequence continues at coordinate 916,175 of PVKZ01000219.1, forward strand.
TCTGTGAGTGATGTCTTGAAGAAACTTTCTTTCCAAGAGTTAGGAGACCAGACTCCATTATTAAAGTGCTATGAGACCTTGAGCAGATTCACCCAAGTTTCCTACTTTCAGGTGCCGATTTTCATGTACCACATAGACTGCTTTTCTAGTCTATTTAATAATTGTTGCAAAAATATAAAACTTGTGTCCATAACCACAGCCTTTTAAATACTTCTGAAACTTGTTTATGTGCTTTATCTATTATAGCCTGGACCTGTGAGGTAGGCAGGGTTGTGAAATCATTCTTAATAGAAGTTTGGACTAGATGATCTCTAATATTTGGCATAACTTTCAGTTTCTAAGAGGTTTACATTCAGATTTGTGTCCTTTACCCTTGTGCAGAATCCCTTCCCCAAGATGGGGCCATGTACCCCAATTCCATGAGCCACAGAACACAAACTCAGTCATGTGGCAGGGTATAAAAAACCCAAAGAGGCTTATTTGCCAAAGACATGGAGAAATTTCCCATAGTCGCAATGGTCTGTGTTTTTTGGCGAGATTGTCTTTCTTCTCTGCTATTAGTCACAGACCAGGGCTGCCCATCTCTTGCAGTGTATTAGGTTGACCTTGACTTGTGGTCCAGTTTTCTTTTGAGCCTGACAGGAATCATGGAAGGGACCAAGGCTGAGATGTTCTGGACTTTCGGGTGAATCCTAGTTAAAGACTCAGCTCAAGTACTTTCAGCCACGTTACATAGGTTGCCATCATAAGATAAGAAGGGGAGGCTGGTTTGTTACACTAGTTTTGAAATGTAAGGTTTAGAGAAGTGCGGTGGCTGACCCAAGGAACCACCAGAAATCAGCGGTCACGTAACCTCACCCCCCAACTTACTGTCAGGAGAGAAAGCTGCCTCCTCATCCAAAAGGGCCTTTTGAACTTTGATTCAAAAGTATCTAGGTTAATATTGCATCGCCAGTGTCCATAGGCTCGAACTGAGTAGAATTCCTGTGATTTTACAGGAAAGAATTCTGGGCAAGAAGACATTGAACTAGGTTTCTGGCTACAGCCCTGATTGGAGAATTGCTTCCATATTCTGGGCCTCAGTTTCCTCATCTTTACATAAAAGAATTAGTTCAGAGAAGTCCTTGAGGACCAATGGCACCCAAATCGCCTGGGTCCATGTCTGTTAAAGCAGTTCTCTAGGCTCCCCCTAAGACCTATAGGATCAAAATATTAAGTGGTGAGAGTGGAAGTCAGCACTTGAAACAAGCTTACCAGGTGAGATGATGAAGCATACTAAGGTGCAGTCACCCCAGGACCAGGTGACTTCTGAGCTTTCATTAAGAGATATCATCTTAGGATTTTATGAATAACAATAGCTGGGAACAGAACTGCACTTTTAGACTCCTGGTTTTTCATTTCCTACCCCTGTGTGCCAGTTCTATGCAGAGAGCAGATGCACTTGAAAAAGCCAGTATTTAGGGGGAATGGGGATGGGGATGAGGGGAATTGTAGTCTCAGACTCATCCTAAGGTTCCCTCTAGGCTGTTCTGGAGCATGAATCCATTAATAGTGGGGTGAGAGGGAAAGAAAACCTGCTCTGAGGGAGAGAGTCCCTATAAACAGCCATCCTGGAAGTATCCTCCAGCTCCTGCACTATTATAAAGAAAGGCTGACACAGCAGAGTCTGGTGAAAGCTGAGTGTCTGCAGAGCACTAATCACTGAGGCAGGCAGGCTAAATGCAAAGAGAACATTTTCACAAATGGCACCTGTACGAGCAGTCATCTGCTATTTTTAGAGCTGCTGCAAAAAGCAGAGGGACATTTGGAGAGACTCCCAAAGGGCACCAGGCAGGAAGAAGGTGGAGAGGTTTTGATAGGTTCTCACTGGCAGATTCTATAATGCCCTATCAACTGAGTCATTGAAAATCTAGCCAGGCTGAATTTTTTATTTTTGTTTTGTTTTGTTTTGTGGTTGAGGATGAAGTGGGGACATGGTGGTGAAGGAACAAAATTGGATAAGCAGCATCATTCTGATTCATTGGTGGTGTTTTTGATGGCAGAACACATATTTAAAAATGTGGATCATTTTGATTTCAGACAAGAGAATAGTCTGTTTGTTCTTCAGAGCTTATTCTGGAGCAGCTCAAAGTAGGAATAAATGGCAAATACTTTTACTTTATTCATTTTATCCAGCTACAAAAATATCCTCCTTGTTGAGATGGTCATACCTTACATTTGTAGGTAGAATAAATTATATAATTTAGTGCAGGAAATATATTGGTTAGGTTAGATTGGTTAGAATCTAGAGTTTGGGGATTATGGCCATTTGGAGAGACTATCAACTCAGCACATTGACTTTTATTTCCAAATATGAAATAATAGTGAACACTAATTGAGGGCTTAAAGAATCATTTTCAAGGGCAGGCCCATTGACAATTGGCTAAAAACATCAACTCTGCACAGAAAGGTAGAATGGGACTTCTGTAACATGTTCTGACATGGAATTTCCCGTCAAAGTGGGCACAATCGATCTGATAAATGTTACTCACTTGTTTGACCTTTCAGGTAGACTCATAACACTTCAGGTCAGAAAATGTCATTTTCTAATCTACCTCCTGCTCTCCTCCTTACTTGCAATTAGGAAATTCTCCTTTTTCTTTTTCAGCCTCTCAAGGAATATTGGGTCAAACTATAATGAGATAGATATCTGGTCCAGTCCTCTCCTATTACAGATGAGCAGAAGAGTCTTCCTTAAGTCGACTTTGTAAGCTCACACAGCTATTCGTTTGCAGAGTTGGCTTAGAACCCTGGTTTCCTGATTCCCAGCTCCAAGCTTTTTCTACTATATCAAAACACCTGAGACTATTAGAGTTAGAAAGACATTAAAAGTCATCCAATATAACCAGTTACCCTTGATGCTTGGATAGATACAGTGGAGATAGACTTTTTCCTAGTAATTGAAAACACAAAATTAGACAACAGAGAGGAATGCCAGGTTGAGACAATTTTCTTTTGGTCCTGTTTAATATAAATACAAAACAAACAAATAAAAATACCACCTGGCTACATCTTATGCATAGTGGGCTTAAGGCGTGTAATTCAGAATTTGTGGACCTCACAAGACTATCTTTACAAGGTAAACAAATTGTGATGGGAACCAAGCTGTGATTTTGCTGCGTGAATACTATATGTGTTCCTTAATGAATTTTAACTAATACAAACATTTGAGACTGTTGGAACAATAACCTCAATGAACTGATTATTAACAGAACTGCAAGTAACAAATTTTGCTGTTTTCCAATGTTCATTCAACTTCCCAACACTCTCTCTATACCTTGAGTCAAATCTCTCTCTAAAAGCCAGCCCTCATGTTAAAAATATCATTCTTTAGAGTCCTGCGTAGCCAGCTGCCATATCCTGCCTTAAAGTATTTGCCTATAAAGATATAATAAGTTCGGAAAGAGGAAAGGGAAAAGGAGAGGTGTCTTCATCCATTTGGGCTTCTATAACAGGATGCCGCAGACTGGATGGCTTATAAATAACAGAAATATCTCAAAGTTCTGGAGGCTGAGAAGTCCAAGATCAAGGCACCAGCAGAATCAGTGCCTGGTAAGAGCCCACTTCCTGGTTCATTGGTGGCCATCTTTTCTCTGTGTCCTCACATGGTGGAAGGAGCTGTCCCTTTTATTAATGGGCACTAATGAATGGGCATTTTTACACTTCCTAATACCATCACATTGGAGATTAAGTTTCAACATATGAGTTTTGGGAAAACAATATGCAGTCTATAGCTAGAAGGAAATGAGGATAAAGAAGTACAAAGTCCTAAATATGAGCATATCTTTTCCTCCTCTGTCTTATTGTGTTGTGCTTCCATTATGGTTCTTTCAGGTTCTGCTTTGTATTAGGTTGAAATAAAAACAAAAGTCTTTTATAGCTCAAAAACAGTCAAGTACCTGCAATTTAATAATATTCAACCTGATGTCATTGAGTCCCTGTGTTCAGGGGACTGAGGATGCCCTCACAGCATCTAGCTATTTCCTTCTTCAGAGTGATGTTGCTATGCAGCCACCCAGGTAAATTAAAGTTCTCATCTCAAAGGATTTGTTTGCCAAGACAAGTTTCAACCAGCAGGTATAGTCTGCCCCTCCACCTCCCATTGTCAAAAACACATTGTGGTTCTTGGGCTTTTGTACTAATAGACATTGTGAAGTACTAGGGTTTGTTTTCATTTTCATTGTTGTTCTCAGGGATGTCTGTTAAACAACACTTAGCACTCTGTAAAATGCATCCTGTGGATTTCAACTTTAGTGGCATTGGGGAGGAGAGCAATAGAAAGGTGAAAGATATACTGTAATTCAAAAGCACTGTGTTCAGTGTGGGTAGAGGGGTATATGCCCACCACTCAAATTAGAGGAGCTCCTTGGTATTATGTATTGATATTTCAGCACCATACATCACTGGAAACATAACAGCTGTTCAACAAGTATGTACCAAATTAAGGTAAAACACTTTTTAAGGCTCTTCAGTGGTGAAACCAATAATGGTGGATGCAAAATGTCCTTTCTCCAGGGTTTTTTTTCCCCCAAAACACAGCATGGAAGCAGCCAGATTCCCTATACATGCAAAGCCAGATTTGATCCAAGTTTTTTTTCCATCTTTTTACCCTTCTCTGCACCCAAGCAATCTCCAGCAATTTTTAAAGCAAGATTCACATCTTTATGTCCTACTTTATTCCTCCCCCAAGGAATCTAAAAGCAAAGAAAACAAGAAGTCAGGAAAGTTGAAATAAGGAACAACAGTGAGTGAACTAGAGTGAGAGTGAGAGCAAAGAGGAAGGGACGGGGGGAGAGGGGAAGAGAGGAAAAGATAAATGAAAAGAAGGGAAGGGAGTGGAAGGGCAGGGAAGGGAAAGGAAGGAAAGGAAAGGAAAGAAGTCAGGAAAGTTGAGAGTCTTTTGAACTGCATCCTGGCTTCACCCCATCACATTAGACTCTCCCAGCTTTGTCAGGACGTGGCCCAGCTTCCCCCCGCCCCTGATTTCCCATCTCAAACTGTTGCCCTATTCCAAGAAACTCCAGCAAGTCTTGGAACAAAGAATGGCAGCAAATGAGATTCCCTGTCTGGACTGAGAATAGAATGCAATTAGCCAGGGAAGGTTGTGAAATTTGTTTTTAAACACTACGAATATTTTATCTCCTGACCCTAACCTCTGTGACATTCTCCTTCCAGACGCCCCCCAAACCCCTTCACACAAGGTCTTTGCGAAGTAAAGTGTGACCTTTAGATTGAGACATTCTCTGTTGCAATACGGTGGAGCATGTTTCAACACGGTAACTCAAGATCTATTTACTAAACTGCTTGGCACATTCAGAACATCCTGGGGGAATTGTTGGCGGGGACCCACGGTGCGTTTTTCACTCTTCCCTGATGCATTACCAGACGTAAGGTCATCCCAGTCTAGCAGAGATGGGTGCTGCACAGGGCTCATTACTTCGCAGCAAGCCAGCCAGATGAGGCTGTGGGATGTTTTCTCTTCATCATTCAAGCTTGAAAGGAAACTGTCAGCCTCCGCTTGCTCTTAAAACAATGAAAATTTAGGTGACAGCACTCTCATTAGCTCAATGGAAATAAAGGTTCTAGGCAAATATTTTTCTCCTTTGTAACATACTAGCCAGCTCTAGCTCAAGATCATTTTAGAAGTCGAGGCAGGAGCATGTGTATCAGCTTCTTGGGACAGGGTGATGACAATAAAATTACACACACACACATCTTCAGTAAGACCATACATTTTCAGGATACACAGCTTCTGAGCTGAAAAAACATGGATAAATTTTAGATAGATCTAGGTTTTCTGTGACTCACCTTTGTTGAGAAATGGGCACATGTCTAAGGCTGTTCTCTTATATGCATTCACATTATCAAAAAAACAAGCAAGGATATTATTATACTGGCAGATGCTCTCCCAAGGAAAAACACAAGCAAAATCACCAAGTGTGTATCCTATTCCCTAGACTTATCATTGCAGAATTTCTAATCTAAGAGGGTTTGGTTAATATTTGATGAACCACTTGGGTAGTGCACAGAATTATTGGAACCTTAATAATCGCCTACATATGTATAGCACCATATCATTATTTTCTTATTTTATCCGTATAACAGCCATGTTTAATAGTCCTAGTAGGTATTCCATCTGTTTTTTTTTTTTTTTTTACTTAAAATCTTAGAAATATTAGAACTGAAAGTGACTTTAGCTATAATTTAGATCGGTAGATGCTAACCAGGGATGCATATTGAATCATCAGGAAAATTGTTTTCAAAGCCCACGTGTGTATGTGCCACCCTCCTAGCTCCCCAAGTTCTTTCTATACTGTTCCCTCCACCATACTCACAGAGTCTGAATCAGTAAGCAGGGATGGGATTCCAGACATAGATACTTTTAAAAACAGTCTCTGAAGCACTAATTGGCTTACACCACTGTTCTAGACCATGCCCTCACTTGTCCACTGGAGAAGCCCAGGACTGAAGCAGTAACATGATGGACCCAGAGGCACACACAATGGCAGAGTCTGCCTTCCATTGCGGACCTCCTGACACTTAGTTGAGCGGACTTTCTTTCACACTTTCCTACCATTTTTCCAAATTAAAGGGAGGATGGCACTATTTGTTTTAAACCATTTTTTCTGCTTTTTACTTGCCAGAAGGAAAAATGATAAGAAATGCTCTGTCCAAAGTACACTTGATGTGAGTAAAGTTCCAAGAACCACATTTTTCTATTAGAAATGTTTCTACCTGAACACACATTTCTCACAGGTCTTGCTTCTCCATCTCAAGATTTGGTTCTGATCTTCATGAATAGCAATTACCTTTTTTCTCTTGGTGACATTTTATACTGATTCTCTACACCTTCCCCAAACCATGGGAGCTTTAGACTGAATTTTGGGATTTTATCATCAATAAAACTATATGGAAAAGCACTGATGAAGAAGAGAAAAGACTCTAGGCAGCAAAAGAGTTATGTTGGGAAGAGGAGCAAAAGTGTTTCTCCCCTCAGTTCTCTGCCCCACTGTCAAACCCCTGTCTAGTCATCTCACCTCATCGCCTTGAACAGCTGGACAGGTGGGGCTCATTTCAAAGCCAAGGCCCTTCATTGTTTCTATATTACTAGTAAGCAGGGTTACTGCATGAAAGGGTAGAGCTCTAGTTTAGATGCTTCTTGAGCCCAGTGCTAAGAAATGACTTCTCCAGGCACACCTCTTTCATGTTGCAGTTTGGATAAGCTGACCTAAGGCAGGCTCTACAAATTCTCTGCTCTCTGTTCTCTGTTTTTGCCCATGGTATAGGAAGCCTCATTAGGAAATTTTGATGGAGCAAGAAATAGAGGGCTACCTAGTCCTAATCTTATTGAAAGGTACTCTGTCCAAAATGTCCCTGCTTTGAATAAGGTTTTAAGCATCACAATTTTCTATAATGAGTGATTCCATCTATTTGGTAGTGGCCATAATGTAACTAATGTTGTTCTTAACATTCAAAGAATGTACTTTTGTTTTTCCAGTAATGAGAATTTGCAAACCAATAGCCCCAAAACTTTGTTTTTTATTATGGTAAAACATATATAACATAAACATAAAATTTACCATTTTAACCATTTTTAGGTGTACAATGCAGTGGTATTAATGTACATTCACAATATTGTGGGACCATCAGAAATTTTCATTAACCCAAACAGAAATTCTCTACTCATTAAATAATAACCTCCCATTCCTTCCTTTTCCCCTTCCTCAGTCCCTGGTAACCTTTATTCTACTTTCTGTCTCTATGAATTTTCCTACTCTAGGAACCTCATATAAGTAAAATTATACAATATTTGCCCTTTTGAGGCTGGCTTATTTCACTTAGTGTTTTCAAGGTTTATCTATGTTGTAGTGTGTGTCAGAATGTTATTCTTTTTAAAGACTGAGTAATAGCCCATTGTATGCATATTACCACATTGTATTTATCTATTCATCAGTGGATGAACTAACCCAGGCACTTTTGTTATGTCATTGCTTGGCTGGGATACATTTACCTAGCTAAACTGTAGGGATAAGGACGAGGGAAGAAAATGGTGAAGATTGGTGAGTTCTTAGGGAACCTCTGAATGAAGTTTCATAAACTATAGAAATATTATGGTGTCCACATTTTTCTGAACTACCAATGTGGATGTGACTTGACAAATATCATGTTTGTACAGGGTAACTAAAGAGAATGTTGAAAACAGACTTTATGGAAAATTAAGCAGGTGTGGTCACCACAGCTTTCTAAGTAACTGAAAAAAAATGGGGGAAAAATTTCCACATAAAGATTTTTCTCCTTCTTAAGCAGAGGTTCTAGAACTCTGTTCACTGTCCTTATTTTGACTTATTCTGTGCAAATGAGTGTCTTCTTTTTCTGAAGATACTTGTATCTGCATAGCAGAAAGGGAATTTGGCCTTAAGACTCGAGGAGGAATGTCTTACAAGCAGCTTGTGGCCCAAGGAAGGTGTTTGTGCCATCTCTCAGCCTCATAGCCCCTCTATCCCATTATCACTGAGCATCAACCACAGAACCAGGAGTGGAAAAAATGGGCAGATCCTTAAAAAGCAGCAGAAGACTGAAATCAGCACCATCAGGAACTTTTTAGAGCTTGAGTTGGATTGAGATTATGCTTTCATATAGCTGCTTTGGGGCTCATATAAGATGATTCAGTATTGAGATTTGTGAAGTCTCGGTAACTCTTTCAGGAATGGTGTCAACTTCTTGGAGGGATATTTGGACATCATGAACTTGGTAGCATAACAGAAGGCTTACATGGACCAAGAATAAACCCTCGAAAAAATCTCCCTCCTCTTGCTTTACCCTAACTAGTGTATTTCATGTTATGTAAGAAGCACATGCTTAACACTAAAGATGGGAAGCTGTTGAGGGGTGATGGTAGAGTGTTGGGGGCAGGGCTAATTGGTTTTATGAAAAGCAAAGGAATTATGAAAAGCACATTGCAAGTTCTTTTATTTTTCTTGTACTATGTGCCAAACCCAAACAAACTTGAAAAAAAAGTATGTGTGCAAAAGCAAACCTTAAACCATTTTGCGAATCCCACCCTAGATTTCACATTTCTCCAATGAAGCTCACATTCCTTTATTCAGATTCCAAAAGTGGAGATAATTCATTCCAAATGTTTCCGAAGCCGACCAGCAGAAGGGTTTAACGATTTTTCCAGAGCTGGAGAAAACTGTGAAATCCTCTGCACTCTAATGGAGCATTCAAAGTGGAAAAAAATAGACAAGCAAGGGAAAGGGAAAGGAATGTTTTGATGATCTATTTGTTTATTTTGTTACAGTTATGGTTTTTTGACAATGTCTGAGGAGACATGTTGATTGCCAATGTCTTATTTCCTTTGGCAAGGTAGCATTTCTTCTGTATTATGGAGCAGATTATGATGGAGAAATTGTCCATAAATTATACATTTCTTGCAAGATGGTAAGCGAGCTCATTTCAGAGACAATTTGGGAACCCTTGGGTATGATGTGTGTGCATGTGTGTATGTATGCTGGTGGCAGTGACCCCTTCCTTCTTCCTAACAGATATTTAGATAGCTATGAATTTGCAGATGACAACTCCCTTTACTAACAGAAAAGACTGTGTCCCTATGTAACTTCCATTTAGAGACATATTTGGTCACAGAGGGCCAAAGTTGGTGACTGACAGCTGAAAGAATGTCTAAGGAGGGACAAGCTTTAGAGGGACTGGAGAGAAAGGCTTTTTTCACTTTGCTAGACTGTCACCAAATTGTATTGCCATCCAGTAGTTTAGTATGTGTATGCCTCATCTCCACTGCAAAAATCTAAGTTCCTCCCAGTGTGGAAGTGTGTCTTCCTCTTCTTCGTAATTCTCACAGTGCATAGCACAGTGCTTAATTGTTAATAGATGTTGATTTGCAGGGGAAAGTAGATAGAATGAGACATGTGATACACTTTATCTCGTTAAATTTGCACAAGGCCAAAGAAAATTTAAGTAAACTCAGGTAGGCAGATAGCCAGTTCAGATTTCAAGCCATCGTGGTTTGCAATATAATAAATAATATTATAACTTATTTTTAATGTTATTATCATTGTCACTTTATGGAGGGCATACTATATGTGCTAGACACCGTGACAAATGCTTTTCATATATCATATCCCTTAATCTTCATAATAACTCTGCATAAAGGATATGATTATCTCATTCTACAAATGAGGAAACTGAGGCTCAAGGAATTAAATAACTTTAGATTCCAGTGACTGAAGTTGGGTCATACCTAGGGTAAGTGATGAGTCTTTGGGTATGAGCTGACCCTTGAAAGTAAACAGAGCTGATGTCATAGCCAGCTCACTCACTGGGGTCAAGAAAGGGACTAGGGAGCCCAAAGCTATAATTGTGACTCTTCGTATTTGTGTTGCATCAAGACAAACTCTTTTTTGGCTTTCAGCCACACCCCTAAGCCAGGCCAGCTGGATTTGAAATTGTGCAATTGGTCACAGGCAAAAGAGTGTGGGTGGCTTGGGGAAAATTCATCACTAGGCTTGAAGCTGCATTTCAGAGCACATGGTCTTCTAACGGGAGGCCGGCTGGGAAAACGTTTGTGTGCATGAGTGTTGATGTTTCATGGCTGCTAGGATCGGAGGAAGAATGGACATGGAATGTTAGCCATGACCCCTGTCTTTGAGTAACAGGGTACTTACTGGGTTAGGCAGAATGCCCATCCACCCTGTGTAGGACACAGGAACGTAGATCTGGGCTGTATGAATGAGCACACGTATACCGTTCTCAAGCTCTGTGCACAGATGTGAGGTCATGGATGTGATGCAGCCACGCAAGTTTTTTCTCTCCCACTCAGATTATTGTTTATCATTCACGCTCAGACCCCTAAGACCTTCCTCTCAAAACTATTCCTGATTACATGAAGCCTTATGTTGGAGAAAAAGAGCATTGTGTTTGAAATAAGATTATGGCTCAAGTCTTTTGCTGACATTTACTAGCTAAAGATGCTATCTGAGTCTTCATTTCTTGAGCTAGAAGTTTTGGATAACCTCTTCCTTTCTGAATTTACATGGTTGTTGAGAAGAAAAAATTACACATGACACACATACAAAGACATGGAAATGCTTCATGCATTTTCAAAAAGTATATGAGTGATAGGCAGGTATTATATACAAAACATGAGAAACATGAGAAATATATAAGAAACTAAAACGATTGCTGGATATTTGTGTCCAAAATTCTGCTAGACATTTAGATGAAATAACTACAGACATATATGACATAGCTTTACCATTAGGTGGCTCATACTGTTTTAGAGAAGATAAAACTACCAAATTTAATAGTTTTATTGGACAAGCTGGACTGAGTAGAGTATAAGAAGAAACACAATTAATTTCTTCATGCCACTGGCTTTCCCCATCTTTGGTGATATCTTAGACCTCATAGTTCTCCAGGTCATTTTTAGATATTGACAAACGGTCTCAATTTCAGGTATTCGAATGTTAAAAGTGCCAAAAAGCTCTACCCTACCAGAGTTCGAGAAGAAGTGGTAGATGGAGACATAATCTATTTTATATCATTTTTTCAGTTCACTTTCTTGATAGAATCTGTTTCTCTACCCCCCATCCCCAAGACTGGCTACAATGAGGAAAGAGAATTTGAGGGGAGAAAAGCACAACTTTTAGTAGCAAGTTCTCTCATTCTACTATGTTGAACCCTTTTTGTGTCAGGTGAATAAATACTGGCTCTTTCTCTCATAGGGCACTTTGGTGGATTGTCAACTTTCTCTCTAAGGACAACTCTGAATTGTTTCTAAATGCCTGACACTTCCTCTGTTGGAACAACTTTAAATCTCCCTTTTATTTTAAGCTGCTGGTGGCAAAGCCCATGTTGAATCTTTCCGCTGTGACTTCTCATCTTGGCAGGCAAAGTTCTTGAGCATTGTACTTTCAAAAGGTCTCATGCCTAGCTACCTTCTGCAGAATCCACTGGCCTTTTCCTTAGGCCACAGGAAATTCTTGGAAACCAGCACAGTCCTCACTCTTTCCTCAGCCACCACAGGCTGCTGTAGTCTTAGTACATTTTCAGATGAGAATCAGGCACCAGGCTATCATTCTTTCAAAACACAGGGGTCAATCTCCCTGATACATCTCTAGAATCCCCTGACCAAGTTGAATGTAGAGAGGTGAGGGGAGGAGCCATAGACCCCTGAAACTCTCTCAACAGATATCCATTCTCCTCAACTTTCTCTCTCATGAAGCCCATCTTACATGTAGAGAAAGGAGGAGTAATGAACTGTGGGTAGCAGAACCAGTGTTTGGCCACAGTATTTTTTTTCCTAGAGCAGTCATAACAAATCACCACAAACTGTATGGCTTAAAACCGCAGAAATCTATTCTCTAACAGTTCTGGAGGATAGAAGTCTGAAATTAAAGCATCAGAAGAGTTTGTTTCTTTTGGGCACCCTGAGGAGGACTCTGTTGCACACCTCTTTCCTAGCTTCTGATAGTTGCCAGCAACACTTGACATTCTTTGGCTTGTAGATGCATCACTCCAATTTTTGCTCTCCCTTTACATGGCCTTCCCTCTGTGTGTCATCTCTTCTTGTAAAGATATGTCATTGAATTTAGAGTCCTCCCTAATCTAATATGGCTTCTTCTTAACTTGATCACAACTGCAAAAACCTTATTTCTAAGTAAGGTTATATCCATAGGTATCTGGGATTAGGGCTTCAACATAGCTTTCTGGGGGACACAGTTCAACCCATAATAGTCCCCTTCTTAGCAACTACTACACAGCTGTTCAGGCTGCCCTCTTTAGAATTTATGGATACCTAACTCCCTTTGTTCTCATATTTGGGGTCTAAGTGATTAAAACCTAAAGCTCCTATAATATCCCCTTAGACCGAAAATCATTTTAAACTTACACAAAAATTCTAACAAGCACAAGAAAGCTATTCTTCTCTCATTCAGTTTTGAAGGCTGTTGATGAAGTAACTTTGTTTTCTTATTTCCAAATTTTCCAAAATCATTTAATTATTCAAATATGGACAAAAATAGGACAAAAATTATACCCTGTATCCTATCACTCACCTTGAATAATTGTCAACATTCTGGAATTCTTGTTTCAACTATTTCCCTTCCACCAAAAACACAAAAACAAAATCATTTTTTTTTCTGGAATATTTCAAAGCACTTCACAGACATAATATTTTTTATCTGTAAATATGACATGATCTATTCTAATTATTGAAGTTCAGCCTATATTTGAACCTTATGCTGTGATGGGTGGGGTTAATAGTGACACACATTGTCTCTGCCCATGGGTGCAGCTCGGTAGGTATGAGAAGCTTAGCTATTTGCAGAAGATACATCCTTAACCTTGGAAATCCACGTCTTCCTCCTCTCTTCTAAAACTTCTCCTCCGAAATTTAGGGCAGCAGTAACATTCGAATCAGGCAGTGCAGTGGAGTTACTTTGTTTTCATCCTGCTAGGCTACTTATTGGCAGTCGATTCCATGCTTCAAATACCTAATGTGTCCACTAATGATCAAGGACTTGGGTGAATGCTGTAATAATTTCTCTCAAGGGGCTTCAAGATAGTGAGAGGGAGGAAATAAGACAAATACATAACCGCAACTCAAGGGGAATGAAAAACTCAAAGAAGTTTTTAAAAATTTTTAAATAATAAATAAAAATTTGCAAGGTTGAGTCAATGCCTTTACTCAGATTGACAAATGCTATCCTAGTCTACAGAGAGGTTTCTGGAATTATGGCTTCTACACAAAGTCTAAAACTTAAACTGGAATGAAAGTACTGGCAGCAATTTGGATGATGTAATTTTACACAAAGAGAACAGCATAAAGGGTCAAGAGTGCGGAGATGTACGGTGTGATTTTCCCAGCTATGTTTCTCCAGACTCAGGCCACCTTAGGGAGCAAATGCAACCATTCACATCCTGACTGAAGACTTGTCATTTCAAAGTTCTTTCCTCAAGAATTCATAACAATGCAGCTGGGGTGAATGGGCTAAAACCTCCTAAGCTACACAAGGTCTGGCAATTTATCATTTAGCAAGGCTTTTCTCTAACTCAATTCAGCTTTTTTTCTCTTTGTTAATAATAGAGTGTTTAGGGCAGTTTGTGGTTCCAGGTTATCTCCCTCCCCAGCCAAATTATACTCTCAAATGCATCAATATCTTCTGGGGAATCATATCCATTGACAGAAGAAATTATTTGCCTTCTCAGAGGATCAAGTGGAGCGTTCTGGAACTGAGAGATGAAAATATTTAGATAGAGAGGCAGGAAAAAAATTGTTATTTATAGCAGTGGCTACATCCTGCAGTGGACCCCAGTGACTAAATGTCTCTAAGAGTGACTGTATAAGAGTCTCTGCAGTAGGAAGAGGCACAATGCAGGGAGGGCCTCTCTGAAAGGCATTTGTGAAGATGTTTTCTTAAAATGCAATGTATAGTTTCATGCCATTTGTTTTGTATTGACAGTGTAATTTATATTCTATTATATATATATATATATATATATATATATATATATATATATATATATGTATATAAAGTAACAAAGGATCTGTCCCAGCACTGGTCTTGAGAAAAATCACGGACCCCACGAATCCTTACTGAAGGCTCTCACAAAGCAGCACACTATGCTAGGGATGCTGGGAAGTTTGAAGGGGCGTAAACGCCTGTTCCACCACTAAAGGAGCCTATGCAACCCATAGCCCATCGGTCCTTAATACAACTTGTTAAAAAGAAAAAGAGTAATGCTTGACTGATTGTGCTTACTCAGAGTGACAGGACTTTACTCCATTCATTAATGTAGTAAGTGTTTATTGGGTGCCAGGCACTGAGCTACATATTAGCCCACCCTGCACCGACACCTATTAATAATATTTGAAATGGTCTTTAACTTGACAAAAGTGTCTGTTGAGATTGACTGAGCTCAATTTTAAATTGAGAACTATATATAGTTTTATTGCACCTAGTGATGTATGATACACTACAGAGATACATAACAGGTTCTGACATTAGTCTTAGTTTCTTCTCACAAAAACTAATAATTTAAGGCAAAGGGAATATTTCCAGTTTGTTCCACATCCTATTCCCTTTCTTCTATCCCTTGAAGACTTGTCAGTGCCATATTGTTTGCTCCAGGATTTGTATATAATAAATGAAATAATAGAAGAGCTGATATCAAAATTGAACTAGAATCATTGCTCTTTATTGTAAGTGTAAGTCTGCATCTTAGGAATCCAGAAGGCAATTGCATTTTGTTTCTCCTATTGAATAAGGATTTTTCGTTAATCTTTTAAACATTTTAAACACTGGACAATAGAATTTGGATGCTTAAGGGATATTTGGGTAATGGCATGTGGTAGCTACATATTCCATTTTCTTGAGGACTGCCCTATATATTATATTTTTTTCTTAATTTCTCACAACTACTTTCACTGTAGGCAACACAGTTACCAAATTCACACTACACCTACTGAAGGATATAAAATGAAGTGACAAGTTTGGTCACAATATCACATAAA
This sequence comes from Macroglossus sobrinus, assembly GCA_004027375.1. Lineage (NCBI taxonomy): Eukaryota > Metazoa > Chordata > Mammalia > Chiroptera > Pteropodidae > Macroglossus > Macroglossus sobrinus. Next base: position 931,746 of record PVKZ01000219.1, read on the forward strand.
TATAGTTACCTCTGTTGGTCTGCCTTGGTCTGTAAACTCATTAAACTTTGGAAGCCATCTCTCGAATGACCAATTTTTATGACCTCTCTCATTGAGAACCCACTTAGCCTTCATCTCTCTCTTTCTTCTATCTATAAAATAAGAAAAGAAAAAAGAAAAGAAAGAAGGAAGGATAGAAGGAAGAAAGGAAGGAAGGAAGGAAGGAAGGAAGGAAGGAAGGAAGGAAGGGAGGAAGGAAGGAAGGGAGGAAGGAAGGAAGGAAGGAAAGAAGGAAGGAAAGGAAAGAAGGAAGGAAAGGAAAGAAGGAAGGAAGGAAGGAAGGGAGGGAGGAAAAGAAAGGAAGAAAAGGAAGGAAGAAAGGAAGGAAGGAAAGAGAAAGAAAAAGAAAGAAAAAAAGAAAGAAAGAAAGAAGAAAGAAAAAAAGAAAGAAAAGGAAGAAAGAAAGAAAGAAAGAAGAAAGAAGAAAGAAAGAAAGAAAGAAAGAAAGAAAGAAAGAAAGAAAGAAAGAAAGAAAGAAAGAAAAAGAAAAGTGAAATTGCACCTTCACCTCACAAATTTGTCATGAGGAGTAAATGAGTTGATGCCTTTGAAGAGCTGAAAGAATGCTGGTGGCAAAGTTAGCACTCAGTAAATGGTGAGCTTCACAGCCATAGACCTGGTGCTTCTCCTACCCTGCTAGATGACTGGGCTTACTGCCTTCCACCTACCTCCCTCAGCCTCTCACTTCCTGGTAAGTTCTCACCTTCTGCCTTCACACACCAGTGAGCCCACAAGAATTTGAGTGACTGAGTGTGTAGCTTGCTTGCTTCTATTTATTTATTTGTTTGTTTATTTGTTTACTTATTTACTTTTACTTATTCACTTGCTTATTTAAATAGATTAATTGAAGCATAATTGCTATACAATAAATGACATTATACAATTTGATAAATTTTTACATACACCCTTGAAACCATCACTACAGTCAAGATTGTGAATACATCCATCATCCCTAAAAGTTACCTAACGCCCCTTCTTAATCTCTCCTTCCTCTCCCTCCTACTCGTCAACCACCAACCACTAGATTACTTTGAATTCTGTAGAGATTTATGTAAGTGGAATTATACAATGTGGACCTTTTGTTTTGTTTTGGCCTGACTTTTTGTACTCAGAATAATTATTTTGAAATTACCCATGTTGTTGTATGTATAAATTAGATACCTTTTTGAAAACATCATGTAGAAGGTAGGTTTATTTCTATCAGAGGAAGGAGGCATAAAAACTGTTATATTCAGATATAAGAATGCAAAGCATTTTGCATTCTGAGTGAAAGCACCACTGTTGCACAACTGAAATCATTCACTGAAGCCAGTGGAATTGGTATCAGTACAGATGACTTTCAGCCATCAAAAAGTGTCATGTTATGGTTAAGATCCCTATTTAAGAAGACCTGGAAATGCACAATATACTTGGTAGAAATTTCTTCCAAAATAAGCTGGAATTATTTTGAATTTTGAAGTCCAAAGTCATCCTAAGCTACCTGGAAAACTTGACTCACCAGAATTCCCCAAGGGTTCTGAGCAGCCAAGGTTTTGCTGCACTTCACCTGCAGGGCTTTCTCTTCCAGCCAGGAGAGGAGGAGCTGCTCCCTGACTCACTGAATAAATGCCTCTTTTCAGAGAAAGGTGCTAAACTTTCCTGGCTCCAGGACCAGAACAGGTAGATGAAGGCCTGGGCTTCCACAGCATCTTTGCAAGCTTAATGAGGCGATAACGAGGAGAAAATGGCTTAATCTGTGTTTTGGCCTTCTTCTTGCCAAGCTGGTTGGAATGAGAGAGGCTGGAACTTTGGAAAACCTAGTCATAAAATAGGTTTTTTAACATGGCTGTTTTTGGCAGCGACAGAGCGACCCTAAAGGATCAAGCGCCTGCCAGTTTCAGCTTTGAAAACGGACCAATTAATTAGAAAAGTGAGGGGCAGCAAAGGAGATACAACATACACCACCTGGACAGCCTGCTTTTGTGTTGCCTTATTGGTAAGGAAAACAGATTTTATAAAAGCAAATCCAAAAGAAACAAAAAAGGCATTTGAACTGTGAAAATGTCCTCTGGGCAGTAGCCTAACTAGATATAAAAGGTGAGGGAGAGACCCTTGAAAAATGGAGCTTTCCAGAGGAAGCAGCAGGGGACCCTTATTAACATCAGCTTGCCATAGTTAATAATTCTGCACTGGGCAGGAGGTTGGGCCAGATGATCTCTAAGGGCCCCTTCTCACTCTGAGATTCTAAGATGCTGATATTTATAGTGCAACATTCAGAACCTATAAATTGACTGCTCTCAGAAGGTGTGCCTTATAATGTCTCTTTTATTTAATCAGTTTTCCCCCTGGATCTTCCCTCCTTCCCTCTGTTACCTTCTTGCCAAAAGAGCAGGAAGAATGCTTTCACAGATCCCAGAGTAACATCTGGAGGATATGCGTTGGCCTCCAGCTCTGGACAGATGTTCTGGGACTATTCCTCTGGCCCTATATTTCACGTGGAAATGTAACAATAACCGCCTATGATGGCTCCTAGTTTTTTCCACGACCAAATCTAAACCCACAGCCTGGAATTCCACGTCCTTCACCAGCTGGCCTCCACTATGCCTCACACTCCAAATACATGGAGGCTCAAAGCTTGTTTGTTCAGATCCTTAAGTTGACTGGCCAGGAAGTGTTTACTGAGCATATCGTATGTGTTTACCTTTGGGTGAGGCATTAAAGAAGCTATAAGGGAAGGAGACTATAGCTCCACACCCAGGATATTTATAAAAAATATGCATACAGCAATAGAGAAAGAAAAAAGTTCTGTAATGTGTTAGGTTGTGTGCTTCTAGCTCTAAGTGGTATAAGACTCAGTACAGGAATTCAAAAAGACTGGTGTAGTCAGGAAACCCTTTGGCTATGAGGGTTACCTGAACTGGGCTTGAAGGATGTGAGTGATTTGGGATGGGACATGGGAAGGAGAAATCTAGTAGAAAGGAACAACATGTGATAGGGCACAGAACTCCTTGCAAACTGACTGTGTCTATTATTGTTATTTTGCATAGGTACTGGTCGCCTCCAAAGTTTGGAATAGGAGAAGGCTATAGGACTGGTTCTCTAACTTACTTCCAGGTCTTAATTTACCAAGCAGTCAAGCTTCTATGTTTATTGGCAGGCATGTTTGAAAACAATCACACAACCCGAGCTATAAGTAACATGGGTCCTGTTCCTCTGTCCTTGTATAAAACATGCACTGAAACAGATGCAGCCATGTTCTTGTGGCTGGATTCCAGTAACTTAGTCTGGTAAGCAAAGACCCATTTGGATTCTTAATCTCAGAGACAGCATTCCAAAGTGAAATAAAAATTGACTTTGCTAGATTCTTATACTTTATTTGTGCAAGGACAAGGCTGCCTATAAAACAATGCAAAATATCCCATATTTCTATCCATCAATAAAAAGAAAATGGTTTCTAACATCCATTGTCCTAATTAACAAAGCCACTGGTCATAACCAGAAATAAAGAAAGCTGAAGGACTGCATGCAGCAGGTGCCTCTGGAGTTATGGAGTTATGGTTTCTGATTAGCGTCTTTCAAATGCTAACTAACCACCTCTAAAGTGTGTACTCCTGATTAAGGACTACAAATGTTAATCAATTGCCTCTAGGATGTAGATTAAAATGAACACACACACACACACACACACACACACACACACACACTATGCTGTCTATGCTAATGCATTTTGAAGTAAATTACAGATAATATAAATAGATGGAAAAGAACATGACATGGGTTGTGGACTGTGAAAGAATCATCATTTGAGCCACAGATGCTGAGAAGAAAGGAGAGAACAGGTTGTGTGGTCAGGGTTTTGGCAGACTGGTGATGCACTGGATTTCAAACAAAGCAGGTTTGATGAGGTAATCAATGGATAAGATGACTATATAATTTATCAACTAAAGGGGAGGGCTTTGGAGAGTAAAATGGGACATGAAATAATGTGAGAACAATAGATGTTAACTGGTTCTGTCTTAGGCAAACCAAGAAATATGGTCATCCTAGCTATGGTCATTGCATTAAAGCATGAAGACATGATGAAAGTTGCATTCTATGAAGATTCAAATGTCCAACAGATACTTCTGCTCTGGCTTATCTGGGCACAGCAAAGATCCCTTGGGGTGACTTGGTAGGTCACAAGGACTATGTGGGAAGGAAACTCCCTCTCACTGATTAATTATCTCAGATTCATTTGTCAGCAGCCAGCATAATGCCCTACCTCCCAGAGCAGCATTTCTGGAACATGTTCTTCAGTGTTCGTGGTAACTTTACAGAACAGAACTACTGTGACGAACAAGAATTGACTGTGTTAACCAAATTTTTAAAAAATGAATGTAACTGTGAATAGTTGCTGATGCTATGAAGTTAGGGCGACCAGGTGAGGTTTTGTTGGACAAAGGAGGCTTATGCTGAAATCTGAACAATAAGAAAGAGGGAACCAGAGGAAGAGTATTCTGGGAAACAGACGCATCTGGAAGAACCCCCTAGAGGAGGTTTTAATTTGAGAACAAAGGGGCATAGTCAGATTTACATTTTGAGATCACTTAGGCTGAAATGTCAAGAACATTTTTTGGAAACAATCAGAGTAAATTCAGGTAGCTCAACAGAAAGTTATTGCCAATGTCCTGTAGAAAAACGGTGTTATCTATACCAGAGTGTTGATGATTAGGATGAAGAGAAGCAATTATTTAAGACATATTTAGGAGGCAAACTGGGCAGGACTTGGCGATGAATAGAATATAGAAAGTCAATCGAGAACTGATCCTAATTTCCAAGATCTTACCATGATGATGCATTCCAGTGATTCTCTCAAGCTCAAGCTTCGTTCTTGGGAGAAATAGAAAACTTCCAGATGTACTTTAAGATAGATATAGAATTAGTCCTAGAGCAAGAACCTCTCCACCTACCAATATTCCTAAGTAGCCAAAGGTCATTAACTTACCCTTTAATCGACCTTTCTTTGAGACCTGTCACAAACCCTTAATTGTTGTCCCAGATCTCTGAGCCTCTTATGAGTTGCCAAGTCTGGCAGTAGCTGGGAACCAGAAAACTGGTTGTAGCACCTAAGTTTGGGCAGATGGGTAGTGAGCCTACCACTCTTTCCCGAGCTAGTCCTATTGGTTGTTTTCCTTCAATGCTGCTGAAAACTTGTCCATCTTTGATACTGTTGCTTTTTCTCATAAGCAAAGCCCTGACTGAACTCTAAGGAAAGCCCCTGAAAGCTACCCCCATTTATTGAATTTGTTTAATAACAGTCTCTCTTCCTGTTCTGAGAATTCACATTTGAGATAAGCCTCACAGAGGAGGTAGGTCTTTTCTATTTGGGTTATATTCCACCTATCAATATGTTGCTTCAGGTGGTCCAAAGGGAATCAGCAGCCCTAGGAGTCAATAGCCTGTGACGATGCTCCCCTTTTTGATCCAAACACTCCCATGGTGGTTCCTGTTTCTCTTGTGTCACCTTACTGTTCCTGTCTCCAGTGACCCTTGCTCTGCTCCTATGACACATGGAGCATTTGCAGCACAGAGCAGGAGAACACCATTCAGCATCTCCTCCATTCAATTAAAATGTTTTACTATCTTTCCTTTTTATCTTGCCTTTGTAATTGGATTCCCAGTTTCTCAATTTTCATGGCAGCAAAGGGAGGGGGGTGGAAATGATAGCAAGTATCTGATAAATATAAAGTGCTATGATTTAATTTCTGCCAAAAGGATTCTCTCTCGCCTTTATGAGGCTTTTGAAAGGGTCCCCAAGTCTCTGGCCCAGTCAGATTGTGGCCCTATGGTTCCTTCTGGGTATTCAAAAGTTCTTAGAAATTCCAGGTTCCATGAGATCAGAAAAATTAAAATCACTGTCTGTACAAACTGCATGGAGGATCAGGAAGAGACAATTTGTGAACAATGACAAGACTAGATTTTGTGTGATAGAAAAATCTGATTATATGAGACTTCAGGCATGCAGAAACTATAATCCCTAGGGTGAGCTTAGGGACATCCTATCAGGCTGTGCTCTCCTAAGAAAACAAACATCCATGAGGAAATTTTTGCATGGAATAAGCTATGATTTGCTGTCTTAGTAAGTTTCATGAGCTATAATTTTCCAATTTTGTTCTTAGAATAAAAAGGGTCAATATATATGTATGTATGTGTGTGTGTATATATATATATATATATATATATATATATATATATATATATATATGAAAGCCTTCTATGTAATTCTCTAGTCAAAATCTGTCACTGTCTTCACTGTTGTTGTTCCTATTATTACTGTGCCCCATAGTGCCTGTCAGAGTCTCCTATATATATTCTTTGCTAAAGAAATATACACTGATCTATTCATTGAGACATCACTTAACCCCCTATGCACTCCAGCATCAACTCTCTGACACCAGCTAGATGTCCAATAATCATTTCAATTTCATTCTGACACTAATTTCCCAGAGTTAGCACAAACCCTGCAAGTTAAGGTCTCAGTCCCACAAGACTGCCCTTACTTTAGATGCCAGCCTCATGTACTGGGTATTTCCAAGCACTCTTGCCAGTTACTAATCCAAGATTTACCACAACCCCCTCGTCTTGATAATTCACTAGAACAACTTACAGAACACTCAAGAAAACTCTATATTTACTGTCACCAGTTTCTTATAAAGATACACTTGAACAGCCTGACAAAGACATACACAGGGTGAGGTTTATAAGAGTCCCAGACAAGCAAACATTTTGGATTCAACAGGAAAGAGGCTTAGCCCAGAAATGTTATCAAAAGGATGGGGAGCAGTAGGTAGCTTTACTCTGTGAAGACCCAGAGAGGTTAAGAAATAGAGAAAGTTGCTTGACCAGGAAGAGAATGCCATGACAATAACCACAAAGGAACACACTTTATCTACTCATTGCTTATCCCTACAAAAACGGGTTGAATTGGTTCTTGTGCTTATTCATTCATTTCAAAATACGTTATTGAGACCAATCTATGCCAGGAACTCCAATAGGAGCCAGAGAGATGCAGATACAAAAGGCAGAGTCTCTGCCCTCCAGTGATGACTCTTCACACATCTAATGGACAGGTGTTCAAGAGAGAAGCCCGGCTCCCATCATATCATGCTCATGTGCCCTCCACTCTCCACAAAAGCACAGCTCTGTTTCCCCTTTATTACCCTGCTGTTTCTAGTTCTCAGGCAAACCTCTTATACCAACCATCTCTTCTTGTCTTAATTTATGAGACTGATCCATATGTGTCATTTAGTTCATATATTTACACTGTTCTATATCATTCATTGTAGGACCTTTCCATTTTATTTACTCAATCTCTTCTGACAGATCCATTTTACATTGTGCTGTGATTCATATGTGTCTCCTTGACCTCACTATGAGTGTTAATCTAGAGAAAATGCTTAGAAGAATTGCAGGAATATAAGAAATGTGCATCTTCAACTTTACTAGATAATGCCAAGCTGATCTCCAAACCGGGGGGACCAATTTACACTCTTATTAACAGTAAATGCGAGTTTCCATTGATTTGCAACACTTGGAATTATCAGACTTTAAAATGTTTGCCAGTATCATGGGTGAGAATCTGTATCTTACTAAGTTTTATTTGCATTTCCCTGATTATAAGAGTGGAACTTTATTTACACATTTATTGTGAATTGCATTTTCTCTTTTGTGAATTGCCTAATTGTATATTTGTCTTTTCTAATGGGTCATCTTTTTCTTATTCACTCTGCTATTTTAGACGAATATGTTCTGAATATCAATCTTTTGTTGTTTTATAAGTTGCTGATATGGTTACTGAGTCTGAATTTTCTTTTAATGTCATCTTCTTTAATGACATCTTTTGATAAACAGGAATTTTGAAATTTAATATGAATTTACCAATATTTAAAAATCCTACCTACTTCATGATGACATTTTCTTTTTTAAAAGTTTTGCTTTTCATACTTAGATTTTTAATCTGTTTGCTATTGATTTGTGTTCATGGTATGAAGTAGGGCTCCAATATCTGACTTTAATTTCTATCCATATGGGAAAATAATTGCTGCCACACCAAGTATGGGACAATTTATACTTCCCCTATGAATCTTCAAGGTCACCTTTGTCATAGGTCAGGAGTCCAGAAAAGAAAAGAGTATATTTCTAGGTCTCTATTCTATTATCCATCTGTCACAGTGCTAATATCACACTGCCACAGTAACCATAGCTGTACAATAAGTCTAAATACTGGGAGCTTTATTCTACCTTATTCTGATTCTTCAGTGCTCTAGAATCATTTGCCATTTTCCTTTATCTACTTCCAGTCTCCACTTACCATCTCAAGACAATATAAACATCATTAAAGCCACAAAACCCTTGCATGACAGACGACTCAGAATGATAGTATTCAACTCTCATGTTCTTCTGTGGTAGCATCTTTCAAGGTCCATGTTGGACTCAGCCTTTTGTCCTGTGTGCCCCAGCCCTCTTGTCCCATACTCACACAGCTATGAGCTCCTTACAAAATGAAAGGCTCATCTCGGCATTCCATAGCACTTGACACTGAGTGGGAAGCACATACTAGTCACCAGGTAGATTCCATATGTCAAAGCTCTTTGCCATCACACTGACAGTGATCTCTGCATTAACACTCCACCCAAGGCACTAAAACAATTTCCCCTGCAGAGTTTGCCCAACTCTTCTACCAAGTCAGGGATGCAGTGGCCCAGAGCCTACAGGAATCCCAGAGTGGATGAGTTGACTTTAGTCAGAAATTCTGACTTATGAGATGTTTATGGAAATAACTTTACAAGGTTTGAAATGTGCACTAACAGTGTTTAGTTCCCTTACACATCCATGCACATATGAATAAAAGTTTAGATTGCTCAAAATCCTCACACAAAGTTTATCTTGCTTGATGACTAGGGATTCAAACAACCAAGTGACAACCCCAGTTCTCCCACTGATCCCCTACTTCCTCTCCTTCTCTGGCCTTTGGTTACCTCTATAGCATAAAATAAAGATATTGTACCAGATCAGCCCCAAGGTCACTTCTAGCTTACCCTATGGCTATGATTATGATCATGGTCTTCACTGTTCCTCTTAAAGCTTCAGTTCTACTAGTCAACCTTGACAACTCTGAACCTCAGTTGTTTCATCTGTAGCAGAATAACATTAAACTCAACAAATTCATGTTCGGTTTCAAAATTCTGTGTTCCATGTGCTTTATAACCAATCTGGGAATGGATAATACAGTAACAATTTGTTCCAGTTTATAAAGAAAACTGAAATCCAGAAGGGTTGAATGGCATGTTCAGAACCACATTGTAAGAATGAAAAAAGCAGAGACCCATAGCTCAGACTCTAGAAGTTGAACTGAGGTATCTATTTCCTATACCATTCTGTCTCCTTTGCATTCAGATCAGTTGTGAAGTCTCTCTTCCTGTTACCTGGCTAGTCTTAGGATGATTTTACCCCTGATTTTGAATTCAACAGCAATTGACTGAAATGCCAGTGTCCGAAATGCCAATGAGTGCTGGCTTCACACATTGGTGATGAGCCCATTGCTGACTCAGAAGAAAGGGTTGGACTTATGATATGATCCATGCTAGATTGAGATAGTTTATATAATGGGGTTTCACCATGTTCTGCCCAGTTTCTCTATGCTCATTTTGCTTTCTTGTTTTTAAAAGTTGCTCCACATTCCCTGACCATTTGGACAAAGATTATATTTGGAAGGACTGTTCACTTGGGAAGTTTTGCTTGATCAAAAACCACATGATTCAGACTAGGGATGATATCAAATGGGAGAAAAGCCACATAGTGGAGAGTGTACCAGTAGGTTCCAAGGCAGATCTATTATCCTCTGCAGCCACATGAGGGGCATATTTGGCCTATTAACCATGTTGCGGGGATAGAAACTAATTCTATAGTTTAAAAATTATTGCTAACAATCCCCTTTTTCCCTGTTCTGTGTTTTGATTGGCTGGCCACATTTCAACCTCCTCCTGGGGATGGATGGAAATATATCAATGGGCCTCCTGGGCGGTAGACCAACACATCCATTCCAGAACACAGCAGAGGTCAAGCAGAGACAGGCAGCAGCAGGTGTTCATGGGTTGCACTGGGCATTCCAATTCTGACACATCATGTAGTGAATTCAGTGAGAATAAGGAGACTGCACCAACATGACCTCTCTTGGTTACAGCACTTTCTTCTCCTGGGCATTTCCCCAAATGTTTCCCTTGAGTTATCCAAGGTGCTGTCATCTCTAGATTGTAAAAAAATTAAAAGGCAAGAAGTGGAACATAGAGGAAGATTAAGAGAACTAACTAGGCATAACTTAGCTAAATGAAAATGCCAGGGGACCTCAAAGCTGGCTCTAAGTGTTTTATGTGCTGAGGTAACTTGGCAAAAGTCAACATCTAAATCCATCAATGAAAGTAAACAATGACTGCTTAAAGTAGTATAAGAAGTACAAAGTAGTAAAAAGAAGCAGTATTATCAACTGTTTATTAAGCATCTATCATGTTTCCCACCCTGTGCTGGGCACCAAAATAAGATTTAAGACAAAAGCAAAATAAATTTTAGCACTCACCCTAAAGGACAACAAAACTAAAAAGACAAAGCACATACCTGAAATGCAGTCCAGAGAGTAGATAATCTTCTAAAAGAGTTTAAAGCTAAGAGAGAGCCCTTGGACTTGTGGTGGTCAAATACAGAAATGTGTAAGAAATGGACTTAGAATATTTTCTCCAAAGTGAGTAAATATCGCTAAAACCAACCTGGATCAAGCCCCAGAATCATGATATGTGTCACCGAGATGCACTGAAAATTTCTGCTATTTCTGATTTCTCTGATTCCCAAGGACACCCCCATAGCTCAGATAGGGTTGATTATAAAACAAACACACTCATAGCTCAAGGTCACGGGGAGAGCACGTTCATCACTGTGAGGGAAATTCCTGAGGAAGAGGCTGCAGTTTAGTCTCCTGACAGCAGGACTGGCACAGCTCTGTGTGCTTGATAATTAGGAGGCTCAGTTTAATTCTAAATGTCTGGACCACAATCAATAGTGGGAGCATGAGGGGTGTGTGGCTGGACTGGTTTATATGACGGGTCACACATTAGGTACCTAATTGATGTGGCTTCTTGGGATGTGGCAATGCCGCCGATGCCCATCGCTTTCCTATTACCAGGCTTAATGGTTCATCTTTTGATTTCTGCCTCACACCCAGTACAGTGTTATTTAAATAAGACCCTATTAGGAGATTTATTTATCACAAGGAAAAGATTTATCCAGGAAAAAAAAATTTACTGAGACACAGTGGTTCCCTTTTCAGAGGTGCCATAATAAAAAAGACAATAGCAATATTTTTACTGTTTGGGTCGATACAATTATAAGATGGGGAAAAGCAAGGAGAAAAAATATAAATTTCACACTCAGTGACCTAGTAATTTGTCAGTCATTTTCTGCATTAAACCTAATGTATCCTCTGGGACTGGGGCAGACGATATCAGAGAAATAGCATCTTGGCCTGGCCACATTCTGGATTCCACAGTCTCCTCCTCCTTCATTCTCCTTCCTTCTTGATCTTTTCCTTTATGTGTTTAATCGTCTTTGTCTTCTCAGTTTCTGTGGCATTCTGATGAGAATTTTCTGTAGTCTTTTATTCTGATAGCAGTTGCTGGAAAAATCATCTCCTCTTTACCTACCAAAGGGATAAACTGATAAAACACAGGAACCTAAACTTTCTGTAAATAGTACAGTCCTGATTTTGTACAGTTCTTTGGAAAGATGAGAAGGTTTTGTATTTCTCTATTGGAAGAAAAGGCCTAATATGGCATGGTAGAAGGATCTTGACATTGATCAATTTAACTTTGCCAGCCACAAGAAAAGAGGGAAATTCTATCCTTCTTGAGTCTCCAGCCCAAATAATCATTTTCTTCTTCTTCTTCTTTTTTTTACAATAGTCTTTTTCCACTCTGCATAAGCACTTTTAATTCAGCAATGAATGCCCACTGTTTCCAACCAAGTATTGAGTAGGAAAAGTATATAAAATGGGAGAAGGGAAATTGTTTCCTTCAGGAGCTTACAATCCATATGAGGAGATGAGACACATGTGAAACATAGAACTGCGAAGGAAACTGGGAATAGGTTAAGGCTGCAGATGTGGGAAGAAAGAAGGTAGAACAATTGTATCCAGGTATCAGAAGGGCTGTGATGGGAAAGGAGGAGCAGATGTACTGTGAGGGCTCTGGGGAACATGAATGGGCTTATCAGGGAGAAAAATATTAGGTCAGCATAAGGAAACCTTTTGAATCCATTAAACAGAGTCATCTGGCAAAAAAAGGCATGAAATTGGCCCAGTCAAGCCCCAAGTTCTCCAATGTGACGAATATATGCTTGGGGAGTCTGTGGAAGGTATACATTTTTGAGGGTTTTAGTCACTAGGAAAGGCTTCAAAAAAGAAAGGTAAAAACTAAGTTACGCCCTGTGTAAGAGCTGAACTGGCCACAAAGATGTAGGGAAGATGCTCTGGAGAAATACCAACACACATTCAACCTGCATCACATATCCCCACACACTAATTATTTCTTATAATGTTCTGTCTTTTTATGTCTTTTTTAAACAGAGAAAAACTAGTTCATGATACATTTATCTATCTTACAGAGAGAAGGAAGAGATGCAAGAAGTAGACTAAATTTTAAAATTGATGCCTTTATTTTTTTTCTTTTTATTCTTTCTATTTTTCTGTCTTCCAAAACAATTTATGGAGGATCTAGGCACTGGAGCTAAGTGCTAGAGATACAGTGATGTGCAAATACAGATATGGTCCCTGCCCTCGCAAAGCTTATAGTCTTATCAGGGGAGAGAAACATTAGCCAAGTAATGTCTCAGATATATATTTACAAATGAAAATTCAGGGAACATGTAAGAGAAAGCCCCAATCTAGGCTGCAGTGGAGACAGAAAAGGCTTCTCTGAGGGAGAGAGAGTTGAACTGAGATCCAAGGTCGAGGCATAATAACAAGATGAAAGGGAGTGGCAGTAAATAGTGTCAAGAGGTGGGGGGAAAATAAATGATACCAGGAAGAGGAAACAAGACAAACAAAAGCAGGAGGAAAGGCTACATATGCAAGGAGCTGAAAAAAAATTCTGGGAAATATGAACATGGTACACATTGACAACAGTAGAAAATAGTCAAACTGGATTTATGATTAGTGACCAGGAATACAAGGAGGGAATGTCGGTAAACCAATAATATGCAGGAACCTAAAATTTTTGTAAATGATATAGTCCTGATTTTGTACATTTCTTTAGAAAAAATGGGAAAATCAGCATTCATTTTATCGGTCAGTTGTGTTACAGAAAATATTTATGAGTGGAGTTTATGTGACCTGTTTCAGAACAATTCTCCTGCAGGTCCAAGCAGACTTACAGATTAAAATTGCAATCATCTCATGATTACCCATGCATGAATTATTTCTAGTGACCTGTGCCCATGAATGGTGTTTCTTTCTACCACATTGTAAAGCCTCAGTAGGACAGGAAAGAGAACATAGCTTAGTTATAGAGGAATCGTGGAGCTGGGTGCCACAAAAAATGGATGTATTGGAGAGTGTAAATGTAGTAGGCATGAACGAAGGCTGTTGATTAGTAGTTTTTTTCTGTCACCTTCCAAGACTAAATATAGGCCCCTACTCTTTGTATTAGTCTACCTATAGTTGCTTAGATGAGCTTTATTCTAAAATCTTGGAGATTTATATTAAATAGACAGATTAATGAGTTGCTAATTGTTTTCTCCTTCCTGCGATTAAAAAGCTTTTTAACAAGATGAATGGGGACTCTTCCAAGAAAGGCATAATGAGTAGAGATGACGGGAATTATCTGTGCTCAATTGGTCTCTTTCCATTATGAGGAAGAGGCAATGCTCTTAGCTTTATCTCTAAAGTATTGAAGGTGCTTGAGGTAAATTTTTGGAGGGGGCAAGGTTGAGGTAAGCTATAAAGTGAATGAATAATTGTTCTCTTTAACATCAATACGAAGTAAATATAAAGACAAATTACCTGTGCTATAACTAGTAGAAGTCGCTGATTCAAGCTTATCTAAGCTATTGATGCTCTCTGGCTCACCAGTCCAACTTGTTAGCATTCTATTTACCTAATCAATAGGCTTCAAGAATCCCCAGTGAATTAATCAGCAAAGCTTCTAGATTTTGGAAGTAAGCTGATTTCTGAGGAACCTTTAGCAATAGTCAAAGTCTGGCTTCTGGGTTATTGCTGGTAGCAAAGGTACCTGTGATTCATTCCTCCACTCACACCTTCAACCTATCTTGAGTAATGTCTACTGTTCAGTCAATGCTAGAGAGAAGCCATGTCAAAGATAGTGTTGATTTGATGTTCCCAGTTCAGTGGATCAGACAAACATGTGAGCATGTCCTTGGATCTCTGAGAGGTGCCCTAACCCTATCTGGTGGAATCAGAAAGATATTCCCAGAGCTGGTGGCATTTGGTTATCTTGTGTGGTCAGGTTATCAATGCCCTGGTAAAGCCACTGCTTTGGTAAGAGATGATTTCCATGGGAATGGCCAGATGAGGTAAAATTAGGAAAAATATGAAGCTTTCATAATTTCATGATGTGTGCTGCCCACCCAAACCCTCCCTCCCCTTGTGGCCTTGGTCTGCTATTCCACGAAGTAGCTCTGGTTTACCTACCTCAAAATCCCAAAAGAATTTCAGCTGTGTGTACTGAGAACAATCAACTAAGAAAATTCACTTAAGGATGGAAGTAACTGATCCCTCCCATGGTATTTTTTAAAAGACATATGATATCTTCAATAGATTGTATATTGATGGAACTGAAGGTAGATAACATCATGGAAGAAACACTGGAGGCTGACCTGCTATTGAGACATGGAGACGACTCCTTCACCTCCCAATTCTATGTCATGAAGAAGAGAGATGCTCCTGAATTTTTATATTAACTTCTTTGAGGCCAAATGTCCTAGTCTGAAAAATGAGAATGATTATACCCCTCATTTCAGGGAGACAGTGTACACAAAGCATAGGGCCTGGAACATGGTAGATGTTTAATGAAAGACAACTTTTATGATGCCGATAATGACTCTAATGCCACACGAATATAAGAGATCATATTTTTCTGGCTGCCAGCATAGATTGGAGAGGGAAGTTATTTTGGATGGGGAGTAAAAAGGTCCCTAAGCCATGCTCACACACAGTCAGGGCCTCCATTAAGACAATAGCTGGGTACCAAAACTCTAAGCATTATTGTCTGAATGCTTCCACTCTATCTCAGGGCACTGGGTGGACTGACCAATGAGCTGGCCAGATTGGGCTACTGGGAAACAGTCAGGCAGGATGATCACCCAAGGAAGCAAGAATCAAGGAGACCCAAGTAGTAAAGCTCAACCAGGTGCTAGGGAGAAGAACTGACTATAGGAGCCAGAGCAGACCAGAAACTGGAGTTTGAGCTATAGCTGGGACAGAGCTGGGCAGTGGTCTGGGACTTCTGTGAATGCCTGAAGGTTTCTGTGATGGTTCTCATGGAAATATCAGGGCTTTGTGGAAATGTCAGGTTTTAGACTATATTATATTGTACCAAACCACAGCTGTGCTCAGAGTATTGTGAGCTTTGGTGCTCAAAATCCCAGAAGAATTGATTCTATGGATCTGTATGTGTGTCCCTCGATTTTTCCAAGTCTCAGTTTATAAATCTATATTATAGGAATGATGCCAGAGGGTCTTAAAGCTTTTGCTGGCACTAAATGAGATAATGGGTATGGAACAGCTTTGTTTTCTATCACAGGAAACTATTATTATGACTGTGATTATTTTCAGTAATCATCACTGCATAGAGGTGCTGGTTAAATAGCAAAGCCAATTCAGAAGACTTTTATTCTACTTGCAGAATTTCTCTAGAGTGATAGTATCCTGCTTATAGATGTCTTGGAAGAAACTGGTCACATCAGCATTGACAGTGACAAACTGGACTGATGAGATGTGGGTCAGAATCAGAAATAATGTGAAAAGTGATTGAAACTGACACCAGAAAACTGGCTCTCCTTAAGGTCCTAGCAGGAGGAAATAAAATGTAGATTGAAAGTCTGTGTACAAAGAGATCAAGATATGGATTAAGAGTGGTATGATAACTAGTGGTCTTGCCCAGTGGTCCTCAAACCTGGCTGGCTATTAGTGGAATTAGCCCGGGAGCTTTATCAAAAACATAGACTTACTGAATCAGAACCTCTGGGTACTGTTTGGGCAGATGTTTTTAAAATTTCCTAAGTGATTAGGACAATCAACAAGGTTTGGAGAGCAGAGGTCTGTGCCAGGTGCAGGATGCTATCAGCCCTGCAGGATCAAGCATCTGGGAGCCCAGGGCCTGGCAGTTAGCTGGGCTGTGACGAGGACACCAAGACCTAGAATGTAGCAATGAGAATGATGTGGCAGTCTTCACTGGCCTATGGATATTGTTTATTTGCTTAAATTTAGAAATGTAGAGTGTATAGGATATTGGAGAGGCTGGATCTACATAAAAAAAAAAAAACTAGTTAGGGTACCTGGAGGAGTGGCTGAGGGTCAAAGCTAAGATAAGGAGTTTTCTGTTCTCATACTCAGACCTTCTCTCCCGAGGCAGTGGGCTTGAGACATAATTTTCTTCCATTGTTGTCAGGATAGAGTAAGAAAACAGAGCATAATGGGAGAAATTTGGTGGAATTATAAGAAAAGGGCAGAAAATAAAGAGTATGTGATATGGTTCTCTTATCCTTCATCCCATCCTTCCACCACAGCCATAATCATAAGAGCAAGATGCCCTGAGAGTGGTGCTCACTTTCTCAGGACTGTAAGGCAGAGACTCACTTGGTGGGCTGATGGGTCCCGGGAGAAGCTGTTTTCACAGCTTGGTGAAAGAGTTGGACCCTGCCCTATCTCAGGAGACTTCTAGAAAGCCCCCAGCTCTCAGACAAGAAGCTTTGGGTAACCACAATACACACACAAAAGAGGCTCCTTGAAGACCTGGCAAAGTTTGTGAATCAGCACAGATGAGCAGACAAGGGACATGTAATTCCACAATCAAGGTAATTGCTTGTGCATATCATCGGTTTAAGAAAAAATTAAAAAAAAACTCTGTGAAGGAGAGAGGAGAAAGAGATTGATTTAGTTTTTATCCTTTATCCTAATGAACTGCCAAATGGGGATTCCACATTAAATTCTCCCAAAATTTGCCAGAGGGAATGAGTTGCAATGAACAGGTTGCTTCAGAAATGAAAGAAACACCACTAGAAATGAGCTTTGTCTTTCTGGCTAAGGCCTCACTGCTCCTACAGGCCCCTCCTGTGGGGCTACTGCTTCTGGAAGCTGTGCCTCTTGGATCCAGATGAAGCTCTGTGAAGTGGGACTATTGGTAAGGGTCCTCAGAGCCCCAGTGGCCCACCAGTGGAACATAGTAAAGCACTGTGTCATGACTTGATTCAAGTAACCTTTCTTTTCCTATAATTAAATGTGTAATGTGTAACCAAAATGACACAACAAAGAGAAAAGAGTGTGAATTTTGAAAACTGGATCCAAACCTGATTTCTAACACTTCTAGTTATATGGCCATGGGCAAGTCAATAAAAATCTGAAAAATGGACATAGGGATTCTTATACCTGCCACTTATAGTTTTAGAAAGACTCAGATGAGATAATGTGTATGATGTCACTTTTTATAGTGTCTTAAATCTAATTGGAATCAACAATGTCTTAAATATGATGCTGATTCACTGATCTGTCTGTGATACCACCCCCCCCCATTTTTCCATCCAATTGTTTATATTTCTCTCAAGTCCCCTATTTCTTTCTGCACATGGATGGTCATAGTTACATCTGTGGAAAAGTGAAGTCTGAGCTGAAAGAGAAGAGAAGCATTTGGATAGATGAACAGACTAAGATTCTAGGCTTGAGCTACAGGAAGGCCTTTTTGTAGGCTGGTTTGAGCTGAAATGGAAGAATGAGCAGAGGTGCAAAATAAGCCGGAAAGATAGGTCACAGTCCGATTGTGAATCAGAAATAGAAAGCAGCAGACCCCAACTTGTAGCATTGCTTCCAAAGTGGCTCCCCAGGGCAACTGGCCTGGCTCCTATTCCTCCCCACCCTTTCCTTGCCCCACTGCATCAGCCAGTTAATTTCTAATTCTTTGATGCAGGTACCTGCTGGACAGGAGGCCCCAGGGCTTGGGCCTCCCTTCCCTAGGAGAAGATAAGGAGCAGGCCTCCCTGGACAGGCTGTGGCTGCATACCTTCGAGCCCTAGGCTCTCTGGGGTGCACCTCTGTGATCAGGTGCTTATCTCCAGGTGTTCGCCTGAAGGGAGGTCATGAAAAATCAACACCAATCAGGGTAGTTTCCTTGGAAGCTGAAATTATCTCGCAGGCATCTCAGAGCAGGTGCAGGGCTATTTTGGGCCAGCAATCACTGTGTGCAGAAGAGGGAGCATTGCCTCTCCTTGCAAGAAGGCAGCAGCCTAGAGAGAGCCAATTATGGTGAGCTGCTTCCAGCTCCTTATGTCTGCATCGCTGAGTGCTGCAGAGTGTCCTGGCATGGATTTCTGCTGCCCAATCATGGCTGAGGACTTCTTTCCAACTGATAAAATGGTAGGAGGTCTGCTTTCTGGTCTGAAAAAGGGCCTCCCTTGCTTCCAGGTAAAGTTTATACCTCTTAGCTTGGAATTCAAGGGCCCTTGTCTTCTAACTCCCATGCAGTCTCTACTCAAAATCTTTGCCTAGATTCCTCTCCTGCTTTTTGGCAACCTAGACCCTCCATTTCCATCAGGACATGTCTGCATTTTAACCCAGATGTGCTGAATCTGCCTCTGGACTTATATCCAAGCTACCCTCCACCTCCTCTCTTCCCAGGTAACACTCCTCTATTTGATTTTCCATTTCTTCAGATTCCCCATCTCCATCAAAGTATACTTCCTTCGCTGATGGCCACCCCAGCCCGACACAGATCTTTCCCTTTCCTGTCCTGCCATTGTTGGAAAAATGGTGCATCCTTATGTTCACTGCAGCACTATTTACAATAGCCAAGATACGTTTTTGACAATGATGGCTTCCTGGGTGTATTATACACCCCCTGAAAAATAGAAAGTGACTCAAGGATCTTTTACTTCTTTGTATGCCCCCATAGCATCTAGTACTAAAGTCTAGGCACTGGATAATTTTTTTCAAATATTTATTTTTTTAATTTTTTTAGTTTTTAAACAGTTTTATGAGTTTCTCCCCAGATATATTTTTTATTTTCTAATAATTTTTTCTATTTTAATTTTTAAATTAGAGTTAACATTCAATATTATTTTATATTAGTTTCAGATGTACAGTATAGTGATTAGATATTGATATAATTTACAAAGTGATCCCTCTGGTTAGTCTAGTACCCAGCTGGCACAATACATAATTATTGCAATATTGTTGACTATATTCCCTATGCTATACTTTACATCCCTGTGACTATTTTATAATTACCAATTCATACTTCTTAATCTTTTTACCATTTTCACCCAGCTCCCTCAGCCCATTTAGTAATCAGCAGTTTGTCCTCTGAATCTATGAGTCTGTTTTTATTTTGTTTGTTCATTTACTTTGTTCTTTGGATTCCATATATATACGTGAAAGCACATGTTGTTTGTCTTTCTCTGATTTATTTCACTGAGCATAGTAACCTTATGTTGTTACAAATGGTAAGATTTTACTTTTTATGGTTGAGTAATATTCCATTGCATGTATGTACCATAACTTCTTTATCTAGTTGTCTTACTGATGGGCACTTCTATATCTTGGCTATTGTAAGTAGTGCTGCAGTGAACATAAGGATGCATATATCATTTTGAATTGGAGTTTTGGTTTTC
Source organism: Macroglossus sobrinus (assembly GCA_004027375.1). Taxonomy (NCBI): domain Eukaryota; kingdom Metazoa; phylum Chordata; class Mammalia; order Chiroptera; family Pteropodidae; genus Macroglossus; species Macroglossus sobrinus. The sequence continues at coordinate 951,684 of PVKZ01000219.1, forward strand.
TTTGGGTAAATATCCAGAAGTGGAATTCTGGGTCATAAGGTAGTTCTATTTTTAATTTTGTGAGGAAATTCCAAACCATTTTTTTATAGCAGCTATACCAATTTGCAATCCCACCAACAGTATACAGGGGCTCCCTTTTTTCCACACTTGTTTTTGATGTATTAATGATACCCACTCTGAAAGGTATGAATTGACATCACATTGTGGTTTTAATTTGCTTTACTCTGATGATAAGTGATTGAGCATCTTTTCATATGGGTATTGGCATCTGTATTTTCTCTTTGGAGAAATGCCTATTCAAGTCCTAAACCTTGTGCAGAGCCTAGCTCATCTCCTCTAGCCACTCAAATCATCAGTGCTCATTACATTCATAGGTAACATTTCAGAGTTGAGGAATTCACTGTTTTCTAAAAGCTTTTGGCAAGTTTGTCTAGTCTATTTCCCAAGACAGGGGCTATGTCTTATGTGTACATCCTCACACCTCCACACCGCCCCCCACATCTCCACTAACACAGAAAGTAGGTGTTTGGTGATCTGGTTTGCAAGGAAGGGAAACACTTGCATTGTAAATTGATTTATTAAAATGCACCATTCTTGTTTTATAGAAGCCCAAAATCTAAAAATATGCCACAGAAAGAAAGGGCACACAGACAATTGAAAATACAAGAACTAGAAGCAGACAGTATCTAAAAATATCAGGGTTCCAAACAGAAAAGGGAGGTTTATTGTGTTACATGTTGAAAGCTTGTCCAAAGCAGATCTCTCTCTCTTTCTCCCCACGCCATCCTCGTTCCCTCCTTTTCTCTATCTTCCTGCGACCCTTAATTTCTTCTTTTCTCTATCCACTTTCTCTCTTCAATATTTACACATTAAAAAAGTCAAAACAGAGTCCAACGGACACCAGTTTCAACATGTCCATCTTCTTCTAAACTGGGTAGCACATAGCGTCGCTCCTGTCAGATGACTAAGATAAAAGTCTTCTCTCCTTCTGTGATAGCGTTTTGTGTCCTGCTGATGTAGCACTGATGAAGTTGTCCTGGCCTGTAGTCATCATGTGTGTGGTTTCCATCCCTTACTGGAGTGAAAAGCCCCTAATAGAAGGGACTGAGTCTCATTCCCCACAGGAGCCACAGGCCACCGTGCAATGTTTTTGGTATAAGCAGGTGGCCTCTCACTAAAGGAATAAGTGAGCTGTTATTTGAAAACACAAGTCTCCCCAGGGCTTGACAGCCCGTGGACACATTGATATTAATAACCACATTTTGGTTCCACACAGCTCCCACCTACACAACAAGTCTGTCACACATTGTCTCAATCTGAATCGGGATGAAGGAAAGGGGCACCTCTACAATTTTATCAAGTGGAATATCAGACAGACCCTAATTTAAAAAACAGATGGGACAGGTTAAAACATCTAGGTTTGGTAGAAGCCGCTTTGCTGTATGAAGAGGCTGTAAAGCAAAAAGGGGGTCACAGGGCTCTGTGCCTGTACCCAAGAGGCTATCTTGGGAGTAAGAGCCAGAGCAAACCAGGCATAACCCCAGCAGCCTTGTCCCCCTGAATCAGAGCTGCTCTGTCTCTCCCAGTTTTATAGTCTGGGGTTCTATGTAGGATTTTGTCTGACAAAGTCTTTCAATAATGAGAAAAAAAAGAAAAGGAAAAAGAAAACCTAGGTTATAACAAAGTTTTCTAACCACTGCTCCATGACACCGTTCATGTGCACCTCCTCCTCAGTAGCACCCCTAGTCTGCTCTCCCCAGGACTGCTTTAGATCACTGACCACTGGGCAGTAGATTTCAAGATGAGAGACATGGCTCTCAGCTGCCCTCCACCGACCAGTGTAGCCATGGAGAGTCACCCTTTCTCCCACTCTCCCACAAGCTTTAGAATCCTCCCATGGCCCACCTCCCTTCCAAACCCTCTCATCCATGCCCTTCATTATCAGGAGTGAATACCTGACTGTCCAGTGAGCAGCGTTCTTAGAGAGCGTCCAGACCAACTTCTTGGCCATAAAGATAAAGAAATCCACATGAATTACAGACAGTGTCACACCCAGAGTCACATTGTTAGATGGTGGCTGAAGAGACTCACTCCCCTTAGGGTCTTTGCATATTTGCCAAGTTTAAAATATCACATTAAAAATATAAAATAAAATAAAAACAGGGAAATCAGATAATTTCAGGCATCAACCACCTCCAGGTAGAGCTGTATTCTGTCCAAAGCAGGAAGAGCATGGTTCTCCTTAAATCAGACTAAGCTTATGCATTGTCACCCACTCTGCCTGCCTGCAAAGCCAGCACTGCAGAAACTTTTTTCCCCAAACAACTTTTAGTAATTTCAGCCAGATGAGAGTGACCTGGAACTCCAAGACAAGTATTTGACTCCCATCTTCCTCAGTTTACCTGATTCAAGCAGGTGCTAGACAGGCTATGCTGGGGCTGCTCCCCCAAGCTAGGGACAGAGCTGCTATGGGGACCAGAGCTCTCTGTGTGGCGCCAGCCTGACAGCATTCATGTGAACGGAATCCTCCTAGGCTGGCACTTGTCTGTCTGCTTACACCCATTCCTGCCTCCTGGTGCCTGCCCCCTCTCTCCTGAGACCTCCCCCCCAATCAAGAGGGTTGTATTTCCCAACCCCATGTCACAGCTATATTGTTTTATACGCCACCCCCAAATACCTTGAATAGTCCCTTTTTATTGCTTCCATTTTCTGAAAACTCCAGCTGCTCCTCTGAAACCATCCAAATCTAATTAACCGCATAAGCTGGAGTTAGGGAGAGTGGCTCACTTTCGGGTCCTTAGCATACCCATTCAGGCCGTCTTTCAATATGGGCACAAAACCAGGAATTTCTAATAATTGTATCTATGGGCCTGGAAGGAAAAAAAGAAAAGAAAAGAAAAAGAAAGAAAGAAAGCTGCTAATAAGTAGGTCTGTGAAAGGAGGGAGATCAGCACCTCGCATGAACTTGGCAGCCTGGCCCCGAGAAACTTGGAGACAATGCCACTGGGGGATCTAAAAAGCTTAGCCTTCTGACTGAAGTCTTGTGAGAACGTACCCAGGCTGTGAATAGAGATCGGAGTCTCAGCTCTAAATTGTCCCAGCTCAGACTCATTGAAATGTCTTCTCACAGAATTAGAAAAGAAGAGGGCCAGAAAAGTTTACGGAATATCAATGAGGCCGTGCTTAGAAGTGGAAGATGGAGAGACTCTGAGGTTTATTCCCGAATGCTGTGGGCTAAGACAAAAGGAGCACGTTGGACTTTGTCAGGTGGCCCCAATAGGAGGGGGCTGTGCAACTTGGGGGGCTGTCAGGGATGGAAGCTACCTGACATGAGCTGCTTGCTGGGGTGTCATGTTGGGGACGGGGGCCTTGGGAAGTCATCTGCTTAGTCTTCACTGCTTCTTGAAGAGATGAGAAGAGAGACGCAGAAGGGGAAGGGGCTTCAACATGCCCTCCTCTGCCCAGGCTCCCTGCCTCCCTCTCTGCTGCCCTCCATGAAGGCTTTCCTCACCACTGCAGCCCCCTCACTTTGCCAAAATAGGCCATGTATAAATAAATATCTGGATCCATTCTGCCAGACCCATTTCAAGCACCAGTACTTCCTTAAAGACTTCTCCAGTCCTCACCTTCGTCCCCACCCCCCACTGCCCACAAACCCCTTTATCTTCCTTGTGCTACTGTAGCTCTTTGAGCCACCCCTGTAACTGGTCAGCTCTGGCCTCCTAGTGTACATTTTGGACATTTTATTTCCTGCTTTAGATGACTGATTCCAGGGATCTGGCACTGCATCTTATACTTGTATTTGTATTTGTACTTGTAATTATATTCTCTACAATTCCTTATGCTTAGGAGGTAATTAATATATTTTGAAGACACACGTGGCTAACCCAAGCTGAGCCTGGAATTCAGGTCTCCTAACTCAAAATTTTACTGCCCTGTGCTTAAAGCCTCTTCCCATAGCTGGTCAGTTTACTTATTGAGAACATCATGGGGGTAAATGTGAAAGAGGAGCAAGAGAGTTGCTTTTCTGTAGCAGTGGTCCATTAAAGTAGACATACATACACATGTATGTCTATCTATGTCATATATCCATACATATATGGAAAGGGAGTGCATGTGTTTATAACAGAGCGATTTTAACAAGAGAGAAAATGGTTTTCTTCTGGAAAGAAGCTGATGGTTTCTCACTGTAAAGAACTGCACAGGGATATACCTTTTGACCCAGCAATTGCACTTCTGGGTACTTATCAAAAGAAAATCAAAATAATAATTCATAAAGATCTATGCATCCCAGTATTCATGGCAGCACAATTTACAGTAGAGAAGATATGGAAACCACCTAAATGCCCATCAACAGACAATTGGATAAAGAAGTATGGTTCATATATACAATGGAATATTACTCACCCATTAAAAAAATGAAATCCTACCATTTGCAATGACATGGGTGGACCTAGAGGTTATCATGCTGAGTGAAATAAGTCAGAGAAAGATAAACACCATATGATTTCATTTATATGCAGAATCGAAGGAACAAAAAGGAAAAACTATTCAAAAACTGACTCATAAATATAGAGGACAATTTGGTAACAGATAGAGAGGATGGGGATTGGGGGAAGGGGAGAATGGGATGAAGGGTTAAAAAAGTACAAATTAGTAGTTGATAGAATGTCACGGGGAAGGGGAGTATGGCATGGAGAATGCAGTTAGCATTAATATATTGGCTAGGTGTAAAACCAGAGTAGAGAAGAAGCAATTAGGGGGATCATTTTATGAACTATATAAGTGTCTAACCAATGTACTATATACTTAAAACTAATAAAAAAAATACAAAAAAAAAAAAGAAAAAGAACTGCAGATTTTTACAAGCAGCATGGATTAGGCAATATACAATTTTAGAATAGTGCTTAGCATCGAGCAAGTATGAAATGTTTTGTTCATTTTTATTGCCTATGTGGTCTCAAGTCATTTTTCTAGGAATGAGAATGGGTTGTCTCTTATGAATAGGAATTCACTCATGAAGTCTCACTAGTGAGCTTCTATTGAAAAGAACTAAAGCGCATTCTCTAGTCACATCTTTGCTCTTGGTGACAGTGATCTGAGGCCTAGTTGTAGCCCCACATGTGAAGAGTAACAGAACTGGAACAAAGTGAAACACAAGCTGTTTCGGGCCATAGACTCCTCTTCAAATGAAATCACAGACAGGTAAATAAGTCAAGAGGACCCTTTTTGTTTGACTGAGGAGTGCAGAGGTCCTCTCCCCTTCCTCTCCCCTCCTCTCTCCCACCTCCGTACCCCTCAAAGCCCTGCAGCCTCACTGCCGTTTATGGACTTCCTAAAGCCCTAGGTATCAAGCTGAAACCTCTGCTTTCCTCCAGTTCCCTAACTTTACAGAATTAGAGCTGGAAATCCTGGGTCCCAATTCTGCCTTGGTCTAGTTATGTGATCGTGTGAGATTGTTCCCCCGGAGTAATCTTAGTTATTGTGCCTAGATAATGGTCATTAGAGGTATTTCTTACCTTGCGTACAAAACAGCATGCATTCCTGCTTTTGTGGAGCTTGAAGAACCCGAAACACAAAGTGGAACACATAACCGCTCGGTCTTAGTCACCTGATCTGATACTCTTATCATTTCAAGAAGAAGCAGGATTAGAGACTTTCAGTATTGTGCCCAGTGTCACAAAGGTTTCATTCAGGTCACTGATAGCTCTTACCAGTCTCATTTAGGTGACACTCTTGGTGAAGAGGAGCATCTGTCCTTTAGAGGTTATGAGCACAGACTCCAGAGCCAGAGGATGGGTTCAAATCACAGTTCTACCACCTAGCTTATAATAAGCACTATATGTATTAGCTTTTTTTTTTTTTTTTTTTTTTGCTATTATATTACCGTTGTGACTTTGACTGTTTTTCCAGGACTGTGAATGGGCTCTCTCTTGCATACTCGGCACACATAAATTGTCCAGTTAGGGCTGCAACTGGGCCCAGATTATCCCATAAGCAGACAAAGCTATACACTCAAGCAAAGCAAAGCAAAGCATCTAATACACACACACACACACACACACACACACACACACACACACAAACATCTAAAATATGTGTGTGTATCTTATATAGAAACTAGAAACTAAGTCTTCTTCATCAAAAACTAAATTGCCTCCATCTTTTCTGCTCTAGACAATCAGGCCTAATGCCTTCTTAAACAGTGGAGAAGAAGAGGAAGGGATGCAGACAGTGCAAAGATATGTATATATAATATAAGATATCTATGTCATATATGTGTGTGTGTGTGTGTGTGTGTATCTCCAACTTCAGTAAACTTAGTTTCATATTCAGGAAATTTCAGCAGAGGTAGAGTGAGCATAGCTATGTTTTGGTGTTTCCTTTCTAAAGAACTTCCCGTGAAGCAGAGTGTACCTGGAGGAGAGAACAGAGCACTCCCTTCACTAGTCACAATGGTCACCACTTACACACCATGTTTTCTGGGCTTAGTCCTCCTCTTCCCCCAGGAGCCTCCTTCCTAGTCTTTCCTGTTACTCTTCACATGTGGGGCGACAACTAGGCTTCAGATCTCCTCTTTAGTCTCCAATCTCCTACCCAGTATGTAGAAAAGGTTTGTGATGAGGCCAGACTCTGAGCTCTGTCCAGCCAGGTGCTACCATGTGGACAAGCCACTTTTGACAATCACAGAGACAAAGGTACTAGTATAATTCATGCCAAGGACCCCTCTGTCACCACCCAATCTACACCAAAGACAGTCTGAAATATGCAAGGTGGATCTCTGCAAAGTATGAGCTAGAGAGTGCTCTATCACCTTCTACCTTCCTCATCAGGATCTTTCTGATTTCTCTAGTGCTTTCCCCTCTCCCACCACCCAGAAGCTGACCACTAGCTGTCCTCTGGCCACCCAAGGTAACTATGTGCAGCCTATTGCTTAGAACATACTTCCGTCCACCAGGACCTGAGACTGAATCTCTGTCTTTACTTCCCCACATCCACATGTACCTGGTGTTTGTCTCTCATTATTGAGAGAAAGGGCTCAGCTGGAATCTGGTGGAGTACTTATTGATACAAAAGCATTTGTGGCTACTGATAGATTCTATCAGCTTCATCCAAGAGGTCTGTGCTCTTCAGAATGGAACACCATTTATATGTAAAGATAGACTGTCAGGCCAAGTACCCAGCCAGTGGGAGAGCAGTTTAAGGACAAAGGCTGGGACTTCCTGATATGCTTTCAAATTACAGAGCATGCTGAGGCCCTGCATGAGAAACCGAATAAAATCTGTTGGAATCACAGTTCCATTTGGCTGAGGGGCAGGGAACCAGTTATCCAACAGCATGTAGACAAAGAAAGGTATTTCGTTGACTGGAAACTTTCACTTGTTTTATATTTTGGATTTGTAGCTTTGGGATTTCCAGTTTGAGATGAGAGCAATATTAGAACTATGAGGGACCTGGAAGATGTCTTCATTTTGCAAATGAGAAAACAATGCCTAGGAAGGGAAAGTGACTTGACCAAGGTCCCACAGTGAAATGGTTGCCTGTGTGTTTGGGGAAAATTACCAAGATTTCACAAATGTGAAATGGAACAAGGAGTCTTATAGGTTATGGGAAGAATGAGGTCCCTTGCTGCAGTACATATTTCTCTTTGATTTTAGGGTTCTTAGAATCCAGACAAATCTGGCATACCCAAGAACAAATGAAAACCACATGTAAGGTTTTTATTGAATGTGAGGGTGATCTGACTGTGACATCTATCACCCCATTGATTACCAGGGTCAATTAGGCTGATCTGGATGCCTAGATGGGTGTTCCTTCCCACCGTCACTGCTCCATGTACATCCTCCCCAAAGATGCGTGTGTGGTCAAAGTGGATGACCTTCCCCGTTATTCAGTCAATGGTATACAAGTAGCTACACTTCCCTGCAACACAGCCAAAATTGGGTACTGTATGTAGCAGTCTGCCTTTCTTAAAAAATATAATAATTCATTAAAATAAATAATTTTAAAAATTATAAAAAGAAAAGCATTATTATCTTCCTACTTTAAATGAAAAAGTGACCAATTAATGAGCAAGCAGGCTGAAACATCATGTCTATCTGTGGTTTGATCTTTTAGTGACATCATGACCTTGCAAAAGTCTCTCCCAGTGGTATGTTGGCACTGGCCCCACACCAAGCCAGTTGTGCTCCTCTTTCCCCAAATCCAATTTCAGTAATTTCACAATGATAGCTTAAAATTGGCCATGATGGAAGTATTTACACCAAGGAAATCATCAAATGCTGATTTATGTTGTTGAGCTGGTTGACTATCTTTCTCTCTTCCCAGGACTCTTACTTACCCTGCTCTCTTGACTCAACTTACTTCTGGCTCCCAAGTTGGGGAATTGTATTTGGAGCAAAATGGTATCTCTTTGTCTAGAGAAAGAGAAACTGAAGGCTAAATTCTCTTTTAGATTAATCAAAAGCAAATCTTGAGCTCCCTGGTTGACATCTTGGATCGGAAACTTCTGGGTGGTTGTGATCCTTTAGGTCTCCTTGGTGCTCTGTGCATGGTTATTCCTCATGCCTACACTGGGGATCTAGGAGGTCAGAGACAACAGATACATCCTTCAAGCAGATTTAAATTGGGAGGGATGAGAAATACACTCTGATGCTATCCCTTTAACTGAAAAAAGACACCAAAGGCTTTTTGCGAGTCTTATGAGCAGTGTTAATGAGCAAGGCCTCTCAAAAGACTGATATCCCCACATGTACAGTTTTTCATTTCCTTTGAATATATACTTCGGCTGTTGCTGTTGAGTTTCATGATATTAGACTGTAAAGAAGCATGAGTCGAGGGTGGGCGTGTGGGAGAAAAAAGAGAAGATTTAAAATAATAGCCATATCTTTGCATACCAAGAGAAACCTTGGTTCCTGAGATTTATTGTTAGCTTTTCTCTGGATATAAGTCTCTAGGAGTCAGAGGCTGAGATGTGGGTGGGATTGATGACTGCTTCAATGGTAAGATTTAAGGAAGGACCCACAGACTATGTCCTGTCACATAAAGCATATGGCTTTATAATGGTGTTTTCCATGTTAGGCATTTGGGAAGTCAGGTTTATTTTCTCCATTTAATAATCCATGATACTGTGCAAATGTCAAACCCAGAAAGGTTTGGGACCTTGAGTGTTGAGGTCAGAGAGGAAAGGCCATATGAGCAAGGGAGAGGTATAAAGACCAAGTGGAAGGGGCTTAAAACAAATCTCAATTTCCTCATAATTTTGCTTTGATTTAGATTAACCCCTTGCTCTTCCCACATCTATGAGAAATTAATCCTATTGGACACTGAAAGTACCCAAATAATGTTAGTAGCCAATAGATACCAAAGACCTAATCACCCAACTAAATTAACTCTTTCTCTAAATGTTTGGCTTCTCAGCAGTAGAATGCCAGGCCTTAAGGAGTGGTGAATTCCCATCATCTGCAGTGAAAAAGAAGCTGAGCAGCAACTTGAGTTGTTGATGTTGTAATGGGGGCTCTTGAATTGAGTGAATGCCTGCAACCAGCTCCCCTGGGAGCGGCTGAGATTCTCCTTTAGGTGAAAGTAATTATTCTGTATAGGTCTCAGTCAACATGGAAAAGACAATAAATAGTAGCCTGTTCATCTTTCACTGTCTGCATCCCTTTTTCTTCTTCTCCACTGTTTAAGAAGGCATTAGGCCTGATTGCCTAGAGCAGAAAAGATGGAGGCAATTCAGTCTTCGATGAAGAAGACTCAGTTTCTAGCTTTCTTTTCCAGTATGATTGTATCTACCCACTCCTCTCTGGTGATAAACAATAAGGGTACTTGGTCTCTTCTAACTTAGGAAGTCATTTTTCAAACTAATTCACATATATGATTTAACATCCAACCTAGGTTCATTTGTATTTTAAAGAGAGTCATTAGGAAAATGTAAAGCTTAATCCAAAGAAATATCATGCATTTATTGTGAAATCTCAAGGATCTAAAGTGGATATTTTATATATGGATGGGTTAGCTGATGGATAGTGTTCCAGTAGAAGGTAAGCTAAGATTAATTATGTATGTGTGTATATGTATATATAACTACATATGTATAAATGTTTTATGATAAGAGTGTTGTACTAGTGCATCATTCATAGTGCTTTCACTTAATTTCTTTTAACAATAAAAGCAAAGCTAGTATATAAACCCTCTAAAAGTCTAGCTTATATCAAATCCGAGACTCCCAATAACAAGTCCAGAATCCTTTCTACTATGTAATGGCTGTTTCCAAGGAAAGTTATAAGAAATGGCAAAAACATGTATTGGTAGTTTCCCCACTTCCTCAAAGTCACTCCTGGACCTTCAGTGAAACTCTACAGATTGAGAACTGCTGAGGTCTAGGCAAAGCTGTCTTCTCAGATCAGCACTGAGGGAATGAATTAATGCTTTCTCCATCTTTTCCTTCCCTATTCCTGTATCCAGTCTTTCCCCATAGCAGAGGGGACTCTGCTAGGAAACACAAAAGGCATAGCAATGGGATTAATTGCTCCATTGAAAAGGAATTTAAAGGCTGAGCACATACATAGGAGGAACCCAAAGTCCTAAAGTTTTAGGCCCTAACTCAACCACCCCCCAAGGACCCTGTTTTGTTTTTCCCAGGATCTCCCAGAAACCTCAAGGAGAATCAGCTAAAGGAACAGAGGCAAGCAGGCTGGAGGACTGAAGGTGGTGAGGAAGTGAATCTAGGCAGCTCTATCATCTGCTCCGTGGGAGAGGAAGCTGGTGAGCTTGGAGGCCTGTTTTTCTCTTAACAGATACAAGAAAAAAAAAAAAAGGAGCCAGAAAAGGTCAGAGATAAATGCAGCCTTCACTTTGTTCTGCATATGCAAAAGAACTTCTTTAAAGAAAGACCCAAAATATATGTGTGTTCACTCAACCTTTTCCTGTCAGGCACAGGGTTCCAGATATGGAAATGACAAAGTAACCACCAATGAAATTTGTGCAGGCCTGAGCAATAGCAGCACTTTTGAGCAGTGCCCCCCAAAAGAGTACACTTAACGTGGGGCCCATCCATCTGTCTAGAGAAAGAAGCTTGGAAACAGCATATTTTCTTGGAGAAATCACCCCAGCAGGGAGGAGAAAGTTCACAGGGAGAAGGCCAGGAGGGGGAAGGAGCGGGAGCCTGGGACACTGTCCTCAGAAGTGGCTGAAATTGGAAACAGTTCAAGACCTCATCATGGCTGACATCCCCACGCATAATCTGAAATTCCTTTCAATTATGTGGGAAAAGTCTCTGCATTGTCAGCCCAGATGCCCTTGTAAAGAAATAGCATGAAATGAGTTTCAGGGACATGTCAGCGCGGGGTGAGAACTGATTGCCAATGGCTTAGTTGGGGAAAGAAGGGCCAGAGTGATGGGGCTGATGGAAAAATCTCTTGTCCCCAAAGCAAAATAACACCCCCAAAGGTAAAGTGGCTCTCCACACTGGGTTGGCAGTGCCATACCCATTTTTTATGTTAATCAACAATGTTTAACCTATAGCCCTGAAACAGCTCTTCTGCCTCAGTTTTCACAGCCAAGGAAACTGCCTTTTCAGCCGTAATTCCCACTATGCACTTCTGTTCACCAAACCAGACTATCTACCATTCTCCATCCGTGCCTAGGTCTTTTATACACCTTAGGCCAGGTGTTTCTTCTACCTAGGACGCCATTCACCTCTCATCAAACCTTATTATACTTAATAGGTCATCTTCATGTGGTGTTCTACTACAATTAATAGACTGCCCTACGACTCTTTTCACCCTCGTAATACCTAGTCTCACTATATTAACTAATAACATAGGTCATATTTATTGGGCCCTATTACTATCTACACTACTTTAATTCGTATACAATCTATTTAGCGAATAAACAGTGACATTACTTAATTATTTTTGCAGAGAAATAAACTGACGCTTAACTAAGTAAAATTACTTATTTGTTATTATGCATATGGGCAGAGGCTGGACACAAACCTCAGTCCTTCTGACTTGAGATGCTCTGCTTTGCTGCCTACCTTAATGTTTGCTTACTGTCTTTCTACTGAGGAAGCATTGATGGATGCCCATTTTGAAGATCTAACCCAGAGAAGATATTCAAAGAAATCATTGTAAATGATAGATACTTTGTGTCTATTTTCTTTATTTGATGCATATTTCCTAAATACTAAACTCTCCACTGCTTGCTTTACAAGTAAGTCCATTGATGAGTATAAATACTGGAATGAAGTTTTCCTGAGGACATGGGACAGGGTTATCTGGTCCAGAATTAACAAACGCTCTTAGAAAGAATTGGAAAGGTATTACCTTCTTAGATAAGACCTTGACTGGGAACTGGAGAGTCTAAAATTAAATGTTATAATGGTTAAATATTATGATGGTAAAATTAAATGTTATGATGATTACTTCTGCCAGATAAAATTCTAAATTCTAATTATAGGGTCATAGCCTGCTAGATAGGTTTGGAGATGGCTTTAAGAACATCTAGTACAGATTGGAAATCTGAGATGTAGATTGAGGATGGACCTTGTGCTTGGTCATTCAAGTATTTAGTGTCAGAGCTGGCATCAAGTGTGAAGACTAGAAAAGGACAGCCCACAAAGGAGACATGGAACACTGGTAGAGTCTAGTGCTTCTCAAATTTTAGTGTGGATACAAATCAACTGGGGATCATATTAACATGCAAATTCTGATTCAGCAGCCCCAGAGAGGGGCCTCAATTTCTAAAAGGTTCCAGATAGTGCCCTTGCTAATGGTCCATGGACCACACCTTAAGTAGCCAGGATCTAATCTGGACCATCACTACCCAATAGAAATATAATGGGAGCCACCTATCATTTAAAATTTTCTAGTACCCACATTTTAAAATGTACAGAAAGGATAAAAATTATTAATTTTAATATAAGTATTTATTAAATCTAATATGTATATAATATTATTTCAACATATTAATATAAAATATAATTTTATATTTAACATTATTTTCTTCATACTAAGCCTTTGAAATCCAGTATGTAGTTTAAATTTACAGCACAATGTAAACTAATCACATTTCAAATGCTCTGTAGATATATGTGGCTGGTGGCTACCAGATTAGACAGAACTGCTCAGACCACACACTGCTGTCACTTGAAGAGTCCATCTAATTTTGTAGCCTTGAAACCCAACTAGACCAGCTCCTCCTTTAGAATAAGGCTCTGCTCTGGCATATGTCCCTGTGATATCCTCCCCAGGTGTGAAGATACACACACACACACACACACACACACACACACACACACTCCATAAAGATTTACTAATTGATTTCTTTTTGCTCTAACCTGTTATGGAGAGAAAACAGCCTTTCTCTCCATCTTCATACATTTAGATTATTCAGCTCGGGGGCTCTCTAGTTCCTGCACTGGGTATGACATTAGAGAGGTGACTTCCAAGGTTCTTTCTGCTATGATTTTATGATTTCTATGATTTTATCCCTCCCAACACTAGCTGCAGTCATTGTTCCAGATACTCTCTCAGCCTCTTCTTTTTTCTCATCACAAACAGTTCCTGCATCCCTCCCTCATTTCCCCTCTTAAAAACTCATTAATCATTTTCATGCTCTCTCTGGAGCCAACTTCAGGCAATTCTCAGATTTAGAGGCTTAAGTGGAACACTGGAGTCTAATAGAGGACAATTGGGGGCACTATATCAGATGCTCCTGTTTCTATATGCCCTCAGAATTCAGTCTTGTGTTTATATACGGCCTCAAGAAAAATGGCCCATGGTTAAAGTATTAAGTGCCTGAAGAAGAGCAGAGTGCAAGGTTAAGTGCACAGGCTCTGGGATCAGATAGCCTGTGATCAAATACCAGTTCAGTACTGGAGCATATGTAAAGTCTCTAAACTTCAGTGTTTTCTAGTAGTTCTGAGGTTAAATGAGATAACCCAAGTAAAGAACTTATGGGGAGTGCCCTTACATAACAGTCTTAATAAGTGACAGGTGATTATTAAAGTTACTGTTTTTTGAATTTCAGGAAAGAAATCTGACTTTCACTTCATGACTTGGCCAAAAGAAATGCTGTGGCAGAAAAAGACTGAGCACATTCTGGGTTGTGCCTAACTCAGAGCAAAACTATTCCTTTTCACATGAGGCATTTGATCACTCTAATCTCAACACCTTCTTATTTCAGTCCTGCTTTTAAAATCCTGTTGCTGGATTCCTTTATTGTCACCTCACTACCTAGCGCTCATTGGTGACCTTCACCTGGCTCTTTAAGAACCTCATAAAGTGCCAGTTAACACAAAGAGCCCTTGAGTGAGGACCTTGTCTCTGTGCTGCCCAAAGTCACCCTCATGCAGTTTGCAAATAAACAGCTTCTCCCCTGGAAGAAAGAACAAATAGTTCATAATTGGCAATCTGCATAATGAGTGGTGCATCTATGCAAATATAACATTTGGAATAATCTATTAATATCTCAGCTGTGATGTCTGTGGGCCACCACTTCCCATGCTAAAGAGCCAGAGCCAAATATTTTCTAACTTCTCCTGAGGTGAGAAGAGAGATTGACAAACTGCTCTCTTCTTGAGGTTCCAATTAGAAATCCGGTGACCACCAGAGTTAAAAGGGATTTCAGAGGCTATTCACTCCCTACCTCCACCCACCTCTCACATTAAGGATGAGAAGTTAAGTCCAGAGAGGCATGGAGGCTCTCAGGTTCCTGTGTTGTTAGTGGGTGAACTAAGGTAAGAAGCCAGTGGCAGATTCCCAGCCTCAGCTCTCCCTGAGATGCCAACACATGTCTCTCTTGGGCTTTGGCTGCTACAAATTGTGGTGGCCCTCCATGTGCAATTGTCTCTAGTTCTCTATTACCTGTCTCCCCTCTCTTTTGATTGAACTCTTCTTGCTTATCTGGACTTATAACTTAGAGAACCAGCTTCTAGGACTGCAGGACAGATTAGGAAACTCAGACAAAAACATCTGGTCTCAAAGTGGCCCTTGGTGTTAACCAAATGATACAGCCCCTGGGTTGGGCTGAGCCCTTTTGCTCTTTAAGTAGAGAGACTCTTGAACGCTGCTTCCCCCTGCCACACACGTATAAGTAAACTCTCCAATTTACATAGGTAATTCTACTGATCTACCCGCACTAGGGTTGTGCAGGACAGACTCTGTGGGCAATTCATGACCACATTTTCTTAACCCATTCCTTTTATTCCATTTTCTCCAGCCAATCTTTGGCAGCCTCACTATTTCCATCATGCTTCTCCCCTTTCCTAGACACAACAGTGCCTTCTTCTGTCTCCCAGATATCTAACAAGCAGCAGCGCATGTCCACATACCTGCCAGCCAGGGAAGCATACGAAACTGTGGCCAGGGACTGAGCAATCATTTAATCAGGCAATTAATCATTGCCCAAGTCGGAAGGTTCTAGGAGTTGTGGGCTATAACCTGGCATGAATACTAACAAGCCATAAGTTCTTGATCTTTCTTTAAGAATTGATTATTTCTCTGGACTTAACCATACTTCTTGTAATTACTCTATCTTGTACAAACCATCATTACTTTGCACAGTTCATATTTTGTTGAGCTGTTCACATGTCTCTCTTCCAGACTAGATGGTAAACCTCTTTGTCTCATGAAGTCCTGAGCACTTTGTACAATGTACCATTAATAAATGCTCAGCAAGTGTTTGACAAATGACAGAATGAGTAAATTAAGTTATAAAAACTTCAATTTCCACATCAGGAAAATGAAGTAGTTGGATTTTCTTAACTTAATTCTATGACTCTAAGATATTGAGCACCTGCTCAAATTCTGCTAAGGGTTACTGAGAATCAAGGGAAGTATGAAACCTATTCTCACAAGTCTAATTGAAAAGACAAACACATTCAGTTAAAAAAAAAATTGCCCCAGGCTGAACTAGTTGATTTTAGTTGATACAATAGAGGTTATTGCCAGATGGAGCATTTAAAGATGCTCTCTCGATGGCATGGCTGTGGGTAGGAAGGTGAGCACAGAGTGGGAACATTCTGAGAGGAGATGACTATGTGAGACATGATATGGGCACTGGTTTCCAAAAGCCAACTAAACTCTCAGCCTGGAGTCCTAGCAACACCTCAAAACCAATGTTTAAAACCCAGACCTTCTCATTTTCTGTTTACTTAGATCTTTGCCCCACCTCCATTCCTCCCTTTCATCCTCTCCTTCCGAACCACATTTATTCCAAAGCTTAAGTCTTGTAGATCCTTCATCCTTAACATGTCACGTTCATCCTCTCTTTTCATTTTACATGCTCGTCCTTTTGTTTGGGTATTCTTTACCTCTTAGACACCTGCCTCGTCACTCTCACTTCCAAACCATATAAAATTGCCAATGTACTTTTTCAGTGCTATGACTCTAATTATTTCTTCTCTCTAGGTGAAAGCCTTTCATAATTCTCCATTACTTACTCAGCTTAAAATAAACCCTTGTTCTGGGCATCCTAGCCTCTGTCTTCTATTATCCCATCTTCTAGTTTTCCTCCTACTACTTACCTACCCAACTTCCCAGTTACAGGGATCTTGACTGCTTTCCAAAGGCACCCCCAAAATTCCCATCTCTGTGGCTTTCTCAAGCTTATCTGTCTTCCTGTAGGATCCTGCTACCCACAATTATCATTAAAAATCACATATCCTTCAAAAATTCCTGTAAAAATGCCATTTCCTTCTGGAACCCAGAAACTAGTGTAATCTTTATCTCTTTGCTTCTCCCTTAGGCACTTAGATATTTTCCTTTGAATTTACAGTATTTATTTATGGGTTCCAAACTAGATAGTGACCTCCTAAGGCTAGGGGCTAGGCCTTATTTGTTTCTGAATTCTCTGGGTATTTAGCTCAGTGCCCTAAAGGCTCCCATTAAGAAGTGAATTGAATTGAATTGTACTGAACTGAGCTGAATCGAATTACTGGTAAAGAGGTCTGAAGACAGCTCTCTTTATTCCTTATCTCCAGAGTAAAATCTTTGGAGAACTGCTTCTTGAGAAGAATCTGAGTTGCAGCATAGTTCACATTTAGAATTGAACTTGGATGGCCATCCACTATCTCTAGTGAAAATTGACTTCAAAGACTTCCAGAAGTAGTTTTTCCTTTAAAACTCTGAGATAACATGATAGAGACAGGTGATTCAACAGAAAGAGTTTAGGGTTAATTTATCCCTACATATGCAACTACCTTTATGGGCCAACATTTTTCTGATGCTCTTTGAGAGGTAAAAATAATTAGATTAAGATACGGTTCCTGTTCTCAAGTTCAAGGTCTTAATGGAACTTATGAGAGAAGTGTCCATGGCTGTTTTATTTACCAGGGTATCCAAAGAGCCTGGAAAATATAAGTGTGTAATCATTTTATTTAATAAATCTAATGAAGACATAATACCTAACCAAAGAGATAATTAAATTAAAAACAAAGGTAGTGAATTATCAAATAAAAAACACAAAATAGAAAAATGACTCTGTCTTATTAATCCTTGAATTTCCCACTCCAACCTCACTCCCACCTAAAGTCTAGCAGTTTCTGGAACAACCCAGATGGTCATGTTAGAGATGGAACAGCCGCAGGTGTCATGGAAAACGTCCACCTGGTACAGGATCTGCTCTCAAGTGTCTTTAACAAAATGTCCTCCAGATTCTACTTAAATTATCTCAAGAATAGTAAGCCTGCAGACATCTACATTGTTGGAAAGTTCTCCATGTTAAAAAGACAATTTCTATATTGAGCCAAAAGCTGGCTTCTTATAAATTCCACCCACTGCTCCTGATTCTGCCTCCAAAATAACATAGTGAAAGTCTATTTTCTCTTTTATTTGATGGCCTTTCCTAGGTTTGATGACAGCTACCATGACTCCACCCTGTGAACTATTCTCCAGGTTAACTGCCCCTGCCCATTCCCTCGACCATTCTTCCTATGACCTGGTTTCAGAGCCACTCTTCATAATCATTACCATTCTCTGAATGTGTTATAAGTACCCACTGATTCTCTAAAATGTGATTCCCAGACCTACTTTATTTGAACTGTTTACCTTCTACAACCCAAGCTCATCTACCTCTTAATGAGGCCTAAGAGCACACTAAATTTTATTAATGTTTCATCATTTGCTCACACTGTGTATAATTATGTAAAACTTCATGCTTAGTTTAGCTAAAATTCTCCTCACCAAATTTCCCATGTTCTAATTTGCTGTTATCACAGGACTTGACCATGGCCAAAAGAATGTTATGCATGTACCCCTGTTTACACACAGACTTGTAGGAATCACATGGTAGATAAGCAAAGGAGCTCTCTACAGACTAACTAAGGACCATATGTAAACTGTTGTCCATCTCACCTGCCAAATGGCACAGTAATACTCACCTAACCTTCTCCACTAGAGTAATATAAGGCTCAAATAAGGTAGATTTGGGAGAGATATGAAAATTTGGAAATAGAGACTCAAATAGAAATTATTAAGATAATTTCTTCTCTTTAAACTCCAGTGCCTTACACCTACTCCTTGTAGCTGCCACTACCCTCTCTTGGCCTCTCTCCTATCATTAGCCTTGCTTGGTAGTGTAGCGCCCTGGAAAGAACAAGGGGCTCAATACTACTAGATACACTTACTAACTATGTGACCATGGCAACCCATTTAACATTATGGAAATTATCAGGACCTTCTTGCCAAAGACAACCAGCAACACATTCACAGTTGAACATGTTGAGTTTATTGATCTTTGCAGCAAAGGAGAATGTACCTCATGGGAAACCATGGGTCATCTTAGTAACAGGGTGTTAGAAAGAAACCGTAATAGGATTTGGGCCTTGGTTCGGTGATTTAAAGTAGGGTCTAAGGGAATAAAGGTTTCCTTTAGATTGGATGCTACCAGAAAGTAGAGAAAAGTCTATTGTTGGTATCTTAGTAAATCTTCTCTACAGTGAGAATGAGAATAAATCTATAACTGATAAAGAAGTCACTCATTTTATCCAAGAGGAGGGGAAGTTTAGTATTTATGGGTGGCATGGTGGTCTGGTTTTTGTCTACATTTAGACAAAATTGTGAAGTGGCCTTGCTTTGTCTCATTTTATCGTGGGCTCAGAACAACATGATCTGAGGTTAATATTTTTTTAATTCCAACAGGAGAATAGCGTGACCTAGCTGTGAGCTCTAAGCCAACTTTCATACGTCAAGGGCTGTTTTTTTCCCTCTCAAAATTAATTTAACTGTTGTTAACTTCCTTCAGTTATGTCATCTAGAAAACAAAAATAACTCCTAGCATTGTGGGCAGGGATCAAAAGTGGTAACATATGTAAACATGCTTTGTTAACTCTGCAGTTGTCTGTTAAATATGGAGCTGCCTTGCTCAGCTCTGGTCTCCAGAATCTGTGATTTGTAGATGTTCTTGAGTTTTCCTGGGCCCTGTTAGGTCACCACTACTCAGAAGAAAAATCTTATCTACAGCTTCAAAGCTTGAGTACTCTGTGGAAGCTGCTCTTGAACTCTTCTGATAAACTTCTCTCCATAGATGAAGCCAACCAGTTTTCTGCACTTGTTAAATACTTAATTAACTCCTCCCCAAGCTGGAGCTGAGCTTTCTGGTAGAATAGAATCTAGCAGGTCTGACTCCATCTTTCCACATAATGTAGTGGGATAGTGACGCTTGGCATACATTTGGTTAATAAATAATTATATTCTTCAAATCAAAACATCGTTGGATGTTAGATTTGGAAGACACTAGGCATATTTTTGACCAAGCCTTTTATTTTATAGTTGAGGAAATTAAGAACAAAAAAGTTTAGTTTCCTATGGTCTCTTGACCACAGTCATCCCAACCTGCATAAGCCACAGACACACAAGACTGGATTTGATATATTCTCTTTGCTTTTAAATCCTGACCTGAGCCTATTGAGAGCTTCAACATTTGAGTTAATATTTTAGTTTTTTCTTCTTTAATGTGTCTTGGGCGTAGCTCTTAGAGATCCAATAATAGGGACTATAAACTCCTTAAGGGACAGATTGGCTAGAGACAAAATTGTGATTTCAACTTAATTCAAGTAACCTTTGAAAGTAATACATGTGCTAGATGCTGGGAATATAAAGAGGAATTAAACACAAGCTCTACTTTCAGAGAGATTGTACTTTTACAGAAAAGATAGCACATGACAGAATGTATAGGTGTCAAGGACTGAAGGTTTTCATTCTACCTGAAGGTGTAGGGGAAAACTACGTGCAAAACAGCCATCTGTGCCTGAGTTAACCATATGATTTGGTCTGCAGTACACCTAGCTACCACATTACGTCTCCCAGATTCTCCACAAAACTTAACTCTCTCCATTTCACTTTTGCTACCTGGAAACTAAGTGACCACCTCCCTTGCATAATTAGAAAGAACCGCCTACTCTTCTGGGTCAGAGTGAGCTTAAGTTAGGTGTCATTAGTCCCCGAAATATTTGTATTTCAGGCCTAATCTCTGTATACGGAACTTATGAAAGTTCTAGGATCTTGATAGGCAATTTTTAAATACTTCTGATTGATTAAATGACACCAATTTTTTTTTATGTTTCTTTTTATCCTTCGTGTAGCTCTTTTGAAAAGAGCTGCTAGATACCCATTTGCTTTGTGACCATGGCAGTCTCGCATAATATATAGCAGGGAAGAGTACAGTTTTGAACTAAAAAACACAAAAACAAAAACTTTAAAATTGTCTATCTCAGTGATGGCAAACAGTTTAATCCCAAGACAAAGTTTTATTTGGTTGATAATGGCTGTTATTGAGCAAGATTCTGGGTCTAGTTCAGTAGGAAAGAGCACTGTATGCTATAGACACAGACTGCCTGACTTCATCTGTGCTACACATGTGCTTCTCTGATGTATTCCAATGCCTATATTTGACAGAAAATCAAATTAAATCATAGAGAGGGAAAGTGACTTGCCCAAGATCACACAATGGGTTAGTGAATAAAGTAAAACCTAGATGCAGGTCTCCTGATTCCAAATATATTACTCTTCCCACAATCCCGTTGCAGCTCCCAGAAGCACCTGGCAAATTCTCTGCAGGCTGTCTGTGGAAAATCGAGGAAATTGGCCCATTGTATACTAAAACTGATCTGCTCCAGGTGGAAAACACAGTGACCATATGGAAGCTCCTTCAACCAAGGCACTTCAAAAGTCCATTCAGCTCATTGAATCCCAGAGACCGAGAGTTGAAATGGGCTTAGCGATCACCCGGTAAAACTATCTAGCCAGTACAAGAGTCTTTTCTATAGCTTTCCAGATGGTCCTAAGCAAAATTGTAGTATAAACAAGGTTTATATTTGTTACTTTCACCTCTCTTGCCTTCTCTCTTTCTTCCTTACATTCTGGGTCTCCTTTCACAGATCTCTAGGTATTCAAATTTTCATGATCATCCAATTTCACATTCTACCCAGGGTCAGTCTTGCCCCAAGTTGTTCTATAATTTAAAATTCTAAATACTATCCCTGCGGGATATTATAGAAGGTGCAATCTGAAAAATATCCTTGGGTAGTTTCCCTAAGCTCTGCTTTCCCAGGGCTACTTTATTTTCTCTACTTCTGGACCTATCCCCTCCCCATTTTCATTCTGGGGGCCTCTGACTATGAAGGGAGTTGAGAAGGATGAGTGAGGTTGATCTGGATTCTTTTGCAGGGTAGGTTTGAGAAGGACCAATACTGAGGGTAAATCTCCAGAAAATGAACAAAAGTTTAGAGCACCAAGGAGTGAACTCTGGGTTGAGTATAGGGGAAAATAATTGTTATTATATACAAGACATGCTAACATGGCACTACAAGGGAAATAGAGATTGGACATAAATTAGATTTGTTTGAAAATGAGAGAGCTGAAACTAGGAGTCTTTGCACTTTTTTTTTAAACCACTGGGACCTAAACCACTGCACTACAAAGAGGAGTAAGAGCTTCAGGAAGACACACAGACCCTCTCTTCTGCTGGCTGTGACATGCCAGCTCTACTTCTAGTAGTTGATTTCACCTTCAAAATGAAGACCCTCCCAGGACCAGCCTGGGAATCCATGAACAAAATGCTATAAAGTGGATAAATCAAACCTTTGCTCTCTAAAGGATTTTCTTTGTTTTTCAATGAAAATCAGCCCACAGATTTTGAAAGGAGACATTCCCCACTTTCCCCTACTTTCTTGGGGCTGCAGAGGATGCCCTGAAGATACTCCCAACCTTTCTTGGCCTGTCTCTGAATAGATAGATGTGTTTAGGATTGACTGTTAGGCACTGCTGCCCTCTGCTGGGTGGTATGTAGCCATCTGCCCCCACTAGGGGCTCTGTCCACCCCACAGCTGGTCAGCTGTTGCCCCTGTGTACCCTTATCCTACATTTTATGTTCAAGTGAAAAACCGCAAAGAAACTGAGGACTCAGAGGGTGTGTGTACACATCGGTTTGGGGGAGATGGGCTTATAGGTATAAACCCAAGTGGCCAGTTGTCATCAATTAGCTGAAAGCATCCATTTAACTTAACCCAGGTCTCACTCAGCTGAAAACCACACTCTGGCTACCAGCATAATGGCACCTTCAAGCAAAGATGACCAAGGGCTTTCAAACTTCACCTGCCTTTTGTTATCAATGAGCTAAAACACAGAAGCAAAATGGGCATAATTGGACAGCAGGGGAACATCAGGATATTGTAATTGTTCTCCTCAGAGAAGGAAAGGGAAGCTGAAAAACATCTGCATGCTGAAATCTGCTTCGATGCGCTAAGTGGGCCAAGAAAACCTGCAACCACGAAGTGGGGCTAATTTACTGCTCTAATCACCAGCATCCAATCTGAAGCCAGACATTATCTTAAAGTACACACCAGTTCCAGGTGGTGCACAGTAAATGTTTGATTAGCGCTACCAAAATCCCTGCAACTTGATAACGTTTCCGAGTGCACAGGCATCACAGGGCTGCGCGCCGATGGAGCTAGGCTGCTGCTGGCTCTGCAGAGAGCTGTTTTGCCTTTGGGTCACAATCTTCCTAAGGAACACAGCCCAGCCCCTCTTCCCAGGGTGCTGAGACACTGGGTTTAAACAGGCAAAAACAAAAAACAAAAACAAAAACAAAAACAAACTTGGCAAGGAGATAGGTTTAGTAAGTGAGGAAGAACCAGATCATTTCCAGTGAGGCTTGGAAATGCAATAGAGAGAAAGAGGAGGATGTAAAAACCCATTAGTATCCAACATGTTTCAGGTGCCAGATATTTTATATGTATCATCCATCCTCACATAATAGCACATGGTTATCATCATTATCATCCCATTTTGCAGATGAGAGAACTGAGATGCTGACACTTTAAGTGACTCACCTAAAATAACTTACCTAGAACATTATGGAGTCATAATTTGAACCCAGGACTGACTTAAAAGTTCTCAGAGTAAATGACTCTGGAGGAATAGAGGTTCAAATGAGATAAGATAGATGTTAAAATATTCTAGAGGTTACATAGAAAAAAAAAAAAAAAGGAAGAATACAGGGCCGTTGAGGGCTTCAGAAAGGTGGCAATAAATAGTTGTGAGGGAGCCGAGGCCTTCACTGAGTCCCAGGACTGCGTTAAGTGCAGCTGGTAAAACAGAGGACACAGTTTCTGCCCTCAAGAAGCTCAGTGTTCAGAGTCTATTTGAAGGAGAAGAGATTGGCCCAGAAATGAGAGGTACTGCAAGGTTCAGAGTTGAGAGCTGTACTCAGAAAGAATGATCAGAGGATCAGCAGAAAGACAAGCATGAGCCAAACTATGGAGGTGAAAGCGACGGCGAGTTATCCCAGGGTAAACGAGGAGACCCAAATGAGAAGTTATATCTGTCTGATTGGAGATGATTTAGAATTGGAGCTGGAAAGTACTTCTGGCTGACTTTAAAAACTCAAACCACAAGGTCAAATGTCTAATGGAAATTTCATATCCCAAATGCATAGATGGGATGGGAGATAGTTGTGTCTTCTAGAATTAAGACCCTAGGAGGGTCTTGGAAAACCAAAACCAACCACAACCTTGCCGTCTGAAGGCATACAGGGCCCAAGCATCGCCTCAGTACCTGGCTTCTCCCTTAGAGCTTTTCTAGCTGGGCCCCTTCAGAAAAGGCTTGCTTCTTGTTCAGTGGCAATGGGCACAGCTGCAGCAACAGATAAACTGAGTCTTGCTAACACATAACTCTAGACTCATCCTCCAATAACAACTACTAAGATGTCTTTTAGAAGCAGAACATCACTATTGTTGACAGCATGGACTCTGAGGTCAGGCTGGGATCTGAGCCTCTGCAGCGGTACCAACTGGCTGCGGGACCTTGATTATGTTACTTGACCTCCTGAAGCCTTGGCTTCCTCAGTTGTAGAATTGGGATGATGATCATTTTACCTCCCAGGGACATTGTGAACACTGATGGCAATAATACATCCAAATCACTTAGCACACAAGCAGACATATGGTGAGCACATGTAATTTATAGCAGCTTGTTATTAGTACTATTATTGTGATTCAATATGAATTATTCTCTGTGAGCATTCTATGAATGTTAACTCTCACTTCCTCCAGACCCAGGTTCAAATTGTTTCTGGAATGCTCTTGTCTGAATTACTCTTTTTCTCTAAACCAAGTCCAGCCCAGTTACCACTTCTTCCAATAGGCCTTCCCTGCTTCTCTACGTGTTGAGGGATCTACATAAGAATTTTGCTGTATCTCCCTTACAACTTTCTTCCTTACTTATGCCCATGTCTTGTTCCTGCCTTACAAAGATAAGCTTCCTGTATCAGTCAAAATAGGCTAGGCTATGCTGCAGCATCAAATGACCCCCAGCCTCAAAGGATTTAGACAGTAAAGGCTTTTGTCTCATTCATAACCCTTGTCCATCAGCTCAAGGGCTCTGCTCATGGCAGTCACTCAGGGGCCGGGCCAATGGAGCAGTCACCATCTCATATTTTGCTGGCTACCATGCATAAAGAAAAGAGAGCTCTGGAGGGTCTCACACCAGCACTTGTATGCCACAGCCCAGAAGTATCGCACATGACTTCTTGCCACAACCCAAGAAAAGGAAGCAGCCAGTGCAACCCTACCAGTTCCAACTCACCCACAAGGGGAGGAAAACAAGGTATTGGTGAGAATTAATGATAATTCCCTCCTGGAAAGCAAAGGCAATCTCTAATTCTACTTTGCAGCCCCTTGACACATTTACCCAGCAGTGTGAGTTATACACAGTGCACAGGAGAAATCTTTGAGTGAATAACTGAATGAAAATATTAGTTCACAATTATGCTATCTCTCCCAATAAAGATAATGCCTTGAATCAAAAATCTCTTAATGCTGGTAGGTAAAAATTTCAAGTATCCTCAGGGCAAGTCAGAAGGGATAGTATTTGGGTGGAGGAAACAATTTTGTTTCCCTTTTATTCCCATGTGTTTTTAAATGTAAAAACATGTGTGAATTATTATGACAATCAGTATCTGAGAAGAATTAATCTCCCTCAGGAAACTGATTCACACATGAGATAGCATTTACACATGACATAGCTGGAAGACAATCCACAGTTACTTGTAGAAAATGCAAAGAAGTTCATATATAGTGTGTCCACAGGAGGAATTGAAAAATAGATGAGTCCTTTTTGAGCTCAGGTTATATGGGAAGGGAGACATTCTTAACCTAATTTTTAAAGGCACTATGCAGCTTGGGAAGATTTAGAGGATGAAAAAGTCCTAGACTGTTTAAAGCTTACCTCGTTCCTATCTTAAAGAAACCATGAGGCCTCATTTTACCACAGATGGAGAATAGTTTCACTCCCTAGCTCTTGACAACAGGAGCTATTATAATTATTTCAGAGCTTCTTTCATTCCTTCCCTGGGGTTACTCGCCAGTTCCCTTCAGTGCCCTTGGCTGGCAGTACCTGAGGTTGAAAATTTTTATATATTGAAATTTAAAATCTTAAACACTTCATCTACACCATCCCCCTCATATTCCCCAAGAGAACATGGGAATTCCACCCACGTTTCTCATTTCCAGATTCTAGCTAGAAAAAGAGCATCTTGGCATTCGTGTGGAGAGGAGGTACGAATCACAAACTCCTCCGTCGCAACTTAGGAATATAGAGAGGATGTAAAGGCCACAGGTGCACACAAATATGCATTTGTGTGAGGTAGAACTGTAAAGCCAAGGGAACTTTATATATCCAAATGCTTTCTCCTTCAAAGGAGGCATGCTGATGTGCTAGAGCATCTAATGAGAATTTAAAAAATATTGAATAAATAATTAAGGGAAAACAGAAGTAAAATATTCACATATATAAATATGTGCATGTAAATAGGCACATAATAATCTGGCATGGATGAGAATAAGAGTTAACTCTTTGAGAGTTAAAACTTTTTCATTTCAAATAGTTTTGATAGAAATCTTTGTAAAATATAGGACACACGTGTGAGCCCTGATACATAGAGGAAACTGACTGTTCTGAATCGATTTCCTGGTGATAAAGATTGTCTTTTTGACCAATTAGTGGAAGCTTGTAGAGTGGTGCAAAAGAATGTATGCTAACTCCAGGGCAGGCTTACAATTTATTTTCTTGACTAAATTTTGAAATTGGTTTGAAGCTTGGTAATTTTTCTTTCTCATAAATATGAGCTACAGATTCCATCTTAGTCATTTTTTGAAGCATGGAACATAGCTCTCTTTCTCCAAAAGTAATGGTCAATCCAGGGGCCAAACTAAGCTTTTTCAAAAGGATTGCCTCATTTGTCATCAAGTCATACTATTCCTCATATTCAAGGATTGACCATTTTGCAGTAAAACAAGCATTTTTCTTGCAGTTATTCTCAGGGTCCCAAAGAAACCAATCAGTATTCTGTCTCCTTTAGATTAAGTTGATGGGTAAACAGTGCAAAATTGTGACCTTTTAGAGTTTTGCTACAAGTAGGTGCTCAAACAGTTATTCAACTACAGAACTAAAAGCTGCTTTGTATTTACAGATATTTGTGTACAGGTGCCAGAGAGCAAGACAAGCGTTAGGCAACAGAAGAAAATGGCAGAGTTCAGCATACTCACCTGATGGTTTTCTCCTCCTTCTCTCCTTTTTCCTGAGCCTAGTGCCCAATATTCACCCCCATTCTAAAAGATCTATCTATTAGACCCACATTCACTCTAGCAGAAACATTGGCCCTGATAAAAGATCTTTGATTTTGACAGATATTGGATCATCACGGCTGCTTTGGTGTTTGGGAGACAATTTGAGAGGAGGAAAGGGAATTGCCGTAGACCTCGGATCTGCAGAACACAGGTGGTCCCTTACTCTCCTACACATGAGGCTGCAGATAGAAGTGTGACATGTATTCTGGGAAGAAACTGAGTTTGGGGGCAGACACTGACATGTCCAGGGGGTGCTGCTACTAAGCTTCACAGAAGGAATGGTGCTCCATTATGCTATCTGCCCTATACCCTTATCAGTGAATTCTTTCACTTGTCATTAAGCAAATGTTCCCTGAGCACCTACTAAATGCCAGGCACTTTTCCAGTAGTGAACAAAGAAACAAAAATTCTACTCTAATGGAGCTTACATTTTATTATCTGAGATAAGAAAGGTGCACAAATTAAATGAGGTGTGTGTGTGGAATGTCAGGGAAAGGGGTTAGTAGGTAAGTGTGAATGAGGGATGTGATCTTAGCTGGGGTGGTCAGGTCTGAAAGTCATAAAGAAAGTGATATCAATGCTACCTGTCCTAAGTGTCACTGGGGCAAGGCATGTTACTGAGCACCCTTCACACAGCTCATTGAACACTCACAGTGACCCAGTAGACAGTCAGTATTGCTATGGCCATTTTACAGGTGATGGAAGCAACATTCAGAGACATTAAGGACATTGACCCAGGACACACAGAAAGGAATGGAAGCAGGATCCAAATCCCTGAATCCTCACCCCTTTGTTTCATCATTGACGGGGAATGGGCAAAACCTTTGATGGCCATTTGGCCCCCTCTGGAACCTTGGGACATGCTTTCACCAATAGCCACTCCCTACCCCAACACACACATGCTTTTCATCTCTACTTTTTGGTTTTATACTTTTCATTTAAGGTTTTGAGTTTGTTTGATATGAATTCTTGTTGCTAAATGTTTAGAAGGAGGAAAATTGAAAAAGAGTTCACTGGCCCCTGGCAAAGCTTGGGCCAAGGAAAGCCTCAGTGCTTCCCAGCCCGGCATGGTTATCCCCATTCATAATGTTGGCCTGGAGTTCACTGTAACAAGTCAGAATACATCTAACAGCTCCGTTTAAGACAGGCCAGAATAGAATATATATATTTTTTAAAGATTTCCACTAAAAAGGTTGTTGTATACAGTATTTGCTTTAACTGGCACATACCATGCTTATATAAAGAATTTGTTTATATAAAATGCTGAAGTAAGGGAAGTACATTCTATGTGACCATATACTTTATATATGAATCTTTTGAACATATATCCACACATTTATATGCAAATATATATGTATATAGTTTTTCTATCTCACTTTGAAATAAAAATACATAGACAATTAAAAAGTCCAATTTTTATTTAAATTGAGATTAAGCTTTTCTTTTTAAGAGCACATTTGCTTTCTAATAATGTGAATCAATTCATTTTCCATTTTAAATAGGAAATTGTTAGTAAATGAAGATAGAGCATAAACAATTTTTTCTTTATTAGCTTTTTCTGCATTCTTTCTACAGAACACTTGACTGGAAATAATCTATCCCAGTGTCTCTCCTTATACCTATGTGATAATATTGTTTACTCTCAGTTTTATACATTGATACATTTTAGGTTTATTTTGTTTGCATATTAATCTATATTTGAAATAACTTAAAAGGGTCTAAGAAGACCCAAATTTCTAAACATTCCTTGTCCCCTTCTACCGACCCATGCCTGAAATTTTGCCTGTAGTTGATTCACTCCCTTGATTGAAGTCTTGTCCTCTACAGCATAAATTTATAAAATCTATGCACTCTGGGAGAGGTGATGCATCTGTAGATTTAATGGAAAAATATGTGCCAGTTCATTTTTTTCCAAAGAAAGGTTATGACAATATCTTGTCCTCATGCGTCATGGAAACCTAAGATCTAGAACAAGGCAACAATCAAAAACTTTTGAAGGTCTGGTAGCCCAAGAGAGTGAGAAAGAATTTGAAGCTCTTGTGAGTACCACAAATACTAGAAGTGGACCCAGCTCATATGTTCTCACTTAGTCTCCTCCAAGTTGTCTGAGGAAGTACCCAGCTTCTTCTCTTCCTCACCCTTTTTGTACACCTCTGGCCTACTTTGTAGGCTGGATGTACAACACTCACCATTTTTCTTGTCAGTTATTCTTATCAGAGCAGCAGCCAACACTGACTAAGTTCACACTATAGGCTATACACCTTATAAGCATTATGATCCTATTGAAACCTTCCCAAAGCTTTCTGTGGTATTATCAGCCCTGCTTTACAGAAAAGAAAATGGAGAACAGAGTTTCATCATTAGTAAGTGGTGGGGGTTAGAACCACACTCAGGTTTAAATGACTCCAGACTCTTAGCTCCTCCACACTCTGTCTCTTAGATGGTCTTAGTTTATTTAAGTTTGTCTATTTAGGGCAACTCAGAATTTTATCACTCGCCTTCTTAAAGAAATCATAAACATGCACATTATGCACATACTTTTTTGTGCTATGATGCAATGATACTTATACTAATCCAAATTTATGGAGTGAATCAACTGTGAATTAGAAATTCTTATGTCCGCTTCTTCTCATTCTGTTGTGTACCAGGCTGTCGGGAGTCCCTTTGCACTGTCATCATTTTGCTACATTAGATATCATCATTCCTCTTAATTGATTTCATATAATCTGTTATGATGCCATCAAAGAATCAGGCTCTTTAAAATTATGTGTAAATCGAAAGTAAAGAGACACTGAATCAAGTCCTAAGCCTTCACTACAAATAAAATGTATATGAGATTTATATCATTCTTTGCAACTCTGTGTTTGGTTATTTTAAATTTAGAATCACAGACTGTCAAAGTAGAGATTGCTTTTAAGACATTATCTATTTTTTGATAATGGCCATTCTAACAGTTGTGACATATATCTCATTATGGATTTGATTTGCAATTCTCTAACATTGAGCATCTTTTTATACACCTGGTGGGCATTACATGCCTTCTTTAGAAAAATGTCTATCCAAGTCTTTTGTTCTTTTTAAATCAGGTTATTTGTTTTTTTGTTTTTGACTCGTATTAGTTCCTCATATATTTTGGATATTAACTCTTTATCAATTGTATGGTTTGCAAATATTTTCTCCATAAGCTGTCTTCTCACTCTATTGACTGGGTTTCCTTTTGCTGAAATTGAAACCCTTGTGCACTGTTAGTGGGAATCTAAAACAAAACTGCTATATAATCCAGTAATGTCACTTCCAGGGATTTATTTTAGAAAGTTGAAATAAGGATCTCAGAGAAATAGTTGCACTCCCATGTTCACTGCAGCCAACAGATGGAAATAACATAGATGTCCATCAGTTGATGAATGGATTTAAAAAACATGTATACACTTAAAATAGAATATTATTCAGTCTTAAAAAATGTTATATGCTACAACATGGAAGTTGTTGTCAAAGAAGTAGTCAAACTCTTAGAAACAAAGTAGAATGTTGGTTGCCAGGACTAGGGGGTGGGGGAAATGGGGAGCTGCTCTTTGATGGGGTATAGAGTTTTAGTCATGCAAAATGAAAAAGTTCTACAGGTCTGTACAACAATATGCATATGGTTAACAATATGTCATGTACACCTAAAAATTTGTCAAAAGGTAGGTTTTATATTATGTGTTTTTACTGCAATGAAAGAGAAAGAGGGAGAGAGACAGACAGAGACAGAGACGGAGACAGAGACAGAGACAGATTGATTCAATCTGATCTCACCTCTTCTTTTACTGATGAAAAAACTAAGGCTTGGAAAGAGTAGGTAGCTTTCTCAAATAACAAAGTTAGTTAGAGAAAGAACCATACTTGAACTCACATACTTGGAAAGCTGCTCTTGTGTATGACAGGATTACTGCCTCCCCTCGCCCTCTTTCCACTCACCCTCCTCTTCCTGCAGGCCCCCATGGGAGAAACCCAAGAGTTGGGAGCTCAGATGCATAAAATTTGGAGTGGGAAAGAACATGTAGCCATTTAAGTCCAACCCACTGCCTGACAGAGAAATGTTAACCTAAAACATATCTGACACCTAGTCCACCAACTTCTGCCTGAATAAAAAGATGAGATACTCAGCATTGGCAAGGAGCTCATTCCATGTTGACTAGGGATTATTTTCAGGAAGTTATTTCTTATATGAAATTGCAATCTGACCCTTAAATCTTCCATTCATTTATTCTGGTCTTACTTTATAAATTAGCAAGGAAGGAATTATTTCTTTTTTTCCCATATGGGCACCTTTCACATATTTAGAGACAGCTACATTATGTCTCTATAAGTCTTCTCCCCAAGCTGGATTGGGTGCCTCAACCAACAGGTCATGTGTGATGTGGTTTTCAGATTGATTGTCACTCTAACCATTCCGATCACTCTCTTCCACATAAACACTAGTTTGTTCAGGCCCTTCTTTAAGTAGTGTTCTCAGCACTAAACACATTGTTTTAGATGTGATCAAACCTATGCAATAGTCCCCATCTTTGTCTGGATACTGCACTAATTGCAGGGCCTAAGGGAACATTAGATTTTGGCAAGCGTATCCCACAACTGGAGCATGAAGCATTTCTGGACAAATAAATCATTCTTAATCTTTTTTCACTTAACTTTTGGCAAGTCAGTTCATCTACATTTCAGTTGTGCCGTTGTTTTTTAAACCTGAGTTCAGATCTTTATATTGATCCTTATTAAAATTTTCATTTTCTCATCCTGCATTTATCTCTTATATGGAGACCTTTCTGTCATCCAATAGCTCTCCTTCTAAAATCTGTGTGATTTTATAATCCTGCCTTCTATCCTTCATACAAGCCATTGATAAAACTGCTGATCATATCAAAGGCAGAGTCCTATGGAACTCTACTAGAGGCATTTCTCCATCTTTATGTTCGTCTATTAACCAATACCCTGGAGATCAGTTATTACTCAGATATATGTTCATCTGATACTGTCATCCATGTTGCTTTCCCTGCATGTCTATACACACTCACAAAATGTCAGTATTCGTTCTTTTACTTTCTAATAGTTTATTAAAAAATGTTTATCTTTATTCATTTAGTTCATTAGTTAGTTGTAGGGGCTGTGGAGTGTGAAGATAAAGAATACATCTCTGGATTAGACCTGCTTAATTTGAATCCTGGCTCCATCATTTACTAGCTGTGGGACCTTGAGCAAATTAGTGAATCCCTCTGCACCACAGTTTCCCCATCTATAAATTGGAGATAACAGTAGGACTTATCTCTTCAAAGAGATGTTTACAGAATTTAATAAATTAATATATATTAAAAACAACAACAACAACCACTTTAGTTCTGTGCCTGGCCCATGATAGATCTCAAGAATTAGCAATGATGATGATGGTGGCTGTGGTAGTAATGATGATAATACATATAAATCACCTCATTGAAAATGTATATTACTTATGACATTAGTCCTAGCAGGAGGTTTGAAAATAACATTTATTGAGGGTGTACTCTATGCCAGGAGCTTACATATATAATCTCAGTTAATTTTCACACGCAAAAAAGAAGCAATATTCTACCTATGAAATTCATTTTACATATAGGAAAAACTGAGGGTTATAGAGCATAAATGAAAAGGGTAAGGCCCGTGTAGATGAGAACAGAACCAAGATTCTAAACCCTTGCCCTCTCAGTCAACCACTCTCCTTCCTGCTTCTCTGCATTGAATGTGTGACTGAGGTCAAGGCTGGATGTTAATTTTTGACCTAAATTAAAAGATGAAGAGTAAGGTTCTTGAAGAAAATAAGATGGCTGTGCCACTCATGAACTGTCTCTGGGATCAGATCAACAGGGTCTGATCATAAAGCAGTAGGGGTTAGATGGGCAGACTTTCAGCATAAAATAAGATTATATTAAAGAGAACGTTCAAGAAAGCAGAGTCTTGAACAGATATTTATACACTCATGTACATAGCAGCATAATTCACAGTAGCCAACCGTCATGTTCATTGACAGATGAATGGATACACAAAATTGATAAACAAAATGTGTTCTACACACACAATAGAATATTATCCAGCCTTAAAAAGGAAGGAAATTCTGACACTTGCTACAAAATGGGGGAATCTTGAGGACATTATACTGACTGAAATAAGCCAGACACAAAAGGACAAATACTGCATAATTCCTCTCATATGAGGTACCTAGAGTAGTCAAACTCATACAGACAGAAAAAAGCAGGGCTGAGGGGAAGCAGGAGAAGAAAGTTATTGTTTATAGGTTCAGAGTTTCAGTTGGGGATGATGAAAAAGTTCTGGAGATGAACAGATGGTCCAACAATGTGGGTGAACTTAAACTATACATTTAAAAATGTATAAAATTTTATATATGTTTTACCATAATAAAATATATTTAGACCAGATTAAAAAAATGGAATAATGACACTTAT
This sequence comes from Macroglossus sobrinus, assembly GCA_004027375.1. NCBI lineage: Eukaryota > Metazoa > Chordata > Mammalia > Chiroptera > Pteropodidae > Macroglossus > Macroglossus sobrinus. Next base: position 985,284 of record PVKZ01000219.1, read on the forward strand.
TAGATGCTAAGTCCCATCTCATTTAATCTTAAAAAGTAGGTCTTATTACTGCGCTCACTTTTGAGATGAGTATACTGAAGCAGAAAGCAGTTAAGGAACTGACCCTTGTTCACACAGCCAGTCAGGGCTGGAGTCAGAATTTCAACCCAGTCAGTATGCTCTTACCCTTTGAATGTATACTTTTACCCTCTGAGCTAAATTGTCAAAACAAACTACCATTCCAGACATGAAGGAGGACCTTGGGCTTTCCATAGCTGGGAGTGTTCCCTGGGCTTGGGTTGAGATCCCCCAGCAGGCAGGCATGTGCACCTGAGCTGGGATAAGGGGACATGGTTGACCCATAGCCCTTGAAGCCACCACCACGCTTCTCTGAGAGGCAGGGTTTGGAATTGATCTCCAGTTCTGAATGCCTTCCCAGAGCCTCATAAATATCCCAGACATGGGAGACCCAACTGGGGTCTGTTGTCAAGAAGGCCATGTGGGTGAAATGCCACTTCCATGGCTTCTGTTTTTTGGCACAGGAGAACTTGGGAAGTTTTCTGGTAGTTGCTAACTTTTTTATCTTTCATTGTTCTGTTTGATGGGATTATAGGGGGGAAGAGAAATAATATATATTTTGATAAGACTTTTTTTCTATTGGCATGTATTTTTTCCTACTTTTTCAGATTTTTCTTCTATTCACTGCAACCCACACACTTCCAACCACACAGGAAGACAACTGGTGAAATTATATTTGAAGTTAAAAGGATTCTGATTATACTACTACTCCTGCACAGGAATTTGCAAATGAGAGTTGGTGGCAAGAGCCAAGTGACAAATCCACCCCATCAACACCCTCTTTCTTCTTTTCTTCCTCCTCATTTTCATAAGAGTTGGCTGCAGCCCCAGCGGTCCTGCAGACCTGAGGCAATGGACTGCCTTGTCACCATTCATGGCCATATCACAGTCAGTTGCAATTTGTGTTGCAAGGAGCTTGTCACTAGCAATAGCTGAAGTATGGAAGTTTAGAGTAAATTTTTTAAAAATGTAATATTTGAAACAGGTTCAAACTTTAAAAATTTTTTAAGAATAGTACAAGAATATTTTACATACTCTTCATACAGAGACCCCCCCTCCCCCCCCCCGCCAAACACATTCATCAAATGCTCCAATGATGTCCTTTATAGCAAAGGGGACTCATCCAGGATGTGGGTTTACATTCAGTTATTGAATCTCTCTAGTTTCCCTTGATCTGGAACAGTCCTTCAGTCTTTCCTTGTGTCTCTTGCTATTGACCTTATTTGAAGATTACAGGGCAGTCATTTTACAGGATGTCTCTTAACTGGAGTTGATCCAGTCCTTCCTCATGAGTAGACCCAGGTTATGCATTTTGGGCAGGAAATCACAGAATTAACACTGTATTCTTCTAGCTGGCATTCTTTCAGGTGGTGTACAATGTCAGTTTATCCCATCCATGTTGATACTATGATCATTTGATTAAATGGTGACTTCACTATAAAGTTAACTTTTTCCATTTATATGTAATAAGTATTTTGTGTGGAGAGACTTCGAGACAATGTAAAAATCTCTTTCATTAGCCCACTCTTAGCCACTAGTTTTGAGATTCCTTGATGTTTCTTGCCGGAATTAACTGTTACCATGATGACTGCCAAATGAATATTTCCTAATTCTATCATTCCTTCTACACTTATTAGTTGGCATTCTCCTGTAATAAAGAACTTTATTTTCTCCTCATGTTTTTATTCATTTATTTTTTTGTATCGGTGTTGACTCATGGATTTCTATTTTATTCAGTGGGTCATAATTCATTCCTATTATTTTGACACTCAGCTTTGTCCTAGGTTTGGCCAGCAGGAATCCCTTTCAAACCTGTGTCCTTTTCATCTAGCTGTATCATTTACTGAGCGATTCATTTGAATTGAATTTTTCCTGTCCCAGCCCTGAGCCCTGGAGGCCACCCATTTCTCTAAGACACCTAGGTCATTTTAGTATAGAATGGTGTTAAAAGCAAAGATCTGGGTACCAGGTGTGCTCAGACCTCCTAGGGTATTGCTTCTCTGAAGACCTTTCAGTAGGCAGATGGCTCCTCACTTCCTTTGGGTCTTTACTCAATATCATCTTCATGGGCCTTCCCTGCCTACCCTGTTTGAAGTTGCAACTCTGACACCATCCCCAGGCACAGTCCACCCCTCTCTCCTGCTTTAATTTCCCCTATCTCTTATCATCATAGAATACTATGCATTTATATATTTACTTTTTTATTCTGCCCCCTCCCCCTGAAAATAAATATTGGCTCCACAAGGGTAAGTACTTTTGTAGACAACCCAACAGATAAAAATCCTTGTCCTCATTAATGAATGTAAAATATATTTATACAGAAATTACACAGGAAAAAAAGTCAGTGCAGAGTATGTGTGATGACTCTAAGCTTAGGAAAGCCACCACCATGCAGGAAATGGCAGGAGTCTGAGGCTGAGGCTGAGGCTGATGGTTAAGGATGGGGGTGTAAAGTATACTAGTGCAGAGTAGCAAGCTGGTCCTATAATAGCCAGGGCTATGAGGTTCAGCAAAATAATTCACTGTATTTTCTTATAAGTGCAACAGGAAACTCCTCCAAGGTTTTAAATATAGGAGTGACCTAATGAACCTTATAACTTTCTAAGATCTTATTGGTTACTTAATGGGGAAATAATGATATGGGGCAAGATTTTAACAGAGCTACTTATAGGGAGGTCATTGCAATGGCCCGAGAGTGATGGTGGCATAGGGTGATGGCAGTAGATGTCATGGTAGAAGATTTAGGGAATATTTTGGAAACAGATTCCCTAAGACCACTGGTGATGGATTAGCTCTGATTGATTAGGAAGAAGAAAGTGTCAACAACGATCCCCAGGTTATAGTTTCAAGAATAAGGAATTGAATCTGGACCTGTCATCATAACTGCCTTGACATCACTAGATGTCTGGATAGAGAATAGGCTTTGCAGGTGAAAATGTGGATCAAGAGTTGCTTTATAAAATCTGTCCACACTTCCCTACCTGCCAGGGAGTCAAATTCCACTCTAGTCACAGAAGTGATGATGTAGGCCCTCAACACCTATGACAGAGGCTTCCAGTCCCATTGGAGGTCTTAGAGAGAGACCCAGAAGCTGGCAAAGGAACCCCCATGAAAACTCAGGAATCAGGAATCACATTCCAGCCTTCTCACCAAACACCCTTTCTTTCCTCCCACAAATTGTTTCTCTTTGTAATTGTCTATAAAAGATTATTGTCTGTATTTTATTTAATTATTCCATATGAAGTAATTATGAGAGAATAATCAGCCTGTTCACCGATAATAGACATTTCATAAAAGAACACAAAAGATGCTAATAAAGGCAGAGCTGGCCCTCATTGCTGTCATTATTAGTTCCTTTAACATCTTTAATTTCATACATTTTTATTGTTTGACTGAAATTAATTGTCCGTTTCTTTCTCAATCAGGTTTATTGCAAGTGGGCCACTTCTAGATAGCTATAACATTTTTGTGTTTATCTGGTGAATGTTCCAATTGAGCTTGTCCATGTTGAAATATCTATCTAGAAGGCTAGAAAGAAAAGAATCACAAAATTGTAGTTTCTTGGTAGACTAAAGGATCTCTCAAGAATTTAGCCACATACCACCACCTTACCCTCACCCAACATCTGTGGTTTACAAATGAAGAATCTGAATCATTGAGAGGAGTTTTCACAGCTTGTTGGTGGCAGTGATGAGACCAGAACCTGAATCTCTTGGGTTAATCTAAAATGATGAAGAGTTGTAACAGGAACTAACTGAGCTCACATGAAATTTAGCTTCCTCTCATAGGTGTGAAATATTTCAGAGGATGATGTCTGGAGCTTCACCACCCCAGGGAGGTTCTCCCTTCAACTCCGTTTCCTAAAAAAAAAAAAAAAAAAAAATTGTATTATGATAAGACATTTCAGTATCCTAATAGAATATCTTAGTCTGCTAGGGCTGCCATAACAAAATACTGCAGACTAGGTGTATTATTTTTTTTCTCACAGTTCTGGAGGTTGGATGTCAAAGATCAGGGTGCCAGCAGGGTTGGTGTCTGTGAGACCTTTCTCTTCAGCTTATAGACAGCTGCCTTCTCACTGTGTCCTCACATGGCCTTTCCTCTGTGTGCAGATACAGAGAGAAATCTCTGGTGTCTCTTCCCCTTCTTCTGAGGACACTGGTCCTATTGGTTTAGAGCTCTACTCTATGACCTTATTTAACCTTAATTATCTCCTAAAAGGTCCTATCTCCAAATACAGTCATTAGGGCTTAGGACTTCAACATGGGATTGGGAGGGGTAGGGTGACACAGTTCCATCTACAACACAGGATAATATTCTATTACAGAATCTCATTTTTATTTTACTTTTAAGCTGGTAATGGTAATAATTGTTTGGAGGCAATAATCATGTTTCATAGCTGTGGGCCATGGACACAATGGTATTTCTCAAACCCTTGAGATGAGTTGCCCTTGAGCCCACTGAATTCCTGTTCACTCATCATGTGAGCTGGTTATAGGGCCTGGTGCAGCAGATGTAGATGGGGGATGGAAGCAGGCAGGAGCCAACCGAATAGTCCACAACCTAGGTCACGGCCTCAGCCTTATTCACTCTACACTCTGGGCAGAGTTCATGTTTTATCTATTCTCCTCTATATCCCCAGTGTCAAAACAGATTCTGGCACAGAATAACCGCTCAGTCATGGATGAATGAATGAATGAATGAGTAGATGCTCTCTATGAGTCAGATTTTATCACCAAACTCTTCTGCTTAAAATGCTGCAGTAGCTCTCAGCCATTGAGGATTTCTGTGGCCAGATCATAAGCCACCCATCTAGCTTCAGCACTTCCCCACTTTGGTACTGGTCCCTTTCTCTCTGTATCTCCAATCAAGCTAAGCTTTTTGCAGTTTTTAGACTACCTGAAGCTCTTTCAAACATTTACGTCTTTGCTCATGCTGCTGTTCCTACCTCCTGGAAGGATCCCTGCTTTACCTGGCTGCTTGATTTCATGATCAGGACTTTCTCACCTCCTCCCAGTGTGGGAGATTTTTCCATTTCCTGGGTTCCCATTGTTTTCTATGTGAACTCTTACTCCAGTGTTACACATGTCCACTGACTTGTCTTCCTCTAAATATGAAGTAACTCTTTAACCCGTGTTTTCTTACTGTCTAGAACACTGTCTCGTACTCAGAAATCAATTAGACTAATGAAGTATTATATTAATTTTGCATTATGCAATAATAAGATTAGGTTTCTAATTCATTAATCAAAAGTCAGTGCAGTACACACTTACGTAAGAAAATTTATGGTCTTGGGAGTGCAGAAAATTTGGCTGCCTCCTGATTTCTCTTTCTTCCTTCTTCCCATCAGTTGGGGAGATGTCTCCCATATGTTGCTTCACACCTGCTGGAATAGGAAGCTTGAAGGACAAGTGGGTGTAATGCAGTAATTCCTAAATCTGTCAGAATCTTCTGGGAAACTTATTATTGCATATCCCCAAGCCACACTCTTCATTTCTGATAAATCAGCCTCTCCAGGAGAGACCTCCTGTGTTTCTGTGATCAGCCAGGAGGTAACCACTGGAATAAGGGGAGGAAAACTGGAATTGGAGTCTCTAAGGGGTCTGACCACTGATGAGCTGAGGTAAGGGCATTTATGTCTTCAGATTTTAACACTGTTTTCTATGCATGGAAGGGGTGTGAATGGATTGGTGTTTGTCAATCTTGTTTTCTTAGCAATGAAACACAATCTTGCACAATACATAGAATAGTAAAGAAAGCAGGTTATAATGGTTGAAAATGGAGAGGACTTCCTTCCCAGCCTCATTCTCAGTCCCACTAGCATTGTCCTGAGAAGTCCTCAAGGTACTTCCATGTGGGACTTCCAGGACTCTCCCGCATATAATTTGATAAATCCTGGACCAGAAGATCCATGTCTCTGACAGTTGTAACATTTTCTGACTCCATTGTAGCAATGTGCTTCCCTGGAGATAAACTCTCAGGTCACTTTCTAGACTGTCTGGGAAGTTGCAGATTTCCCCCAGGGCAGGAGAACAGTCTGAGAATGGGCAGGGAAGAGCTCCAAACAAAAACACATAAGAACACTTGAGGTGAGTCCTAGAACTCTGAGATGCAGTGGTGCTGGGAGAAGAACATGGGTGAGCGGAACACATCAGTGAGGTCTAAAGCCAAGAGAGGTACAAGTAGCAAAGGGTTGAAATGGAAGAAGAATCCAGAAGAATAATCCAGAGCATCCCAGAAGAATGCTCATAAATCTCAGTAAGAAATTGGTTGTGCTTATTGCTAAAACAATAAGTGGTCGATATCAGGGTCTGTCCCATCTAATTCTTGTACATGGAGGCATATAAAACTAATAAATCCTTAAGACCCATGTGGTTCTGTTTCAGAACTGTATCGTATTCAGAGAAATAAAATGTAATGACCAAAGCCAATTTTAAAAATCTAATATATATTGGTATCTTTGAGGTCCAAATCATAACACATACCATACTTCTCTAAAACCTTTTCTCACCTCTCCAGTTCTTTTCCATGCCCACTGTTAGGATCTTTTCATTTTTGATGTTCCTCATTTTCTACTGTACTCTCTTAAGTCCACATGACACCCAGATGAAAATCTTTGAATCTGGCAAGGATATTGACCAGTTTTCAAAGATGGATATCTTCACCTCATGGCTCCAAGTCCATGCCTAACTCAGGCTCATTTCTGAACTTTTCTTCTTTCAGTTGAGTCCACCTTGTAATTTTAACCCAGTTGCTCATTTGAAGCTATCCCTAGCACAGACTTCTTACTTGGTTCTGAGCTTTGCTGTTGGACTCTGCTTGGTTTGGACCTGCCCCTTCTTCCCATCTGCCATCCACGCTGTCTCCTCCTGTTCTAACACCAAGCAGAACCACACAGACCCTCAGAAGAAAACTCCTGATGGATTAGGCTTAAGAGGGGCAGACTCTGAGGAGCCAGGTACCAGTGCTTCTTACCTCTCACTCCAAAGACTGTTCTCATGAAGGCTTTCTCCATGGTTCCTCAACTACTGGTTACAAAGTAAAACATTTTCCATCACTTAAGACAATAGTAATAGTTATTTGCCTAATCTCAATTTTTCAAATTCTGAGTTCTGTAGCTGATGCAAGACAGACCCCGCCCTGAAGTATAGCACCACTCTCAGGTCTTAGCCAACATATCACATGCATCTGGTGGCCTTCTAGAGGGCAACTGCAAGCTTTGATCCATGGGCCTGCTTAGAGGAATTCAGACACAGAAACAAATCTTGCCATTTTAGCTCACATAATAAGCAATTGCAATTATGAACCTCCCCATGTTGCTTGCTTAATTATTACCTAGGTCAAGTTGAAATACATTTGGTGGAAATTGAGCTGCCTTTCTTTGAGCTGAGGCACAAAGGCTTTACTCTTCACTGTTAATATCATTGCTAGGGAAATCAAGCTGGCATATGTTTTCAGTAACCACTACTGAGATCATTTTTCTCTCTCTCTGGGGTAATTCTGGAAAAGAAAAGCATTCAAAATATTATATTTGCCATCCCCTAGCACATTCATGTCATGTAGCACCTACAATTAATGAGTGGTACTTGTGAGGATGTGAGTCATTACAGCAAAGCATTTAATTCCATTCTTCTCCAACACACCGATTTAATCCACCCTGAGTTAAACCAGAGCTGTAACCACCTTCCCTGAATAGAGCTCCATGAGATAACATGGTGTGTCCGAATGACAGTAATTTTGCGCATGTACGTAGCAGCTTCCAGGCTAGGATCTCCAAGAGTTGCTTCACACATGGTAATTGATGGCACCTCTAAGCGTTACATTAAACATTTAATTGAACAGTTAAATGTGGATTAATGAGGCTATTAATTAATACAGCGGGGAAGTCTGTAATTCTTATCTGCGGACCACAGAGAGGATTTCCCCACACCGTGTATTTGAAACTTCATCACGAAAATTCAAAATTGTGAAGCTGTTGGGAATGGGAGCGGGGAAGAGTGCAATGAGAATAGAAATAACATAAGGCTGGCAGGAAGAAGACCCAGAATTTGTAGACATGAGTTCAAGATCAGTGTCTACTACTAAGGAGATGTATGACTTTGTATAAATCACTTTACCTCTCTGGGACTTGGTTTCTTTACTGAAAAATAAGAGACATAACATTTGTTTTATTTAACCAGTCTTCTGAGTCTGTGAATTTAGCTAAATGGATTCTGAGAATGACCTAGTAGCTCAGCTATTTAAGTATCTGTTGACTTCCGTTCATCAGACATTTGGCCCAGAGCTCCAGCCCCTTCAGTTACAGCCCAGTAAGGGCTGGTGGAGGAGCATTGGATGTGATTTCACAAGTCCCACTTTCCATTCTGCTGCTAGAGATGAGATTCCAGAAGTCAATGAGTACATCCAGTTTTCCATTCCTTGTTCTTAAAAATCTGTATATAATGATCAGCTTCAAGGAGATGCTTTATCTGAGTACCCAAAAGTGTGATGTGTATGTGAGCTACTATTTTTCTTTTTATTATCACCACCCAGGGCCACTGATAGCTGGTTCTGAGAGTCATGTCAGGAATCACGGCCACTTCATCTCTCTACTTCCCTTCCCTTCTTCTTTCCCTATATTAATGTTCATTCTTAAATTTCTGTTTTTCTCAATATACAGCAAACTATTTTCAAGCCTTTTGGTACCCATAATTCTTCATTCAACAAAGTATTATCAAACCCTTTTATGACTATGGTAGTGAAAAAGAAATAGAAAATCCCAACACACTCCATATGGAGACACCGCCTCTTCTAAAGTAAACCCAGCCTACCGAGCTTCAAGGCAAGCTTTCCTTCTTCCACCCCTTTTCTGGAGGAGTGTTTTCAGGATTCTTCTTAGATGAAAATGAAAAAAAAAAGGATTAATTAAAGAATTGTTTGTGCTTTACCCACCCCAATTCTGTGTGAGCAATATATTCTAAAGAGGTTATTTAAGTGAACTTTATAAACTTTCATGGTCAGATCATTTAAGATGGTTTTTATATGGATCTATGATGCAAATAATCAAAGATTAAATTACATTCAGTAGCATTTTATTGCTAAATTTGTAATATTGTATTACCTCATATATCTGCATTCTCTTAACCAAATGTTTTATTTTTTACTATGTTAACTAACATCTTATTAATTTATTCAAAGAGTATTTTATATACCAGATGACATGCTGAAGAATATATTTATGTATATGGATCTATTTCTCTCTATATTATATATACATTTAATTCTTATTCACAGATTCTGTACTTATAACTTTACCTACTCACTCAAATGTATTTGTAACCCCCAAATCAATAATCATAGTGTTTTCACAGTCATTCAAGGACATGTTCACCCAAGTTACATGTGCCCACATCAAAATCAAAGTGATATTCTACCTTCTCATTTCAGCCATCACACTGCAAACAAGTGTTCTTTATTACAGTCTATTTAGTGCCACATATTTTCTACATTTTTGTGCTTTTTGTTGGTAATTTTGCTGTTTAAAATGGCCCCCAGCACAGTGGTAAAGTGCTGTCGAGCGTTCCTGTGTGCAGGACAGCTGCGATGTGCCTTACGGAGAAAATACATTTATTTGTCAGCTTTTTTTAAGCATAAGTTATAGTGTTGATGACTATGAGTTCAATGTTAGTGAATTTAAAATATATATTATAAGTTATCTTTAAACGGATACATGCATAAAACAAGACTATGTGTTGAATGGTTGACAAAAAATGTTGTGACCGGAGACTCTAGGGAACCTAACACTATATTTCCCCTAGGAGCAATGACTCAGTCTTCACTAATTTGGTGTTTGCAGCATCTTATAAAATATAACTCTGCGGATAATGAGAATTGACTGTATATATGTATGTGTGTTAACTGAGTTAAGTACTAGACACTGACTCTAGAGGAGTATAATTAGCAAGTTTATCCAGTGCTTTCCTATTTTGCTTGTTAATCTCATCAGAAGTTGCTAATTTAAATAAGCACTTCTGTTTTTATTAGGATAAGTGAAAACCATTCTGCTCAGTTGTAGAAAACAAAGGAATCAGCTTTCAGAATCAAATTGCACTGTGATAAAAGCTTTATTCAAGGAAAATGTATAACAGCAGCAGAATGAAGGGGCTGCTCATGGCCCATCTCTGTGCACATGAACCAGATTTGATTCTTCTGCCATAACTCACAAATTCAGGTCCCCACAGCTACAGTGCAAACTATGTCATTTCTATTCTCTCACAGATTACCCATGCACTCCATAGCAAACATTCACCCAGGGTGTATTCTTTCTGTTCTGGGTAACAGAGATGACAGGTAGTCCTGTTAAGATTATCACTATGTGATGGGCTTATAGAGAAATGTGTAAAGACCACAGAGGAGAACTCAGCCTGGGGTGAAGGGTGAACGTCCGTAAAGCCTGCCCAGAGGATAACATGCTTGAAAAGAGAGATGAGGACCAGTTAATGTTGTGGCCTGGGTGGGATCCCCTCATAAGGGTCCACAGCTCTTACTCTATGTGGGGCACTAAAACAGGAATCATGAATAACACCAAGATGATTGAGTCTACATCTTCAAGATCCAGTTTCTCAAGAAAACTTTCCCTAGATACACCTTCCCTCTCTGCACACATACACTCCCAAGAAGACTATATCTGGATCCTCTCATAGAACTCCTTTCTCCTGCATCCTGGCACTTATTTAATTAGCATTCATCTCTCCAAATAGAGTATATGGCCCTGAAAGCAGAGGCCATGTATTTTTGTTGTTCTTTATTCTTGCATCTCCGACTGCTTTAAGCCTCACCTGTTATATACTGCTGAACGACTGAATGAAGATTGCAGAGTAAAGCCAAGGTCTCATCCCTAGGGTGACAGCTTTGCTAGAAAGTTTGGCAATGTCACAATATTGAGATTTTTAAAACATGGAACAATGTCTGATCCTGGGAAATAAGTATACATCCCATAAGCTTTTTTATTCATAATGCTCTAAGCTTTTTGTTGCTTAATTCTTTGACTTAAAAATAAGTAAATTAGCAGTAACTAGTACTGAAAAGAGAGAAAACAGAAAGGTTTCAAGTCTTTTAACTTATACTTCTAAATGCAACCTTTGGTGTCAGCAGCTTGGCCCATGTTCTCAGCTCAGATTAGAAACTGCCCACGCAGGCAGAGGGTTCACTTTTCTGCTTTATAATCTCTTACTTCCAGATTTGAGCTTGAGGATCAGCTCAGAATCTTATTCCCAAAGGAATTATTTGCTTCTCTTAGTCTCCTTAAATTTCCTTGCCATGAAAGCACCTTCTCTCTGGATATGAGAAGTAAGATAAAGTTTCCCTGGGTAGTACAGAAGTTACAGCATTGCATTACATGTGATGATCAGGGTCAGAAGGGCCAGGGTGGCCAACCCTGAGATGGTAGAAGAATGCTGTAAGGCTTCTGAGCCAGAAGGTCTTGCCCTTCTCCTATTTCTCACCTCTTTGTTGAGCAGTTCTTGAACTCAAATACTCATGTGGTTAGGCAGGTAATGTAGGTGGAGCTAGCCGGTGGAACTGTGGCAAGCCCTGTCTTAAGCGAGTAGCTGCTACTCAGTTCCATGTAAGAATTTGGTAGCAGTATTGCCAAATCTTCTGATTTTTCAAAAGAAATTAGGAATCTGACATTCTATCCTCGTATTTTTGTTATTGCTATTTTTCTGAAGTGCCTTTTGTCAATCATTAGGAGAAGATAAAAATAAATAGAACCATGTTCCCATCTAAAGTAGCTGGAAGTCCAAGGAAGAGCAAAAATCATACATAACAAGATCATTATACATAGTAACTTATGTTTTCTAATGTTATCTATAGAGGAAAAAATTGTTGATAAGTTTTATTAGGCAATTGTGTTGAAGAGGATCCCCACCCTGTAGTAACAAGAAGCCCAACTGTTTCTGCCCCCAGAAAAGGAAGCTTTTTCTGCCAGTAGGGCCTACTTGATGAGCTTAGAGAATTGCTTAAAGAATTGTGTTGCAATATGGTAAGAAAGCAAATGAAAGTGACACATCAAATACATGCCTGAGTTAAAACAATAGTACTGTGCTAGCATTCTTCAGTTCCTTTTTCTTTTTATTTTTCCTCATCTGGACTCAGGCCCAAGTCCCTAACTTCCAGGAAGGTATTCTTTCCTCCCCTTGCTTAAGAAGGAGCAGCCAGAATTTTAAGTAATAGCAACAATTTTAGATTAAAAATTCCATTGCTTTTACAAAATGTGGCTGCTTTTTCTCCAGCATTGTCAATGGGAAAGTTTATCAGAGATTCACCATTTCTGCCAATGCTGAGGCATAACAGTTAATATGTGGGGTTCTAGCTGTCTGACTTTGAACAAGGTTCTTAACTTAGTTCTAAGCTACAGTTTTCTCATCTATAAATAAGGTCATAATAGTGCCTACTTTTGATGTGTTTTGTGAGGATCAAATGAGATCATACATGTAACTTTATATGGGTGAAACCCTACACATAATCTAGCAGAATATAGTAAAAAAGGAGATCATGTGTAGGTCTCTATGTAAAGCACAGAGATCTGTGTCTGGTACAAAGAGGTGCACAACTAAAGAAAGTCAATATCATTATCAAATAGGAGCATGAATACTTCCTTGCTGTGGAATATTGTGAGAATGAGGATACATCTGCATAATTTCTAATTTACTGCAAATTGAGCAAGTCACTCCTTGCAAGCCGACATTTAGTGTTATGCAGGTGGTAGATGAGCATTGGCCTGTCCAATAGAACAGTGTGCCACTCAGGCCATTGGTTTCAAGCCCAGCACTCAGTATGCAGCATTGCAGGGCTGAGCTGACGTATGGCATACGGAATCCAACCCCATACCACACCATGTGAAGTCAATGATTGGAAATTGGCCCTTGTTAAATAATAAATAATGGCAGACTCCGAATTTTTCAAGATTTTTGGAATTGTAGGATAATCACTAGGTCAGAGGAGTCTTCTGAGAGAACCCAACAATTTAAAAGGAAAGAAATTTCATCTTCTCTCTTCCTCATCATTCTCTTCTCTTTTCCTATCTGTCCATTAATGAATCCAATGGGAAATGAAGCAGAACATTTGAACACATATGCAGTTCTTTTTTTCAGAGGAAATTTTATCCTCTGCAAAATTATATTATTGCATCAGTTCCTCAAGAACACATTAGGCCTTTCCATGTGCCAGGCAGTGTGCTAGGCATTGAAAATATAATAATTGAAAAATACAGCTTATATTCTCAAAGATCTCATTTTCTTGGGAATGAGATTATCTTTGTAAAGCCCCAGGCTTCCCTTTTCTCCTTCTGTGTTCTTCCCATCCCAAGTGCCCAGCATTTTCACGTACTCTCAGCAAATAGTCTGATCAACTTCTTTGCAAAAAAGTATGCATGGCTATACACTAAAGTCTACATGTTCAGCCTCTTCAATTCACAAGGATGCCTGCTGTATTATAAGATGGTATGTCTTAAACTAAGATGGTTATCTCAAATGATAGAATTTTAGGTATCTTGAAAAGGTAAGTGGAGTGAATTTTTATATATTGGATATATACTTGCTGACTCTGAGATGAGCCAGCTTTTTAGCTACTGAATATATCTTGGTCAGGATTCTTCTTGGTCTATTGTGTAGGCTTAGGGGAAGCACCATATCTTGTGGGCACCCTTTATTGAAGACTAGTGGATAAACATAAGCTTTGGCTCAGAATTGAGGTCCAGGGACAGAGAGGGTGTTTCTATCACCATTCTCTCCAATTTGATACAACTGAGTGCTTCTGGTATTGCTCTAGTAAACGTGTAGTTCTTGCACCCTTTGAAATTCCCTGATATATGTATATACTCTGAGACTTGACCATATACTGAATTTGCCCATCAAAGATCCCTAATGGAGCCATCTCCAGTGTTAGATGGCATAAGTCAAATATTAGTCTTAATTTGAACTACACTATTAACATATTAGACTTCTCTGTCATTCTAGATAACTTCAGAGCCAATGGTGCTCACATTCCAAAGTGTTAAAAAATTGTCACTTCAAAGAGTTCAATTCTTTCCCAATTTTTATTTAGAAAACTGATAATGGTTGAAATAAGCCACAGAGGATCAAAGAGCCAGGTGGCCATGGAGTCTTATACTTAGATGAGGAAAGCTTTGGTGCCTGCTGGTTTAATAGGCTGCCCTTATTTCTAATGGGGCTTGAGTGGAGCTGAAATCGAGGCCGAGAGACCATATCAGAGCAGTCTTAACATAGAACCACCTGACATTGGGTCTGTGGGGGATATTTCATCATTGTCTGCTTGACCTTTGGCCCCTTAGACGTACAGCCCATCATTTCTGGGAAGCAGCAACTAAAAAAGCCATTTGTTCCCCATCGAACATACCTGTCCTGATGTGCTGTCAACAGCTGTTTGCATTGCTAACTGTGCCAAGGGAAAACAATTGATGCTGGCAAACTTGAATTTCTAACCACCTCTTTTATTTTTGTCACTCCTGGTGCTAATGATGACCTATATTCTCTACCATAATGATTATCTTAAAAGTCTTTTTGGCTTTGAAGAGAGCGTTTGAGTCCTAAGTGCCCATATTGTGAAAGAATATAATATGGAGAGGTCTATTATCTTAGAATTCATTTGCCCATTTTTTTCTTTTCTTTTTTTTTTTTTTGAGGCGACGCTGTAAATTAAACCGCTTGAGTTGGCTTTGTAGGTTTCTTTTTTCTTTCCCCCCTTTTTTTTGCATACACAGCAAGGATAACTACACCTCAGATTTATGAGCTTTGTGAACAGGTTTCCATAGCAACCACTCTGGCTGCTCTACACCAAATAACCTTGTCATGTGAGCGTTTATCACAGGAACATCAAGGACTGGATTGCACTGTACGCTCTTTGGCTAAACAGCAGGATTTTTCTGAATAATAATTGGTCGTGGCCTTTTATTCCACCAGTCAGAGTTAATCATCCTCGGAATCTGAAATTAACCATAATGCATTCAAGGCACAGAGTACAGCCATTCAAAAATTCCTCTTTGGAGGAAGAAAACTTTCCAATGATCTTTGCTCTTTGTTGTATATAACCATTGCTGTTATTGCTATTGTCATTATTATTATTGGGAAGACTTAGGAGAGAATGATGAGAATTTGGAAATGACATATAGAAGTCGTTATCACGATATAAGTAAAATAGGCATTTAACTAGCCTATTATTTATGAGAAGTAAGGTATTTTAAACTGCCATCAGAACCAGTAGTATTTTTTTCCCCTCTCAAATTACCTTTACAGGATATTTCATCATTTGGATGGATTTTACTAGGTTGAATTATTTTTCATAGATTCATGTTTTACTACACACCCAGAAATTTCAGTGTGCTTCTGATGTATCATATTAGAAAGGAAAATGAATGGGATGTGAAGGATCAGCTGTCTCTGTGCCTACACAGCATGCGCGTGTGTGCACACACACACAGGTGCTTGTGTGCATGTACACAAAACCACAAGGTGGACCCCGGAAAGAAAATAATTGCATCACAGGGATACAGCTGGTTCCCTGTCACAGGCAATTATGTTACAGCTGGGGGTGGTAGTGGGGGTGTTAAAAAAATGTCAGGATTGTGATTATTCATCAGCAGAGGTTTTCTGGTCCATGAAGAGTTATCACTTAAAATTCTATGAGGGATGAAGCCAAACTTCAGCAACTTCAGCAAATTGTGGTTTTCATGGGCATTTCAACAATTCCTGTTTTCAGTGACCCTCTCTCCTACCCCTTCTCTTTCTACTTTCCTAGTCTCAGAGTCTTATTTCTTACAGGTCCTCTGTCATCGGTGGTGTTGATGATA
Source organism: Macroglossus sobrinus (assembly GCA_004027375.1). Classification (NCBI taxonomy): domain Eukaryota; kingdom Metazoa; phylum Chordata; class Mammalia; order Chiroptera; family Pteropodidae; genus Macroglossus; species Macroglossus sobrinus. Next base: position 1,001,188 of record PVKZ01000219.1, read on the forward strand.
ATCTTCACGGCATAGGTGTGGCTTCTTTCAACAGTAGTTATATTAAAAAGCTAAATATTGAACCTTGAATGGAAAAATTTCAGAAATATGTAAAGAATAGTATTTCTTAAAGATGGATTGAAGGAAGAAAGGACATTTTTAAAATTCCTTATAAAGTTCCTGTTAAGTTATATCTCCTGGTAGCTACATACTTCACCACCTTCCATGACTTTTTTTACTAGAAAGGCCTCAGTCAGTCCAATCAAATGAAGTTAAATAATTGAATTTGGAGATGAAAAGTAGCTAAGTGGGCAATTTTGGGGTAAAGCTACTCAGGGAAATGACACTTTTCCTCCCGTCACACCTCTGGTTTTGCCTTTTTGCAGTTCTCTCTTGGAAATAAATGTATACATGGGGCAGGCAATAAGCTGAGTTTGAGAAAAGCAAGAACGTACAGCAGTAGTAGGAACATAGTGATTTATTTATTCATCAATTTATTCATCCTTATAAATGCCAAGGACATCACTAGGTGGAAACAGACCTGATTCCTATTCTCTAGGCACTTACAGCTCAAAAGAGAGATAAAATATGTACGAAATCAAGATGGCAGCTACACTATTGAATGAGAAACCAATCTGTTGTGAGTGGCATACACGTCTCGAGATGACAACAGTCAATGGCATTGTCATGGGAGGGCTCTTGTAGTTTGTGAGGCTGGAACTCCTTGACATCAGGGATGTGTGGAATGCTAGTGATTGGAAAGAGCATTCCAGGGAGAGTGGATGGCAGAAGTGAAAGCGAGGGGCTCAAAAGTGTTTGGTGTGTTCTGAAAATGGTCAAAATTTATCAGGGCTCCAGTTTCATACTCATGAGTGGTGGGTAGAAGTAAGACTGGAAAGTACTTTTAGGCCAGATTTGAAGGTTACCAGGTTCACTTAAGTGCCATTCTAAGATGCTTAGACATTTATTTAGATGGCATTAGAAAGTCATTTAAGATTTTTTTTGTTTGTTTGTTTTTAAACAGAATATTGATCTGATCAAAGCTGTGGGAAAATTTAACTGAGATTGAGGCAAGAAGGAGGAAGGAAGATGTTTTAGAAGTCGTTTCATTGCTTGGATAAGTGGATTTACCTCAAGTCCCTGTTCAACTAGGCTTTTCTTATTTTACTTCTGGGAGAAAACAAGAAAGCATTTCCCTTTTGATGTGCAATGTTAAATGTGGGCAGACCAAATATCCTGCTGCAAGCATCAGATCCATGGCTTAGCAATTAGGTAGGAGAATAGTTAGGAAATGCAACTGGTCATACTTGAGCTGGTCAGGCTGAAGCAACAAAGACACAGCCAATTTGACTTCTTAAGTTTTAACAGGAGTTTTGTGAAGAAAGAAGTGATCAATATTGTTGACCAGAACTCAGTAAGCTATGACCAATCTGCCAATGAGAATTGCTGCTCTTAGGCCCTAATGTGCTATGGGTAGATACTAATGAGAGAATCACATTCCCACTGTAGTGAAGAACCTTCACAGAATTGTGTCAGGATCCCAGGTCTCACGCAGCACACCTTGACCTGGATGATTCCTGGGGTTTCTCATGGCTCCCTCTGGCTCTGTTATCAGGGTAGATGCGTGTAGGTGAGGTTTAACATGTGAATAAAAGGATAAGTGGTGTCCCTTCATTCCACCTTGCTCTTGACTATCAGACTATAGAGCAAATTAGTTTTGTGTTATGGTTCTGTCCTAGAAACTGATTTTTTTTTCCTTTCTCCTTTTTCATTTTCTAAGACCCATGTGGACAAAAAGCAATGTATCCTTTGTACTCTCAGTAGAATGGGCATTCTCCCTGCTGTTAGGGCTCCATATTAGGTTCTCCCTGGTTCAAGACTGTAGCTCTATGTGAGAAACTGTGTGTTATCTAAAGCCGTGTAGCAATGTGCTTCCAAACGTAATGTCTTGTAGCAGTAATAATAATTAAAAATCTCTCACAGTTTCCGAGAGTAGTAAATTCAAGAGCAGTTTGGCTAGGCAGTTCTGGCTGGGGGTCTCTCATGAGTTTTCAGTCAGACATCAGTGAGGGCCACTGTCATCTGAAGATTTGACCAGGGCAAGATGATACACTTCCAAGGTGGCTCATTCACATGGATGCCAAGTTGGTGCTGGCTGCTGTTAAGAGTCCTCACTTCTTTACCACAGGGTGTCTCGAGTGTCCTCACAGCATACTGGTTGGCTTCCCCCAGTGTGAGTAAATATAATGTACTGAGCTGGAAGCCCTATGACCCAGTCTTGGAAGTCACACATTATCGCTTCTAACATACTCTGTGGTCACAAATAACAGGCTGATTGGGTGAAAGAGGGGATTACATAGGGTGCGACTCCAGGTGCTAAAGGTCATTAGGGAGTTTCTGGAGGCTCCCTCCCACTGAACTGCTGTATCTTTGCACCTCATAAGTGAATGTGTGAGGTTCTGGTATTCAAAAGAGAAACTACCCTGTTTCTGCTCAAAAATTCTGAGAAAATTTTTACCTGTGCTGAGGTTGAGTGTTGCTTATTGGAGAATTGCTTAAATGCAATTGTCTGGAATAATGTTTGATAATGGACCAAATATTTTAAGCATATATAAAAAAGATAAACTTTTTAATTTTATCTTAAACTTCTAAATACATATTCATTTATCAATCCTTTCATAGAAAACTAATAATTTTTCTTTGACTAAGTGTCTTCTAATTACAGTTCTGCATCATCTTTCCCCCAAACCATTCCCAGGATATGTAATTTACATTATCTAGTTTTGGTTTCTTTAAAGTAAAACAAGAACCTAAAATGTATTTTTCAATCAATCTGAATTTAGAATTCAAGATCTTTATGGTCTTTACTAATTTCTTAGAGTTGTCTTACCTATTCTCAATTCAGCATCAGTTCTTTTTTTCAACTTCGCATTTTATTGACTCCAAAGCAGTTGACTTGGTTTTTATCAAAACAACAACTCTCTTTGCATTTATATGTCACAGTTTTGCATAATATTTAAATAAACTTCATAATTATCACTACAACCAGCATTATAAGGTTTGGGAACAAACACAACTGATTCTTGGGAAGCATACAGTGTAACAGGTAGGAAAATAGTACACTTGGCTTCTAGAAGTGAGTATACTAGCCCCAAAAGTTTATCAGAATGTCTTGAATATACAACCAACAGCATCAGTTGAGTGGTCATGTATTAAGGCAATATCTATGGTCAATAATTTTATTTACTTGCACGTCCTTAAAAATACGCTTCAAAATGGCTGATCTTAGTGCTCCTTCATCAAAAATCAAATTTGTGCAAATAATCAGACTACATAACCATGTAGCCCAATCAGATAATCACAGACTATCAATGAACCCACAATGTTTATTCACCAAGCCTGTAGAAGAGGCCTGATGAAGACCTCAAGGAATAGGAAGAGGAATGCTAAGAGTTAATGATGTTTAGTCCCAAACTGTAGGGTAACAATACATATCAGCTTCTGATTCAGTGCTGAATGGTAATACCAGGTAGTACGTACATCAGCACCAGTCTCAATAGTCAGTTTAGGCTTCCTGGAGGAGAGGATTGTGACTTGGTCCTTGAATAGGATGTGAAACATCTAATTGAATGGGCAGTTATACCACAGAAGTGAGAATGAATGAGGACAATAAGAATGTTTGTGGAAATAGCAAAAATGTGAAGAGAAGCTGAAAATGTGATCTCTCAGGCCAGGGAGACCCAGAGGTTTTGATTCACTGTTGGAAACAGGGAGACGTGGCAGGTTTCTGAGCAAGGGAGTAGCAGGACTAAATGGAGTATTTGAGGACTAACAGACTGGCAGGAGGACACTGTGTAGACTGAAGTGAGAAGAAGCTGGAACAAGGGCCAGTTTGCAGGTGCTGCTCGAGTGGTTTAGAAATGATGTATAGAAAGGTCCTGATGAATGTAGTATTTGTGACTACAGAGATTTCACTAGAAAAAATAACTGAATTTGAGAGCCAGATGATAGAGGAGATAAGTAGAAGAAATGCAAGTCTGAGTCTAGGGAGATAAGAGAAATAGTTGGTGATCATTGGTACCACCAACTAATATGAAATTTGGGGAAGGGGAGCCAGTGTAAGGAAATGATGAATGTGGATTTAGACTGAATGGGAGGTGGGAGGGACAATGTGAAGAGGCCAGTAAGAGTTTAGAGACACAGGAGAACTGGGCCCAGGGAGGGGAAATATAATCCAAAGAATAGATTCAGAAATTATCCACAGAGTAGTCTGTGAGAAGACCCAAAAGTAGGCAGGTCAAACCTCCAGGGACAGTCCTGCAGAGAGAGGCAAAGTCAATATCAAGACTGACATTTAGCTGAATCCCCTGCTCCATCTGCTGAGTCACAGTTTTTCATGACACAGAAAAACTTGTTAGACGTGCTGCTTTCTAAGATCTTATAGCCTAAACTTTCTGCTTTTCATTCTCCATTCTCTCCATTTGGGAGTCTTGTCCTCTGTCTTTTCTTTCTGGGTCCCTATTTAGATAACAGGCAATCAGATTTTGTAAAAACATGTGCTTAGGTTCCATTTGATTTTTTATTTATTGTCATGTATTGACTGAGCCTGGCTCCCCCTAGTCTCTCATTTCTGCCCTTTGCACTCCCCTCCTAACTTTTCTGCTGATTTTATTACCTTAAAATCCTCCCTCATTAAGGATGGGGAGCCCTCTATTAAGACCTTCCATTGTGTCACACATCATTTAAATACCTTTATCACTTTCCCACTGGAAAAAACAATAATTGTTGGTATTTCCATTTATTTTCACTTTTTATGCTCTGTTTGAGGAAAAGATGACAGTTTCAAATAGCTCATTATTTGCTTTCTACCAAGCTCAAGTTGAATCCCAGCACCATCCTTACAGGGACCCAGACTTCCCACTATCCCATAATGTTTTACGAGCAGTTTTACAATCCAGACACTGTATTATCATGTCCTTCTGAAAGATGGTTATGTGAATTGTCAGCAAATAGGAGCTGAAAGACAGAGAAATCTACCGCTGCTTGACAGTTGGTTCACAGTCCTCCCTGGTGAGAGCCCTTTGCTCCAAGCTCCTGTGTGGAGTTGCTGCTGCAGTGAGGTGGAGTGACCACTGATGTTTAAAAGGCTCTCATGTTCAACAACAGTGTGCACAAGCTGAGACACTGCATTGGCACATTCTCACAGCCTAGTGAGCACCTAGGCTTCCCCACAATTTTAGGGATGGGGAAACTGGAGCTCAGACATGAGATGTGATCCACCAGGGACACACATGCAATGACAACCTTAGCACTAGAAACCACGCTATCTGACAATCAGGAAAAAAAAATGTTCTGAACAAATTGTTTCCCTAAATACATCACAAATATGACATCCAGGATGTCTATTCAACTGCCCTAAGTAGAAATGAAAACTCACAGATGATGACATGCAATAATTCTAACTTGCTATTTTATGTTGAGAAAAAATGAGTGGAATTCCTGGTAAGTGGTTTGCCTTTTTCTCATCCCCAACGTTGATTTACCTTATCAGACTGCATCATTTTACCCAGAGTTTATGGAGTTTAAGTGGAGTTTTTTTCCATCTCTTATTTGTCTCTCTTTTGTTTTTCTATGAGAGAAATAACTGGTGCTGAGTGGAGTAGCATCTCCTCACCTTATTCAGGACATGCTAACTAACACCACTCTTGGGGCTGGCTTTCAGAGAGATGCCTGAGACAGGAAGAGGGAGGGAAGGCACAGGATTATAGATTTCACATAACAGAAACAATTATGAATCCAAGCTGAACCCTGGGCAGATGGGATTTCCTGTAATAAAATGAGGATGGGAAGTACAATGTTTAAAAGGCCTGAGGTGACATGCAGTAAAAAGAATACTGGACTTGAACCCAGGTTCTGGTTCTGACTTTGAAACTAAATACTGCATGACCTTTCTGAGCCTTCATATTCACATGCATAAGATAAGGAAGTGGTTTTGTAGATAGTGGAGACCCTGTCCAGCTCTAACCTTCTGGGATTCTATGGAGACTTTGCATCTGAGCGATGGTGAACAATGATTACAGGGAATGTGGGCCGGAAGGGGAATGCAAAGGAAAGGCTAATGAGAAACACATGGCGTGGATGACTAGAGGCAGGAAGCAAGGGGTAGGATCAGCAGGCTCAGGGGCTCCCCATAAAGGCTTCACTTCTCCAGGAGCAAACTGTTTCCAAAATCACAAATAAACACAGGCATGAAGAATTGAACACCCATAACTTAAGTTTTTCATTGCTCATCAGAGAAGAGCAATTTATAATCATCTCTGTTGACTTTCAAAACACCCCTGTGAAACAAACAGGATTCTATTATCCTGAGTTTACATGAAATAACTGAGGCTCCAGGAAGATAGGAGACTGCCCAAGATTTATTGATTAATGAGCTGAGTTGGACAAGACCCAAAGTTTCCTAGGTCCCACTCACAGGCCTTTCCAACCTGGTTTGCTTTAGCAACCATTTGTATTTCTACAGAACTTCTTACTTTTAAAATGTGTTAAACAAACCTATTACCTCATTTTTATCCTACCATGACCCTGTCAATTGGGAGCACTAAGGGCTATTTCTTCTGTTTTAGAGATGAGGAAACTGAGATGCAGGAAAATTAAGTGATTTTTATTCAACAAACCTGCATGGACCACTTATGGTCCGCCAAGCACAACCCAGACACAGCTGCCTGATGGCAAGGAAAACTTTGATCTCCAGTTTCTTGAATACATATCCAGTGCCCTTTAGGAGCTGTAATTTTTTTACGTGAAAATAAAAGCTCTCAAAAGCAGCTTCCACATACAGCAGGGACAAAATGGCCTGCCACAGTAATATCACATCCAAATACTGGTCCTCCATGGCCCACTCTTATTTTAAAACCCATGCTTACTTTAAGATGGCCTTCCAGGCCCAGATTTAATGACTTAGGAGATACAGTTGACCCTTGAACAATGTGAGAGTTAGGGGTGCTGATCCCCCATGCAGTCAAAAATTCACATAAAACTTTTGACTCTCTCAAACTTAAATACTAATAGCCTATTGTTGAGCAGATGCCTTATTGATCATATGAACAGTTGATTAACACATATTTTGTATATCTATTGTATACTATATTCTTACCATAAAATAAGCTAATGAAAAGATAATGTTATTAAGAAACCCATAAAAAAAAAAAACAAGAAAAGACATTTATAGTACTTATTTCTTTAAAAGTCCACTTGTAAGTGAACCCATGCTGTTCAAACTGTTGTTCAAGGGTCAACTGTACATGATAATTCTTAGAGAAAGGAGAAGGCAATAACAACAGTTGATGAAGACTACAGACCCAGGCTTCAACTTTGATTTGAAATAAGCAAAGCATTTACCAGTGCTTTCCAGATTCTCAGTTCTATCTCTTCTCTGCTTTCTTAACACCATGATTCCCCAGCTTATTTTACGCTGGACCTGTATCCTTGCTTCAGTCCCTGCTAATCCACCCTGATGGAATGCCAGTCATTACATCCATGGAATAAGCCATGGAAGAACAGAGGCTAGATGGCTGGCCCTTAGAGATGGCTTGAAAAGAAATGTCTCCCCCAGGAGAGGGCACCGAGATTCCATCTGTCTTTAAAAACATACAAAATATAATCACTGAAAGTACTACTTTCCTTCTAATTACATGTCCTCTCCTGAAATTTAGTCCATCATGCAGGCCCTCAAATATATTAGTAAGTTATCCAGAACTTTCTAGTTGACAAACATTGCATTAACCTTCTACAGATCTTCAAAGCAATCCCAGTTTTTGCACTTCCCTCCAAGTCTTTTTTATAGGTAGGTAGCACAGCCCTGGTGTAGTCTTTTTAAGTTGGGTAGGGAGGATTTTATTAGTTTACAAAACCTTGTGCTATCCCTCTACTTCAAAAATGGTCGCTTCTCACCTATTATCACCCAGGATGCACTTTGAGCCTCTGGAAGTGGAGTCAGGTTTATCCTGAGCCACCCACACTCCCTTGTGTAGTTCTTTGTGATCATAAGAGAGCAAGTCCCTGCAAACAAAACAGCAGTGTGTGTCCAGGAAAGTGAACGAAGCTACTTTCCTGCTTCCTCCTGCCACTACCTTTATTCTTTCCCTTGGCATCTCCCTCCCCACCTCCATGACCCTCCTATCCAGCAGCAATTCAGCAGTCAATACTGACATGGAATTAGTTCCACCCCTCTTCTGATTCTTTACAAACCATTCCATCCCTTTGCTGAGCTACCACAGCCAATCTTCCTGTTCTTCAATGAGTGCCACTCATCATCATTATCTTCAGATAACTCACTGACTTATCAAGTATGTAATCATAACTTTTCAACTGGAGTGTACGCTCTCTGAAGGCAGAAGATATACATCCTTCATCTCTGTTTCTCACTCAGGGTGTGGTTTATGTTAGCTACTCACATGGAATATGTTAGTTGATTTAAAAATAACTTCCAAGGGAACACACCCTGATTTATCCCTGACAACACAGTAGAGCTGAGTCAGTGAAGTATGTATGTATATACTCAATGGAATAACAGACCTTGAACAAGATTGGGCATTTTCTAAAGGAAGCATAGTGCTATCCCAGGGTCCTGGCTCTGCCCCAGGAAACTAGCATTGGTCATACATGCCTGTGTGCAGAAGCCCCATCTTTGCTGATTCTGGACCACCCATCACAACAGCAGGAAATTTATTCATCTGCTATCCTTCCTCAGGGAATAACTGCATTGCAACCACCTTCTTTCACCTTTTAAGACGCCAAATGTATTCATTCATTCTTCACAGAGTTGGGAAATATTAGTATTGGCTGAGTTGAGACTGTGGGTCATTTTACCCAGCTATTTGTGGCCCAGTTATTTTAAAATACCTACTGAGAGACATAAGTGGCATGGAAATGGACACCCCATACCCTTTAACTGGAAGATTGCGGGAGTGATTCTTTACATTTGACATGGGAGAAACCAAACTCCTGATCTGACATTCACTTCATTTTTCCTCATGGTAAATGCTGTTGACCTCTCCTATTAGTGGAATTAGAGAACGAAGCACTGGCCTGGAAATTAGAAGGCCTGGTTTCTCACTCTGGCTCTGTGCCCAAGACCTCCTTCCCTTAGTTCTTTCCATGAGACCACACCACTCGCACACCTGCCTGTCACTTAGTACCAAGTGATGGGTTCATTTGGGTGGCATGTTTTTTTTGAAGACCACCCAGAAGTTCCTGCTGACACTCATGGTTTACACTTTAAATTATTGGCAGCAGGGAGACCAACCTCTGAGGTAGATGGTGTGTGTGCAGAAAGGTGTCAGAGTTTCACCTGGAGAGGCTGGGAACCAAGTTCTGTCCCACCTTATCCACTAGTACACATGTGACCAGTGTTCATTTCTCCATCTGTGAGTTGGAAATAATGATGCACATAACCCCCACCCAAGGATTTGCTCCAGGGATCTTATAGGAATTAAATAGATTAGAAATATGACCATATTTTAGAAGCAAAATGATGTGGAGAAACAGATGTTCATCAGAGCACCATCGTGTATGTTGCCAAGAAGACAGTCCAGGCAGGACACCTGGCATCTGTTTCTAGCTTGACCCCTAAATGTGTGACCTTAGGTCTAAGTCATAAGATCTCTCCAGGCTCTACTTTTCTCATCTGCCAAATGGGGATTAAAATAACTGTCCTAATTTTCATACAAGGGTACAGGGAAGATCTGAAATAATATGTACGAAAGAGCATTGACAATTACATAACAGTGTATTCAAGAAAGAAAGAATTCACCATTTTAGCAAGTCTGCCTGGATTGAAGTCCATTCATTCCATGTAAGAAACCCACCCTCCTAAGATGTAGTCCCAGAGGGAAGGATTATATGTAAATGACCCAGCTACCACACCTGCATATATTTTTGAAAGATGTGTCATTTGATATAAGGAGCACCAACCTGGGAATTAAAGATAGAAGTTAGACATTTACAAGGAAAACTTACAACACAGCCAGTCCCTTGGGATAGCATATATCTTAGCAGTATTATATCCAACTGAAATAAAACAATACCTTTCAAGGGCACAGTGTCACTTCTTTGGATTGTTGGATAGAAATGATCCATGTTTAAGAAGCTATAAAATGGTGACCACAGACTATAACTTTAAAATAAAAAACCTGTTTCACAGAATTGTAACTGTAGAAATTGTACATAGTATTAGAAGTATAGAGAGATGGTGCTGACTTTAATATAAAGCAGAGAGAACAGCACCTACACTGGGTGCCACAGAGGGCTGGAGAGGGAGCTATCACCATGAGCTGCAGGTCATGGGAACTCCCAGGGCACAAACCACCTAAATTGGTCCTGAAACAGAGATTAAATTGGAAAATAAGAGATGGGAGGATGATGCCAGGGTGACATGGTGGGTCTGTATAGGGAGGTGAGCAGAAGGAAATAGCAGATTTAATGACAGAATGGACCAATCACTGAGATTATACTTACAAAAGACCCTATCCTGCTTACCACCCCAAGTCAAAAGAAGAAAAACTAAATAAAACTTCCATTTGGGTTCTGTTTAACAAATACAAAACACATAGAAATTCAGTTTCCCTGAAGACATTCAGGATGATGACCGGTGGTTCTTGGTGAATAGTAGTTCCTCACTGATGATGAACTGGTGATGACTGGTGCCTCTCGATGAGCCCCCACCTTGTCCCTGGCTATTAGTTCTAGATAGCTTGGAAGAGATGGGCATCTCTGCTGTCATGGGAGGAATCCATGTCCTTTTCTTACAGACACTGAGACCACTCCCTCATGAGTCCCTGATGGATAAGAGGACTGAGTAGCAAGTTCCTTTGCTGAACACTGACGAGGGAGAGGCCAGGAGCCAAAGGCAAGTTTACTCTTTTATATGTCTGGAGAAACAGTGGCTCTGGCCACAGATGAAGTTATGTAATGGAGGACAAGGAAAAGATGAACAAGAGTATTAGAGTTCTGAATTTATTGTCATGAAGAGATGTTCACAATGTATCATTAAATTAAAAATTCCCTTATAAAACACTATACTATATGTTTTTATTTTTTGAAAAAGAAAACTTATATTGGATAAATAAGCACAGTTATATTTTTAAAGGCCAGGAATCTGTGGGGAGCTTGTGTTTCTAACAAGACCCCGCTTGTGACAGCGGGCTGGCCGTGACTAAGCATGGGAGGTCACTCTTTGTGCTGTATGATCTGAGGGTGTGGACCTATTTGAGCAGAAACATGCTGGTGGGACTTAGGGAGGTGCACCTCACCTGCCCACTCTCAGAGGGTTCCATAGTGGCCCTAGGAAAGCTTTGAAGGAGGAAATCAAGCTCATCACTCAGTCTCCTCTTGTCAAATCTCTGTGATACAGGCATCTGGAAGCTCCCTGGAGCCCCACTCACAGTCAGAGAGGCCCCTCCAGCCTAGACAGTCTTGGGATAGAATTAACACATATTTTAACCTTAGAAAGAGAGTCTAGTCTTTGACAAGAGTCCAGGGGAAAAGGAAGACAGAGTACTTGAGTTCTATCCTCCAATTCAAGCTACCTCCTGGGACACCTGGAAGTCTCCTTGTGTGGCGACCTGAAGTCGCTAAGTTCTGATCTCCGCAACGGGAGAAACTGCCATTGTAGCAGGTTGAGTGAAGGTCTACGACTGAGGAAGCTCATCCTCTTCACCCCAGAATTTCTTTTAATCACTCTCTAAAGAGTCAGAGGTGCTCATTGAAAGAGGACCAGGTTTCTTGGGCCCAATGATTTGTTAAGACTTTGTGGAAACTCAATAATCTGCCTAAATTAACTGACTTTGCTATCTCCTGCTCCTTCATTCATGTATTTCATACCCAGCCTCCTTCTCTGAACATTTATATGTTAAGTGATTTGAGTTTAGGATGGACCTTTTTTTGCAACTTTCTCTTTTCAAATGTCTAATCAGTTCAGCAAAGGAGAGTTACAACTTCAGAAAGGGCCTTAAAGGCCATTTGCTCAAACATCATTATTTTGGAAGATGGAGAAAACAGTTTTGAGAGTTAAATAACTTACCCCAAATCACAATAGCTGGTTAGTAGCAGAGCTGGAACAAAAGACAGGTTTCCAAATTACTAATTCAATGTTCTTTCTACCACTTCATTTTAACAGTTGTATTTGTTGGACATTTGCTACAAGGGATGAGAGAAAAGCATAAGACACACCCTTACCCTCAAGGCTGTAAATCTAATTGAACGACAAAACACACACAAGGGAAAGGAGAGCGCTATTGTGATAACTGAGATATCACTGACCAAAGGACTTCAGAGAAGGGAGAGAGCAGTGCCAATTGAAGTCATTGGATTGGCCCTTCCTGTGGAAGGCAACTAGAACATCAGGAAGACAGTGAAGAAAGAAGCTTGAGAGGGCTGGTTGGAAAGCCAACTTAACCCAGATACAGAGGGCTTGCTGAAAAGGGGTGGGCCTCATGTGGTGGTAAGGGAGTCTGCTCACTTCCCACCAACACAGACATTTTGTGCATCATCGGAGCTGACAGGTGGAATGGGCACCTAGAGAGTCCTGCGAACTCTTGCCCAGCATGATCTTCGTGTTGAATAAAACTTCTCTGACTACATATGGGAGGAAACAGTCAGGGAGGGTGTTTAGGACCCAGCATGGGGTTTAGAGGATTTGGAGAAGGGTGAACAAGAAAGCAGATCTTATATAATCTACATTAGATCATTTACCTTATATTTGTAAATAATCATATAACATTTTATTCGGGTTGATAATTAGACAAGGCTTAATGTTGACTATGCAGAGAGAATAGCTCTCTTTTTGGTGACAGTGACCAGTACACTCTCTTCTTAAGGGATTTCTAGAGACGATCTATTTTGAAGAATTGAGATATCGTGTGTGTGTGTGTGTGTGTGTGTGTGTGTGTGTGTGTGTGTTGGGTGGGAGGGGCATGCCTGTCAAGTGAATGAGTATGTGCTGTATGCGTATGTGCATGTACAATGTCTAATCAGTGACTGAATCCTGGCCTGTCACTAACTAGTTCAGTGACTTGAGGTAATTTAGTAACCCCTCTGGACCCTAGTTTCTTTACAATGAACTAAAGATGACACTTACATTGCAAGATTGTCAAAAGAAGTAAATAAGATAAAAACACCTCATGCAGTGCCTAGCATATAGTATTAGGATTAGTTCCCTTTCCTTTTTTCCATCTGCAGTCACCTACCAAAGAGTAAAACTTCGCAGGAATTTGGGTATGGGGCGGGGACACAGAAGACTGGAGGGTAGGTGCTAGCACAGTTAGAAACTGGAAGTCATGGGTAAGAAAGGGAGGAATGATGTGTGTATTGTGTGCTTTAGGGAAAGAAAATAAGCGGTACCCACAGGTCAGTGAATATGGTCCAGAGCTGATGATCTGCTATCATCACTTGCCTCTTAGTGCCCAGGACTGGGCTTTGCAAGGGGCCCAAGGTAACCAGTGCGAGGTGATGAGTCATCCATAAGATAAAGGAAATGGGGAGTGTGATGCTAGGGAGAGGAAGAAACAAACTGCCCTGGGCAGAGCCCTGGGCCCCTGGAGGGTTCTTGTCCTTCTAACAGTCTCTTTTGTTGATTGCCTGACAGTGGACAGCAGTACAATGCTGGTAAATGAGTCCGCGCAATCCCCTGGTTTATGGCATCTGAGAGGGAGATGAAAACTGAGCACAAAGCTCCATTCCCCCAGCAAGACAATGCCTCGTTTGAATATTTGTTCTTAGTCACTATTTGTTTTTACTCTGAGCAGCCATTAACCTCCTACCATGTCTCCATCTTTTATAATAAAAATAGCAGTGTTCAAAAAGATAACAACACTCCCAGCATGGCGCCCTCCTCATGCAGTGTTCTGCATGGCAAAGAAAGAGAGAAAATGACAGACACTCCTGTGCCTAACAGTAAGGTCACAGGAGCAGGCAGGACCCAGGCGACTGTTTGAAAGAAGCTTCTTGTGTAGCTTTTAGGAAATTAACATTGTGAAACCCTTCTTCAAAGCAAGTAGCTAGAAGAATAAAAGGTTGATTAATTAACAAGTGCTGGAATACTCAGTCCCTGATAAGACCCTCACTCGAAATACACTGGACTTTGCAATGCAGGACTCAGCAGGGAACATGCTCCCTAACCCAGGGTGGGGCTGACCTGTGTGCTGGAAAACAGCCAGCATGATCTAGGGCAGAGACCCAAAGAAGTCACCAACTGCAGTTTCTCTGCTGTACCCGAATACTGGGGCCCTGACCTTCAATCCTGAATTTGGCCTTGTGAGTCAGCTGTGATGTGTCCATGATTCCCACACAGCTTCTTGCAAAGGACTGCATCTACCCAGCATTTTAGTCATCTCAGTACAAGCAGGATCTTGTGGATGCTCTGGATAGCCCAGTGGATGGTGTCTGATCCCAAGTTGGGACTTTGATGACACAGCCTCAGTCACCAAGTGTCTACTGGAATTACCTTGAACCATCAAGTTCAACCTTAGGGGCAAGAATCTAACTGGTGTTTTGATTCCCTAAAATTAGCAAATAAAAACCTTTTACATATTTCCCAAAGGCCCTCACTTGTCACCACTGCAGATTTTCTACATGATTTATCTTCTACTTCTCTAACCCTTCCTCATCTTCCCTTTACTCTCTATGAATGTGCTCCATCAAATTTTTTTTTAACCTCCTCAAACTAAATCTTTACCTTCCCTGCATTATATCCTTCCCAACATGGATGAGATGGACATGGGCTTGAGTCCTAATCTCAACATTTATTAGCTAAGGGACCACAGGCAGGATCCTTAAACTAATCAAGCCTCAGTTTGCTCAGGTGTTCAATACCCCCTCAGGGTAGATGTAAAGGTTAAATGAAATAATGCCTGCAAAGAGCATAAGGTGGTGTCTATAATAGAGAATATGCAAGAGTTACTACTTCATAATTAATAAAATTGTATTATCAATATAGTTAGCCAAACAGAACTATTTGCTTTTCCTTGAATGTTGTCTCAGCTTGCTTATGGCCATGCCTTTGTCTTTACTGTTCTCTTATCTTCCTAGGTCTTCTTCTTCAATGAATATAAAAGCTTCAATCATTTTGAAAAGTCTTATCAAGTATATGTAACTTGCTCTGATTCTCTAAACAGACATGTTCATTTTGTCTCTGAAACTCTAGAGGGCTCCACACTATTCTTGTGACATTTACTTTATTATATTATACTCCTCCACCTTGTACCTGCTGCCAAGTTAAAAGAATCTGGAAGGTTGGGAATATGAAATGTCCAGCCCTGATATGAGATCAATAACTATTTATTGAGTTGCATTATCTTAAAGTTTTCTGATATTTGTGTTTGGGGTTGGGAAAAATAAATTTAACTTGATCTGATTCAAACCAAGATGATGTGCATAATTTTTATAAGGTTACAGGATGTTCAAACTCTGGGGAACAATGAGACCAAGGGTATGGAATGAGCATGGAGATCCTGAGTGTACGCTGAGGATGACCACAGTTTACAAAGAAAAGAAAGTGTGGCTTTTCCTCCTCGAAGGGTGGAGGGACATGGAGTGTATAAGGGTCAGTCTGGCTAACTTCTCACAGCCTTTGGTTCACTCCATGCTCATAATACTTACTCTTCAGTACCAGATGGTGCTCTCCACTTAACAGACCCTCATCTCCATCTCTGAGGGAACTTCCTGGTATTAGGGACCAATCCTTTACCCTTTTAGTTCTTCCTTCTCTGAATCACAGGTCATCCCATAGTCTGAACTTTTCTCCTTCACTTTGAGGATTGTCTTTCTCTAAAGCCTGAGCCCTCAGGGATAGGCATCATGTCTTCACTTCTTTTACTTAATTCGTGGCCAGCTAAGGGTGGTCCTTATGAAGTATTTATTCTAAGACTGATGGACTGACAGTCCCTCCTACAAATGGATATTGTCCTCCATGATATAGAGAGATTTTTCACTCTGATGAGACTCTGAGATGTCAACTGTTAACAAGTAAAGGAAAAAGTTATAAGACCTATTTTATATTTCATGGCCTGAAGAGGCTGAAAGTTCAGTTTAATCAGGAAATTGTTGTTGTTGTTGTTATTGTTATTGTTGTTATTTGTATAAGTTTAAATAAATTTAACCCATTAAACTGTTTTGATATAGTAGCTACAGTGGAAATCTGGACTTTCTTGGGCAGAACCAAGAGCAGGAAAAATCCACGAGCCAGGGCAGCCCTTGGATCATTGCGTTGTGAGTGGGTTTACTAACTGGCAGCCTGGAGGCAATCTATTTTATTAAGAGATTGAAAAATAGTTTAAAAAACCAGCATGTGAAGATTTCAATCAGAAATAGATGGGTACTTTTTAAACTGCAATTGGTTTCTAAAGAATGGGCAAGATAAGAATTGATAGAGGTGAATAGCTATCAAAACGTGGGGTGAAAAAAAAAAGAAGCAAATTGCCACCTACTTGAAGTGAATAGCTCTTGTAATGTAATGGCTTTTAAACTTTAAAATTGTTTTGTATTATGACATATATAACAGTGGAAATCTGGGTTGAGAGTGTTTATTGGTTTTTTCCAATGGAAGATTGCCTGTTTGGTATTTTGAATAATAATCTCCATATAAAAATATGGTAATGTAATTATGCTAAGTAGTATTTTCTATAATTCAAGACTCTGTTTATAATAATATATCATATTTTGCAGTCAGGTAGGAATCCATTTGTCCCTTCCACCTGGGCTCGGAGATAGGAAGAGGAACTTTAATATACAGTTTTCTGCAATCTGGTCCTCTCTAAAGTTAGTGTTTCCTGAAGGTGATACAATAAATCTTACCAGAAATACCTTCATTTACCACATGCTGCCAAGTGGAGAGGAAGCTGATTCTTCAAAATTTTGCAGATAAACTTGCTTTGACCAAACTCACTGATGGAAATGTGCTAGTGTGAGGACATTAGACACACTCAAAGGCAAAGGAAGTGAGTGTTTTAAATTACTTTGGAGAAAACAAATAGAATAGGTCAGTTACATCTGTTATTACACAGTGTGTTATATGCGAAATTTATATGCGAAAACCGAGTACATCACCAGCTAGTATTGTCATATCACTCACATGAGAAAACACAGTGGCAAAGTTGTGGATAGGTCTGCACTCGATTGAGTTCTCATGTTTTGTACTGAGATAATTTGAATAAGGTTAGTCCATTGTTCTCATTTTTATACTGAGAATATCAGCGATAGTGGATCCCCTGGGACTTTCTAGTATAAGAGTTTGCCTTTGACTGAGAAAGCTAATCCTGAAAATACCAATTATTAGAGTAATGACAACCTGTTTGGTAATGTCTAGTGGTTTGTCCCAGGGTTCTGCATCAACCCTGCTCAGGTCGATAGCCTTAATATCTAGGATGAGGGTACAGAAAGCTACAGTTTAAGTAAAAGCAGTAAATATATTGGGAGGTAATTTGCAATGGTCTCCTAGGCAAGTACAATGGGCCAACTTTAACCTATTAAATTTATAAAACTAAATATAAATTCCTATATATACATGTCTCAAAAACTCATGACCAAAAAAGCACATCATAGGGTAGATGTGACTAAATAGCAGCATAAAACATGCCAAAGAGACTTAAAAAGCACTGGGGTTCTATTAATAGAGATCCCATGGACATGGACTATAGACTAGTGGTTACCAGAGGGTAAGAGATAAGGGGAGGGGGAGGTAGATGGGGTAAAGGGGGTCAAATATGTGATGACAGAAAGAAATCTAACTATGGGAGGTGAACACACAGTGTAAATATATATATGCTTTATATTAAAGTGTACAGCTGAAACTTACTGGATTTCATTTACCGATGTCACCATATAAATAAGTAAGTAAGTAAGTAAGTAAATAAATAAATAAATAAATAAATAAAAATAAGATACCAAGCCCAGAAAGAGGGAGGTGATTGCCTCTCACTGAACATAACACACTTGGAATTTTGTGTTAAGTTTGGGGGCTCTTCTTCTTAATAAAGAAGTGGATAAATTGGAATACAATGCCTAGAACAGTGAATGAGGAATGAATGACTGTTTATGTTGAAAGAAAAAAAAAACAGTCTGTTTTCAAATACTTTTGGGGTAATCAGATCAATGTGAAACCAGACTTATTCTGGGTGACTCCAGAAAGCAGATGTGTTTCCTGGAACAGCCAGATCTATAGACTGAGGTCTCCTTCCTCTGATGACCTCCAAGCCCTTTGTTTTTGTTTTTGTTTTTCAGCTTTATTGGGATATAATTGACAAATAAAAAATGGTCAGCAAGCCCCTTTGATCTCTTTGCATTGGCCCTCAGAACAATTTCCAGAGGAAATAGCAAGGGTAGCCATAACAATGCTCCTGCAGAGGGGAGACCTGCGGGGGTGAGGGCGGTGTGGGGAGGAGAATTTAGGGCATGATTAGGGAAACATAACAGGTCTGTCTTTATAGGAAAAGAGACAAGGCTTTCTAAATAGTATTCATTCCCTTTCCTCCATCACTCTTTTCTCCTCTTTCCTCCCACCCAGAGCTTCCCCCTATAATTTTTCTTTGCATAAAGGAGTCTTGAAAATAACAAACTGACCAGAAGTGTGTTGATTCAAACATCTTGCAGCATCCTGGTTACCTTTCTATTTTTGTTCAATCACAGTGACAGGTGATTTGAGGTAATGATAAATCCATGTATTTAAAGCCTTGATTGCCTGAATAAATAGGTTGGATAGCTTCTGTAATTGGATAATTAAAGCAAAAAGGAGATATCAGTGGGGCCAGGCGCTGAGAAAATCGGGGTGGCTGGAGATTTCATTTTTAAAAAGTCAAACCCAAAACTGTAGTAGCAGAGTAGGTAAAATCAAAAGGTACATAGTCACAGCAAAAAAAAAAAAAAAAAAAAAAAAAAAAAAAAAAAAAAAAAAAAAAAAAAAAAAAAAAAAAAAAAAAAAAAAAAAAAAAAAAAAAAAAAAAAAAAAAAAAAAAAAAAAAAAAAAAAAAAAAAAAAAAAAAAAAAAAAAAAAAAAAAAAAAAAAAAAAAAAAAACTGCATAGAGGAGGGGGGCTTGATTTAATTAATCTGAGATGCAAATGAAAGGAAAAACACTCAAACGTCTTTGCATATTTTCTCCCAAAGCATGTTGATTCCCTGCTCAAGATTCCAGGTTGGGTCAGGGAGGAAACAACAGAGGGTAGCATCTTCTTCTGCGTAAGTGTTTCCCACTACTGGACCCTCTTTCACCTTCCACATTCAAAGTACACACACACACACACACACACACACACACACACACACACACACACACATGCACATACACAAATCCCTCTTCCTTGTCCTTTCTTTTCATCTTCTTCCCATTTTCTCCCATTTCTCTTTATTTCCCTCTAAGTATAGTCCTTGAGAACTGTAATTGGACTTCAAAATCTGTAAGAAGTCACCAGAGAGGGCACCAACTAAGACACAGCTGATACCATTGGACCCCCAGGGAGCAGAAAAGAGAGCAGAGCCATAGGACTGGCACCCCTTGTTTCCAGATGGTGGAAACGCGTCTCAGAGAAATAGAGCTATTCCTCCAGGATGCCATTGCCAGACAAGAAATTTATTTTCTCTTCCTGCTGATAGTCAAATGTGTTCCTCTCAAGAAGCCAGGCATCCTCACCATCACTGGGACACTGGGAGGGTACCCCGACCCCAGTCAAGCCTTCCATCTTGGAGCTGGCAAATCTGCTCCTAGCCACCCCATCTCACACGGCCCCTATTTTTTCCCTATGTGTGCCAACCTGCTCTGGATATTATAAATGTGCACCATGCAAAAAAGAACTTGAGCACCACCCTCTCAACCTCACCAGCAGCAGCTTGGAAGTTACATCTGTGTGTTGAGCACATGCTGTCAGACCCTGTGCTAAACACATCATCAATAGCTTATGCCTCCAAATCACCTGGTTGTTTCCCATTTTATTGATGAGGAGATTGAGATTTGACAAGGATAATTAACTTCTTAGCAGATAATAACTTGCACAAGGGGAAATCACAGTCATACTTGAGAATAAAAACCAGGCTTCTAATGTATGTGATTCCACCTTCCTAGGGCCTGGAAATCTTGGGTTGTAATACCCTATGCTCCTGACTTCCTATTGCCCTTCTGTCGTCAGTTGTACATCTAACAAAATAGTTATTAGGCACTTGCTATATACAAGGGACTGTGCTAGATACTGAAATTATAGAAGCCTCATGCCCTCAGGCACATAGAGAGACAAAAATAAAGATTTCCAATAGCATATGGCATAGTAAGTTCTTTGCCTATGGTAGGGGCTTAATGCATATTTGATTAAGTAAAATCTTTTGAATTAAACCTCCAAAATCACTTCTCTAAGAGTTGGAAGCAAATTAGCATTTCTCTGCATGACTAGCTGAGACAGGTCAAGGAGAGTGGCAGGGTGGGGTGGGAGGTAGGGTGGAAGGTGGTTCTATTACCTTTGAAATCATGAGCCTGCCTGAAAAACACAAAGAAATATGCAGGACCCCACAACTATGAGAATTCCTGTCTTGTTACCTGTATCTATACATACATACAAACTAGTTTGACAGAGTTCAGGTGCAAGTTTAAAGAAAGGCTCCGTGTGTGTGCATGAGTTTGTGTTCAAGCATGTGTGTGTGCAAGAGAAAGAGATTTTGTATAAGACTGATTATTTAAGGTGTTTTAGTATTGCCAAAGTAAATGTTTAAATCAAACCATACTGCTGGAGGCTAAACAATACCATTTTTATTCAAACAAGCTATGGATGGTATCCCTCAGATTGGAAACCAAGAATAAAAAATATCTTAATGATCTAACAAGAAAGTTAAAGGTTGATGTCTATCCTATGATAGGAAAATGGACAGGTAGACTAGCTTCTGATGCATAGAAGGTAGTCCAGTGCCAACAAAGTTAAAAATTTGGCACAGATCTATGAAGGACACACATGCAGTTGATTATTGCCCATACCAGGCAGTGGATACTTCCTGTACAAATCTCCTTTAATTTTCCCAGTGACCTTATGTAACCTTAATGTTAGCTGGCACCTCTAGCATCTCAAGGTCAAGAGAAGACATTGCAGACCTGGCGTTAAAACCCAAGCAAAGGTGCTTGATTTCTTTGTCAGATTCCAGCATGTCATTGACTTGAGTTAGACCAAGGCATTTGGTGTTCAATAAAGTGTTCAGTAAAAACAGTAAAGTAAAGACAGATTCTCATGTGCTGTCTGTATTTTCTAGGATATTTTCATTTGGTTTTCTCTTTGAGAAAATGTCAATAAGCAACTGCTGCTGGAGCATCTACAGTGTATTTGGTATATCTACAATATGATTGGTCCTGGGATGTAGGGATGAACAAGGTCAACCTGGTTCTTGTTCTTATGATGCTGAGAGTCTTGTGAAGAAGAGATGCCAATGACATCATTACGTGTAATTAGCCAAATCATTATAGACTACTCTCTGCTCTGCCATGCTAAGGAAAACCACAGAGAAGAGTTGCACCTGCCTTTGTTACCAAGTTTAAAGGAGATGGCACCATATCCACACTAGGGGCCATGGAATCACATTGTGGTGGAACCCAAAAGAAAAGAGACCACTCCAAGGACAGAAATAGCACCAGCTTACCCTTTTTACCTGCAGAGTCTCCTCCCAGGCTCTGCCCTGCACAGACTAGTCCTTGAGGACTCTGTGCTTACTCTCTTGTAAGCAAGACCAATCGTTACAAGAGAGTAACTCAGCTTCGGAAAGCTGGTTTCGGTGGCCAGCAACTGCTTTAACTTAATGTTTTCCTTCTCAGTGAATTGCTTTGGCATTTTTTAAACCCAGTCATAATATTGTGGTTCACAGGAAGCTAAAGAGTTACTGTAAGTTGATCAGATCATAAAACTAATGAAAATGGATGGCTGGGCCTCCAAATGGGCATGAATATAGGCCTCTTCTAGGCAGCTCAGCCCAAACTCCTCTCCTTGCAAACAGCTTTAAAGAATTTTTTTAAGTCTGTCTTTTCTTTCTATACGCCATTAATTCAGGCCAGCCTGAAGTAAATCCAGAAGTGTTTCTCTATAGCTTTTGCTGACACGTACATACGTTGACTCCCATATGGTTGTCCTCTGACATTTTATCCCCACCTCAGCCCCCACCCCAGCTAGATTCATCAATGGGCACTCACTTCAAGATCATAACAACAGAGTTGAGTGGCCTGGTTTCCAGCATCAACTCCGGACCTGGATTTCCTTTCACTCCTCACCAGCAGAACTGTTGCAGCTTGTTGGAAACAAAGGGTCCTCTGGGCTCCATACCATGTGGTCACATCAGCAATTAAGTGGGAAGTGAAACTAGTAAACCCAGTAAGTGGGAGGTGAACCAAGAGGACAGAGCCTGAGACCATAGTGTAGAAAATGCTTTCTCTGTGTGGTAAGCAGAATTCTAAATGAGAGACACCTAAATAGAGTCTAGGCACCACCACTTACTAATTGTGTGATATTTGGCAGATTAGCCAGTAAAAGCCTCCACTTTGCATGTGTAAATGAGGAGAGAACTGGAAACCACACCAAAGATAAAGCCCTTGGATCCGCCCAGGACACACAAATATTGTGCAATAAAGGCCAACGGTTGTTGTTACTGTTGCTTCAAGTCCTAGATGAGAATCTGCCATACGTCAAGAATGATGGACACCATGAGTGTCCAAAGCCAGCCACTCTGGCTGGCTTTGCCCTGTCACTTGTATGTTGATTCCTGGTCTATCCTGGAGAATAAACAACTTTCTGCCTGAGGAGTACTAAGGCTGCCTTCTTGATGCTGCATTGTTTTCATCTGCTACTAACCTACTTTTCTGTCTCTGGTTTCTTGCGTGGCCTGGACTTGAGGTTCTTGGTTTGTAACTACCTGTCTTGCTTCTCCTGTCCCTGGACTGTCTCTTCTAATAGACAGTGGTGCCCTCTCCTCTTCCGTGTTGGCTCTCTTGGTCTGCATCTTAGTCATGCCAATATTCTAGCCCAATGGGTTGGAAAAATAGCAGGGTCTCTTCTTTATATAGTTTTACATAATTTCTCAGCTTGAGAAATGCTGAGAAGATGCTCTTTCTTGCATAAATTCCAAGGATAAGTCTGCAAGTACCCTCCTGCTGAAGGGCACTAGATTTCAGTGATTTAGAAATGGAATCAAGTCAATGCAGTGGCCATTTTGCTGCTCTGAGGCTCCCCTTATCCCCACCTGAAAATGAGTAGGGGGATCACTGCTGCTAAGGCATGACCACCATGGATCTTGGCTTCAGGACTGATGGTGGGAGGAGGCTTCTAACGGTGGGATCACTAGAGCTAAGTGCTGGATAGACAATAAGATGAGGAGGCCCTGGAGAAATCTGGTCTGTTTGGCTTCAGTAGTAAAAGCCAAGTTTAACTTTCAGCTGTGTGTGTATTTGAAGGCTGCGTGGAGGGCTACCAGGAGACCAGAGGGCTCTCTGACCACAGAGACCAAGAATAAGGGAGCATTTTAATTTTAAATTTGACTTTTTTTTTCCACTCCTGACGAATTTAGAAATTTCCCCTCTCAGAAACAGTATAAAAGTATACACTGTATTTGGGGCCTCCAATGCACTCCCAGGGGCTAAATATAAATAAAATAAAATGAGAAGATTGAAGTGAGAAAATTTACTTTTTAATACTAGCTCTTAGCATTTGATTTGGGATTCTGTTAATTGCTGGAAAAAGAGAAGTGTGAAAAAAAGTGGAGAATACACCTCAGGGTTCTGAGTGATGGGGGTGTGGACTGGCAGTCCTAGCTGCCCTGTCTCAGACTGAGGGGGAAAAAAGTACATTATATCCAGCTAGTCATGTAAAGAAAATTGGACTTTACCAGCACAGAATCCCAAATAAAAGCAGCAGAGCTTGCAGAACCAAGTTTAAACCCTGACTCCGCCCCTTACTAGCTATGTGACCTTAGGCAAGTTAACCCCTCTGAGCCTCAGCTTCTTTATAAAATGAAGAAAACAGAGCTCAAAGTATTTGTATTGGCTTGCTAGGGATGCCTTAACAAAGTACTACAGACTGGGTGATCTAAACAGATATTTATTGTCTCCTAGTTCTGGACAGTAAGTTTGACATTAAAAATCAGTGGGTTTCGTTCCTTTGAGGCTGTAAAGAAAAATCTGTTCCATCCCTCTCCCCTAGCTCCTGGTGGTTTGCTCGCCGTCTTTAGCAGTCCTTAGCATGTAGAAGTGTCGCCCAGATCTCTGCCTTCATCTTCACGTCGTGTTCTCCTGTGTTTGTGTCTCTGTGTCCAAATTTCCCCTTTTATAAGGACAACAATCACACTGGACTAGGGGTCTACCCTATTTTAGTATGACCTCATCTTAACTAGTTACATTTGCAACTACCCTATTTCCAAATAAATCACATTCTGAGGTACTAAGGGTTAGGACTTCAGCATATATCTTTTTTACATATACAATTCAACCCATAACAAGATTGTTATAAGAATTAAAAAGTGCAACATGTATATAAAGTTCTTTACAGAGTCCCCATTACAAAGTATTCAGTAAAGGAAGGTATTGCTATTGTTGTTTTTTAAATTTTTTAAATTAAACCTTCATTTATTACAGATTTATCTTTATCTAGGCCAGATGACTGGAACAAATCACCTCCCATACACATCAACCATGTCATCTATTTTACCTAGGACATATGGTGCAGGGGAGTTAGGGAGGTGCAAGGCTGAAGAAACTTTTAGGTTATATCTATACAATATCAATGTATGGGGCAGCCATACTGGCAAATGTATGGTTATGTACGTGCATGTTTTAAAAATTATACTCAAGGAAAATCTCTTTGTTCCAAAATCTAAACCCCCTGAAAAGTAACCATGAGATTCATCCTAGCTTAGTTGCATCATGCAGATCTCATTTTGAATGAGGGAATAAGGCATTTCTCCTCTTGGCTTGAAGCACAGGGCTAAGAAAAGAAGAAGAGGTCTTCCCAGAGCCTGAGCCATGTGGAGAGAAAACAGGTCTGGTTAATAGTAGGAGATTCCTGGGAACACACCTGGAGTGTAGGCACCTGAAAAGTTAAAGGGAAGAACTGAAAGCACAATGGAGTGACCATCACCAATTCTGCAAATTTGCCTCTCTTATAAACGATGAGGGTCTGGCTCCCCCATGAAAATGTCAGCAGTTACCTGAAGGCAGTCTTGTGCTCATGTGCTGGAGAACCTGGACCCCTGCTGCAGGGTTTTCTGTGGTGCTAACAGCAGTCATGGTGGTAAGGAGAGTTGAGAGTGTGGATCTTGGAATCCAGAGGCTGAGGAGCTGCCCCCTACTCTCTGGCAACCTTGCTGTGTGACCTTGGACAAGATTCTTCCCCTCTTTCGGCCTTGGTTACCTCATCTGTAAAATGAGTACCTGGACTGCCTTCTTTCCACTGACCCTGCTGGTCTGACATTCTTTGATATTCTGTTCCTGGCTCAGGCCAAGCCCAAAGTTAAAAGAAATTCTGCTACATTATGAGTGTCATGATATATAATGCTGTCCTCAGCTTAGGTTCTTTCTGGCTGGACTGCTGCTGTGCTTACTTTGTGCCTCTGGAGCAGACTTTTGGAAGAGAGGGAAAAAAAGGAAAAACCATCTGCCTACATTAAAAAGGAGAAAGAGCAGAATGCCATGTGATGCGAAACATGGCTCAGGCTTGCCCGTGCTCACCTTTGAAGCATGAAAAGGCACTCTCCCTGAATAGTGTGAGTGAATATAACCAATGAGGTTATTTGATTTAGCAGGATGAAACTGGAGAGCCAGCATTCTCTATGTTTTAATTTGCCTAATAGCTGTAATCAGAAGTCACACCATCATCTTTTCAAAACTGGGAGCCAGTGGTGTGACAAGGCTCACACGTGGTTGTGTGTCTGCAGCTCATTTGAAGACCCCATGTCTTTCCTGGAGCCCACGGGAGATCGAGAATGTGGAGGAGTCTCCAAGGAGGTTCACACCAAGAGCAAAATAATCAGATCACTTTGTCAATTCAGTTAACAGTCCATTGGTTCAATTTCCTTTTGCAGATTTAGATGAGATAGCCAGTACCTAATACAGTGGAAGGCACCAGGTGAAGTGCTTCATATTTATTAAATGAATTAATCAGTGAGAGAATGAATAATAAATGGGAACCTTGTAAGTAAAAGAAAAGACGTACAGATGAATTTTTAGCTCTTTGTATCAAATTGGCATAGTTTGTGATAGGACATAAGAGACATTTGTGATGTAGGATCTAACTGTTAATTCTTTAATGATAAAAACAAAAATGCCTATTTTTGAGCCCTAGGTCTTTTCCTCACTTGCTATGTAAGCTTATGGTAGTTGTTCATCCTATCTGTGCTTCGGTTTTTCTCATCTCTAAACTGAGGGTAGTAGTCCTACCAAGCTAGCTCATAGTAATGGTGGGAAGACAGAATGACATGTGAACACTAATCACACTTTGTGGCCCCAAAAGCTACAGATTAGAATAGATGAAAATGGGGTTGGCCCTGTATGAGAACCACAGATGCACTAGGCACGTTGTCTTGATGGCATGATTTCAAAAGGTAGATGAGGCCCTTCTCCCTCAAATATCATTCCCTGATCTGTACTGTGACTCGAATTCTTACTCATAAAATTGCCTTTAGGCTACAGAAATGCTCAGAGAAATCCCATTAGTGATACAAGTTATGTGAGAAAATGAACACATTCAGCCGTTATGCATTATTTCTCAGACTTCAGTCTATCTTCAAAAGACAGAGCACTGTGCATAGTCATTAAACCTCGGGCTTTGGAGCCACTCAGTTCAAATCTTTGCTAGCTGTGTGACTTTAGGCAAGTTATTTAACTTCTCTGAATCTCAGTATTCTCAATTATAAATGACTAATGATATGACTTCTTAGTGAGTGTTACTATGGGAAAAATATGAGATAATGTACATGAACTTGTACATACAGTTAAAGGGAATGATTCTTATTAACACAATTTTTCTCCAATTGAAGATGTTTATAAGAACATTGTTATGGACTGAATGTTGTGTTACCCCCAAATTTATATGTTGAAGCTCTAATCTCCAGTGTGATGGTATTAGGAGGAAGGGCTATTGGGAAGCAATAGGTATAGATGAGGTCACGATGGTGAAGCCCCCATGATGGGATTAGTGTTCGTATAAAAAGAGGAAGAGACCAGAGCTCTCTCTCGCCCCATCATGTGTGGATACAGTGAGAAGGTTGCCATCTTCTAGCCAGGAAATCAACCCTCACCAAGAACCCAACCACACTGGCACCCAGATCTCAGACTTTTATTCCCCTGAATTAGGAAAAATAAATGCCTGTTGTTTAAACTGCCCAGTCTATGGTATTTTGTTCCAGCAGCCCAAGGTAATATGAACATGAAAGTCAATTCTCAAAGATTTCAAACAGTGTTTGGAGCTATAGCAGCAGTATTGAAACAAGTTTCAACTCCCTAAGTGAGCACTTTGAAGATGTCCCTCATCTTCATGTAAATTTTTTTCACTGTACATAATCAGTGTGCTGTTGACTTATCCACACTAGTGGTAAACACTGCTGGAATGCACAGAGGATTAGGGAAGTTCAATTGAAAGAGGTTATCTGGAAATGGGGTTCAGAGAGGTGAATAGGATGAAAGGAGACTTGGGGAGGTAGAAGAGATTATTCCTACTTCCCTGTGACTGTCACCATTTCCATGAGCCCCTGGCTTCCTGTCTTCCCCATCTCTCCTCCCCACCTTGTTTCCCATCCCTCAACTCTGCCTTGTGCTGAAGGGAGCCAAGGAGAGAGATTTCTTTCCCTCCTTCAGAAACCTCTGTAGCTCAGGAAGCTGTGAGCTACTCCATGCACCTGGTTGTTGAATCCAGGCTTAGTTGGTTCTCGGGAAGATGCCCAGGCTCAAGGAAAGAACAAGCTAGAGAACAAAAGGGCACATGAATTCTAGTCTTTTGCTCATTTTAGAGATTATCTTTCTTTTGACTAGAACCTTGCCTTGCCTCTTTGCCCCAAGATAGAATTGAGGATTCCACGGGATCTGCATATCCAAATATTTCATCTGCATTTTCCCAGAGGGACGTGGGTATCAGGAGCAGAGAAGGAAACACACACAAAACAACTAAGTGCAGTATCATAGTTGGGTTGTTGCAGAGAAAAGGGTTAAATGGAGATTTTCTTCTCATATCTTATTGAGATCATTTTATAGCTGTTATCTCAAGGGAAAACGAGCAGTTTGCACATTTACTGTTTCCTATCAGTCGACCATCTGTAGGCACCACCTTTCACAAAGAGCTTATACATTAACTGGTCATTTTATCATTGTAATATATTTGAAAAATCAAAAACCAGCTGTTATAAAGCCATAAACTGGAGACTTTATTACATGTTGTTTATCATTACTTTAGTATTTGGAGATTCATAATGCACGGACTCGGAGATCTATCTGTATTGCCAAGGAGGCCAAAGTTTATTTCCCTAATAATATGCAAATGGGGCCTTTATACCAGATAATGAATAATCACTTTAGATTAAAGGCTGAATTTTCTTTTAGTGGTACTGGCAGTGCAGCCTTTTGCGTGCAGTTAATAATTAATTTAAAGAATTACCACTTCAGTGAGCCCTGCTTACATTATTTATTAAGTGTAATTAAAGTATTTATTAGTCAAGTAATAAATGAGGGACAACCCCCAGCACCTTAACAGTGTTGTAAAATAATCACAGACCATGTTTGTCTGCAAAGCAAGACTAAGTGTGGCTCAAGTGTGTTAATAGATTATTCATGATCATTTAGAGTGTTAGCAGTGTACCTCCGTAAAGAGTGTGGTTTTGGCATGCCCACCTGCTCCCGTCGCATGGGTTCATTCTACAGAAGATGAGTGCCTTGGCTATTTCACATTGTTGATTTGCGTTTGTTGATTTAGAAGCAAAATAAAGGGGATTTTTTGGTTCGAGCTAACATCCCTTATCTTCTGCCATGCTGCTTGCAGCTCAAAGTGGCTCACTCAATATGGCCACCTTGGAATTGTTTTGAAAGGCTGCTGAAAGCATTACCTGTAATTAAGATGCAATTCATTGTCCAAACCAGGACAATTTTTAAAACAAAAGATGTTATTGGCAATAATATATAAATTGAGAGAGTTCTAGGCAAAGCAGGACAGAACCTCCACAAATTAGCATGGCCTTTGTCCATCTAACTGGGTTGCTTTTCCCAGGCTATGAATGTGAGAATCAGCTTCTACTCCTGACTGCCACTCACCATGTAAGGCTGTAGATGGAACCCTGGCCCTCTGCCTTCCCTCAGTTTCAGGCAGTGTTAGGCTACCCATAGTGTTTCTCAGGAAAGCTTTCCTGGTTCCTCCAATCACAAATAGTCACACTCTCTTCAACTCCAGCTGCATTACTTATACCTCTGTTAGTCACATCCCACTGGCTTGCAGCATGTTCATTTATGTATTTATTTTTATATCCACTCCATGAAGAGAATGTGAGCTCCCCGAGGAAAGAGACAAGCTATATTTGCAGATTTTTAGTTCTCCCCAATATTCTTATCTTGGATTCCTCACTAAAAGTAGGCATATAGTAAATGTTTACTAAATAAATTTTATAGCTGGGAAGCCCCATCCCTTGTCTTTCTAATTAGCAAAAAAGGTAATTTCAGTGCAGGATCACTGACCAGAATCCATAACTGAGCAGACGGGCCTGTGGAATGAACACAAGCAGAGGAAGGTGTGACCAGCAGGTGACCATTCCAAGGGACATTCAGTCCTGCCACAGAAATCACTTGAGTGAGATTACTTGTGAATGAATGAACAAATCTCAAGGTCCACTCCTGTCAGACCAGGGCCTTACTAGCCTTGGAGTGTCATGCTCAGCCTTTGTTGTCTGAATCCTTTACTTGGAGAGTGTTCCATCCTACAGTCTCTAAAACCAAGGATAAAACTTAGCAAACTGGATATAGGTTAACTGACTTTCCTAAGGTTGCCCAGATGATTGGTGCATCTCTGCAAATTCTGCCTCTTCATCTAAGTGAATTCTGCCTATGTCATGTTCTACCACTTCTCTGAAGACTTCTCCTAACCATCTCTCTGATCATTTTTAAATCCACATTGTCCATACCTCTCGTCTTGACCCTTTACAGTTGCACTGCTTCATACACATTCATCTCTGGCTCTCTAGAAAAGGATGTTGCAGTCCCCTCTTCCTACATTGTCCCACAGTGCTGGGAACGTAGTAAGTGCTCAGCAAGTGAAGGAGGAGAACCACATCTTGCCCAGTTTCCCCTAAACCCTTCCCTCTCCTGTCGGCCCGCCTCCACCCTCACTTCCCAGAATCCCATCAGAAGGGTATTGTCACTTACCAAAAGATATGACTGTATTAAAAAGGAAAGGAAGTGAAGTGAGGTCAAAGACAAAGCAGCTGAGTAGCATTTGAGAAAGAAAACCCAAAGAATCAAACTTCATGTTTAATAATAGCCAAGACAACAGGGCCCAAACTTGTGGGCTTATAAATAGATTTGTCTTTGGGCCCCTTTACAAAGCTGTTTCTTAGGCGACCGACAGGTTGGCGGTATATCATGTGTGCTCCGGCCTCGTGCTGTGGCAGCCTGCTCCTGACCTCTTAATCAAGCTGAGCGCTGGGGCACAGAGAAGAGATATGCGATCACTTATGGAAACACCCAGCTGGCGTCGGTCCCACAAACCATCTGCCTGTCTCACTATGGTCGGACTGACTGTCTGCTAATGCCCCTTCTCCTATGAGCCATTTATATACTTCCCCAGTCTTTTTTTTTTTAAGTTGAAAACAAATAGAATTATTGGACGTGCTCTGCTTGGCTGCAGCTGTGAATCACAAGGTTGGAAATCACTCTGAGACGGAGTCAGACAGGACATGCTCTGCTTCATTGGGGAGAGTTCCAAACTGCTGATCTAGCCTCATTTGATCTTTGATATTTTATTTATCTATAAATTTGACATGGCCCTATTAGGAAACATCTTGCTATTGTGTACTTTCCCATTCTTTTTGTGTTTCCAAAGGGAAGAAGCTTTTGCTTTAGTCATAACCCAGGGTCAGTATTTCTTCTTGGACTTGTCAGGAGATAATCAGTGTGAAGACAATACAACTTGAGAATTATATGCAGCTGGTAGCAGCAGGGATGGGTGAAGGATAATAAAGGTTTGACATAATTCTACTTGGCTCTTTGCTACTTTCTAAAGCCAGTAATGGATCACAAGTTCAGAGTAGTGAACAGAACCAGATGAACTAGAGTTGGGACCCATGCCTATCATTATTGTTCTATTCAACTACAATTGAATGAGTTCCACTAGGGAGGATAGCGTTGTACCCTCTGAATAGAAAACGCACAATCCTATATCTAAAAAGTAACACTCTGACAGTTGGTTAATCATCCAATCAACAAGTCAATATTGACTATATCCTCTATGCCATCTTAGTTAGAGATCCCCCAGAAGCTGCCTCAGAAGGATGTGAGTGCAAACTGTTTAGTTGGGAATTGCAGGTACACCCAGAGAGAAGTGGGGCAAGCAGTGCCAGAGAGAAAAGGCAGTGATTACAGAGTACATCATTTATTTAGCCAGCTACTACCGAGGGCCATTGGAGCCCAACTTTCAGGGAAATTCTGGGAAAATGGTGTAAAACATATGGCTTAGAACTATTTTAAGGAGTGAGGGAGCTGGGGTGTTTATACACCCACTTCTAAGAGCCATCGGTTTGAAGGCTGCTGCTAGGGGATGATCATTCTCTAAAACTCTGGCCTGCCATTTGCACAAAGAGCAAGCTTTCTCCTACTGAGAGTAAAGGAGGGAGAGCCTTTAAGCACAGAGATACAGATACTGGCCATTGTAAGTTCACTGGAGCCCACTGAAGGGTCCGAGGAAGGTCCCTTCCTTAGAAAGAAGCTTAGAAGTCATCTGATTTAAATCTCTTTGGGCAGGTCCCTGATGGCACCTGCTACAAAGCCAATCCCTAAGTGAGGGGGTTCTAGGGAATCAAGAAGTTGAAAAGACATTTTGTGTCATGTAATCAGTTTTTAAGGATAAAATGGCTAAGAAGCAGACCAGTAATCAAACGCTAAGTGCCATGGTGAAGACAGAAAAATAAATGTTCAAGGGAAAGGAACAGTAACTATTCAAACATT
Organism: Macroglossus sobrinus; assembly: GCA_004027375.1. Taxonomy (NCBI): domain Eukaryota; kingdom Metazoa; phylum Chordata; class Mammalia; order Chiroptera; family Pteropodidae; genus Macroglossus; species Macroglossus sobrinus. The sequence continues at coordinate 1,033,357 of PVKZ01000219.1, forward strand.
GGGAAAATTTCATGAAAAAAAGTTAGGATTAAATTAGGACTTGTAGAGTGAATAGGACTTGGATTATGGAAAGGAGGTGAAGAAGGATGAGAATAAAATTTAATTATTTCCAAAATTGTGTATAAAAGCCAAATTGAAAAATGAATAATCAAATTGATGTCAATGAACTCTTCCTTCCTATTCATAATAATCTTGGAGATAGTTTACCTATATCCACAATTAAACTCCAATAAACAATTTTTGTTTAAGTTTCTTAGCCTCTCAATTTCACAGTCAAAGAGATTTAAATTAGATGACTTCTAAGCTTCTTTCCTATCAGAGATTTTAAAAATCATGGGTCATGAATAAACTATTTAAAGGATAAAATGTAATCTATTTTGAAATATCATTTTGTTGGTTACATGAATAATTACCTCTTAATATATCTGTTTGCCTATTAAGCAAGTCAAACCTTAGTTAATCAAAACACTTTAGGATTTGCAGGGATGGGGGCCATGGGGGCAATACTCATATATATAAAGGTGGAGCAGGTTCGGACATGTCTGGTCACATATTCCTTTGACAGAGGACTGGATACATGTATAAGAGACGTCCTCACTGCCAGTTGACATTTGATTGGAGGCAAGACAGTGCTTGGGTCTAGCTGAGAGCTCAGACTCAGAGAAGCCCAAGTTTGAATCCCAGGTCTGCCATTTACCAATTTTGTGACTTCGGACAATTTGATCCCTGTTTGATCATCTCTAAAATGGGGGTAATCTCATTTACTATCAGTGTTATTGTAGGGATAAATTTAAAAGGGATCTTAAAGTATGTAGCCCAGCGTCTGAGATACTAACAATCCAGTGTTCGATGATGATGAAAAACAAATGCATTTCAAAAAAGAAAAAGAAAAAGATACCAAGTATGTTTTTTGCAGTCATCAAAGGGTGCATGCTCTTCTGGTTTCAACCTTTCTTATCACTTGATTTTACATACTATTTTCTAAATATATATTAGTTCATACCATGCATGAGTGAAATGGGAATTTGGTATTTCTGGCTGGGTACCTTGTATTTCAGTTCATAAGTACATTTTAAGTTAGGACAAACAATATAACAGAAAAGGAATCAAAGTTTAGCCTAATACTATGGAAACACAGGTTTTTTAAATTGACATTAATTTCATATATCTATTATTTTTATTGTCATTTACATTTTTCTCTCTAGCACCACAAACTAGAAAAACACGATGCTTCTTTGTAAGTATTGCCCCCAGGATCGCTACTCTGTGGTGCTGGCAGCAGGTCACAAGTCAAGGCCATGAAGGGCTGAGAGTCTGGCAAGACAAGGGCAAGGTCAGACATATGAAAAATGGTTACAGGGCAAGGGGTAAGAGCTATGAAGCTAGCTAAGGTCTGAGATGGGTCTGAGGAATTCTTCCAGCAGCATCAGACATCATCAGAGATCAGGTCTCAAATGAAGGACAGCATCTTTCTCCTTTGTAGTGGTCAAGAGAGGCCCTCTACAGCAATTGCTTGGAGGGCAGCCTGACCCAGGGTCACCATATACTTATGGGCCAACCCTGGACAGTTCAGAGCACAAGCAGAAAAATTATTAATCATTATTCTAAGACAACTGGTGCAACCAGGACCAGACCAGGGAGACAAGGACCTGCACTCTCCATTCTGCCTGGGAGCCCAGCCCTCAATTCTGAGTTCCCACCAGCTGTCTCAAAAGTTCCCTCCCACCCTGTTTCTCACCCTTAGGGACGGATGTCAGGAGCTCTTCTCTGCCTTTGGACGTGCCATTGCTCTCCAGTACCCCCGTCTCAGGACTAGGTCTAGGTTAAGGAGAGAGTGAAGCAAAGCCTCAGGCCCAAAATGAAAGGAGATGAAGAAAGGCTCAAAAATCAATGCAAATCATATTTCAATACAATGTTTTTAAAAATCAAAATTAGTGCAAAAAAAATTTTTAATGGGCAAAATATCAAATTTTTAAATAAAGACAGGATCAGTAGCAGCACTCCAAGACATATTGGAGCCTGAAGCAAAAGAAAAAAACAGTAGTGCTGATCTTGTCTTTAATTAAAATCTGATGTTTCATTCGTTATGAATTTTTGCATTAATTTCATTTTTAAAAACATTATATTAAAATAAAATTTACCTTGATGACTGAGTTTTTTGATACCTCCTTTAATTTTGTGCCTGAGACTCATACCTCACTTATCTCACCCCAATCCTGGCCCTGAATTCTGTGTCCATAATAATAGCTGTCATTCACTGAGCACTTGGTAGGAACCTGGCCTTGGGCTAAGTGCTTTGCTTGCTTAATTTATATACTATCTGCATGAGGTAGAGTCTTTATCACACACATTTGCCTTCACAGTGCTCCCTTAGTCAGCCCTGCCCTTTAGTCATCCAAAATTCCCAAGTCAAGTTTCACTTTCTTAGAGAATTAAAAGAAGCTTAAAGCTGAAAGACCTATGGAAACATTCTCATCCTCAGCTTTCTGTTTTTGATGAGAATTCTAATGTACATTAGAGTGGTGAAGTGACTGACCCAGGGACTCACAGCTGCTTGGGACTAGCATCCATTCATTCATTAACTTACCAAAAGTTTACTGAGTAGCTAGCTACTTTGTCCTCCGTTGTAGGTATTGAGAATATAGTGAGAAACGAAACAGACAATGTGCCTGCTCTCATGGAGCTTATATTTATAGTAGGAGAAGGCAGTTAATAAACTAACAGGAATACACACATATACATATACAGGACAAAGATGAGAACTAAGAAATGAAGAAGGGTGACGGGGGAAAAGAGGGACAGAGTGAAATATGAGATTTTTGTTGTGTATAAGATAGTCAGGAAGTGATTTCTGATAAGGTGGATTTGGACAAACACCCAAATAAAGTGAAAGAAAAAGGAAGCTATGTGAGAGAGATGGGGTGATGAGAGCTAGTTCTAGGGCACGGTTTCCCCACTTTGGCACTATCGGCATTTTAGTCTGGATAATTCTTAATTGTGTGTGGGGGGTGGGGCATTAACTTGTGCATTGCAGGATGTTTAGTATCACCCCTGGCCTCTACCTACTTAAAGCCAGTAGTACCCACTTCTGAGTACTATATTATAACAACCAAAAATGTCCCCATTGTCAAATGTCCCATGAGGGGTAAAATTGTCCCCAGTTAGAGCACTGAGTCTAGGCACAGTAAGAGGCAAGGACAAAGGCTTTGGTAAGTCAGGCTTCCCGCAGCTCAGAACAACACCATTGGCAGGCCATCATTTCTGAGCCAGCCCTGAGCACCCACCACCTGCAGAGTCAGTGTCACCAGACACACTGTTTGTCTCTGATTCGTTTCATCCTAGTCGTTGGCCTCCTTTCACCCTCAACACTGAAAACTCCCTGAGGTCATGTGTCCAGCCTTCACTCCTTCATACCCTGCGAAGGCCTAGGCTCCGTGTGCAGTGGGTGCATGTCTTTACACTGCCGTTGGCTCCTCCACGGTGGAGACTCTGTCCACGGACCCAGGGCTTTGGACCAGCTCTGGGAAACACTGCATCCCCAAGCCACATTCCAGCCCATTCTCCCACGAGTTGCCCTCTCCACATATTTAAGGATGTGTAGCTTTCATAGAGGGACAGTACGTGATGAAAGTTCACCTTCCACTCAATTAACCTTGAGAGAAAAGGGTTTTTTTTTTTTCTTTTTTTCCCCCAAGAGAATTTCTTTTTTTTTATGACCTTTTTGAAGCATCTTATTTTCTGGGCAAAAAGCCAAATGATACACTCTCTTCCCAGCTGCAGAGCTATTGCAGATTTTCAAAGCTGAGGTAAAGACAGCCTTGGAATAAATGCAAGATGGGCAGTGGGGTTGGGGGAACATGAGTAAATGGCCTATTATTTCAGCTAAGATGTGCCTGGAAGGACAAAGCCTTCATGGAGCACAAGCCTGTAGGACTCGTGAGATGTAGGGACCTGGAGACAGGGTCGCCAGGCACTCTCCCCAATTAGGGATTGCACATGCATACAAATTTGAAAAAATCAATTCTACTTTGTGTGAAAGTTGAATATTAATAAGTCATAACAAAGCACATCTTGCACAGTACTTTGCAATCACCGAAGAGGTTTTTTTTTCTCACATGTTTAATCTCTTTGAGTCTCAGATTCAACTATCAAATAAGATTAGATCTTATTTAAGACTGGATCAGTAGAGTAGAATAAATAGCAATAGTCCTTTATAACGGATTGTTGGACAATAGTGCCCAGAAGCCTCTGTACCCCATCCCAGATGTGCAGTATCCCTAATGGTTTAGAGAGGAAGAGTACATGCCTCCTCTCTTTCTTCCCCCATGCAATGCCTCCAAAGCCAACTACATATATGTGCAGAGTGGAAAATAAAGCATCCAAGCCAGCTCCATTTCTTCAAAGGACCTCTCCATTGGCAGCTCTGGTGGCAAAGGGAGTTTCATGAAAGTGGCCTGGTTTGCTTCACATGGAAATTTTGTCCCCATCTCTCTGAGGTGCAGAGATAGTTGGGAAACTTCTAGAACCCAAGGAGCATTGTATGAAATCAGCAGTCTAGAGAGGGTCACTGGATGGTGGCTTACTTCTAGGGCCCAGGAAGTTGTGGTTGGGAATCGGGACGGTTGTGAAAGTGAAAAAGGCAAAAGCCTCTTGGTCAAGAGCACGGTCGCAGGAGCTGCACTGCCTGGGTTTCCACTCTGGCTTCGATACTACCATCTGCATGACCTTGGCCAAGTCACTTTACTTCACTGTGTCTCCATTTCCCATCTGTAAAACTATGTGATGATGAGAGTAGCAGCATCCTAGGGGTGGGAGGAGAAGAGGTGTCCTGAAATTCTTTGAAAGAATTCAGAAATTCTCCAATGGGGAACTGAGTACTGAGAATCGGACATCACTGGGAGTTGTGGCAGGGAAGCTAAGGATATGCATGTGAGAACTGTCCTGGGAGAGCAGTGTCAAGAGATGTGCCAAAGAGCTGATGTGGCATTGGGGATTTGCTCTGGATGTGGGGGAACTAGAAGGAGCCTGCACTGAGGATTTCAGGCTTCAAGAGATGCTTGTGGGGAGGAGGAACCACTGACTAAATCTGCCCCCTGCATCTCCCAGGTGAGGTTCTTAGGCCAGGAAAGGAGCTTTCTGGAACAAGACTACAGCAACGACACTAATGTAAAGGCATCTCTTAAGTCCCCATGCCTATCAGTCTCTCTTGGCTGTCACAAGACGAAAGACCAGTGATTTGTGTTCCATGAAATGTTCGTCCCAGAACATTAGGAAAAAGGAATTGACCTCATAGCAAAACCCAGAGTAGCCCGCTGCTTCTGGGCAGGGAACCGCACTCTGGGTGACATTGAGGAAGAAAAGCCCTTCCCTTTGAGCTGTGTGGGCCTCACACCCCCAAATCTTTTCATCACACCACCCCAGCAAAAAAGTAATAGTCTTTTCTTTCTGGTATTGTGCTTGAAATGATTGACTAGCCATGCACTGATTTCAACAACACCTCTACTGGCCCATCAGCCGTTCTCACATTGGTGAATGAAGTTAGAATGGGACGATAGCTTAGAATATTTCTAGTGCAGCCTCTTCTTTTTGCAGAATAACAAACTGTGACCAGAGAGAATTTTAACTTGCCCAAGAGCACATCTAGTAACCATGGAACAGCCGCCAAGCCCTAATGTCCTCCTAGGCTTATAGAGCTGTGATGGCAGAGTTGGAATAAAGTCATGTCACCCGAAGTCTTGGTAGTGTGTAAAGTGACACTGTCTCACTGTTTCACTGTTCTTGTAAAGTTAGAAAACCTACAAAATGTCTGGGTCAAGTAAATACACTGATAAACATAAAAAAACTAGACCATGGTGTATAGACAACAGTAAAACAGGACAGTTATAACAAGGTTCTTTTTATATAGTGAGAGAAGATCCAAGATGGCCATCAGTTCTAAGAACAGGTTGCCTTTTGGAGATTCCTCAGTTTGTCAGCACAGCACAACTGCTGAGTGACTCTGTAAGAGTAACAGTCAAATCTAAATTTCTTCCAGCAATGAAAAGGGCACCATCTCAGGTAGATGCCACCCTTTCATTCAACTTTTCCAGGGTATGCCTTTTCCAAGCGAATGAGCGGGTACTAAGAAGCCATCCTGACACCTCCAAAGTCAGGTGCTGCCAGTGACTGAACATCCTCTGAACTCTGTCTACACCTTCCCAGGACTTCAGGACATTTGACCTCCAGCCGCTCCAGAGGAGGATGAGCATTCTGTCCTCGCGGTGACCTCACCTCCCTTCTACAGAGAGCCTTTTTTCCCCTTTTGGAGAGTTTTCCACTTGGCCACCCTGGGGCTATATTTTTGATAATCAGTGTGTCTTTTCTGCCTCAAACAAGCTGTGTGACCTCGAGCATGTTATCCCGCCCTTCCAGCTATACCTCATGTCTCTCAACTGGGAGAAGAGGGAGGTGAGAGGCTGGACTGAAGACACATGGAGGGCCAGGGCTATAACTTACAAAATTCTATTCCAAGGAACTCACCCTGTGCCTGGTACATGAGGCTTCTCAAAAAACATTCAGGAATCCAGGGAATATACAGCCCCTTCCAGTTCTGACATCTGGGGACTAGATTTGGAAGGAAGCTAGAAGATCCCACACTATGACCTCTCTTATTTCCATGGTTTTAACCATGGCTTTGAGGGAGGAGGTCCCTGTTAGAAGAACCTATAGTGTGTGGTGAAGACCTGTCTTGAACCAGCCATAAGATAACTGAACTTGAAGAACTCGGCAGAGACCTGGAGATGGTTGCGTTCAGCTCTAGCACCTTCAGCCTCCTCTTTACTGTATCTCCTTCCTCTCACTCTGAGCTGTTTCCCACCAGGTACCCAGTGCCCTCATATGCTCCCACCCAAGTCCACCCTCTTTGGTCAGTAATTCTGGATTCTATATTTTTTAATACTCAAAACTGCTCTCTAACACAGAACCATTGGGTTCTCAGTGTTCGGGAGGCCATTTTTATGAAAATGTGAGGGATCTGTTACATTCGCAAGCATATCCTTATCTGATCAAAAGTAATGCTGCCTTAAACCAACAATGGTTCCAACATGGTGCATTTCAGGCAGCCATGTTCAAAAGTCAGGTTTGGAAGAGACAGTAGAGGCTGACAATATTCCCTGAGGGCACTCCACAAATTACACCCTGACTTTTTGCCCATTCTTCCCACTGCCACCTCCATGCTGTACTTTCCTCCTACAGTCTTTCTGTTGGGGTGCTGACCCCACCTGCACACACCGGGATTGCCTACTCTACCTTGGGATAGGGCCAACCCAGAATTTGTGATTTTAGGGGATCTTCCTGATGTCCTGAAAGCCCTCTACGATACGAGAATGTTCCTTTGTGAAAGTTCCAACTCAGCAGAAAATAGGATTGGAAAGTCTAAGATGTAAAAAAAGCGAAGAAAGCCCTAAGGAAGTTGACTCAGACCAACAACAGAGATTATGTACTGAGTAAAGAAAATATCAATGACATTTCACATATCTTAAATTAGTAATAATGGGTACTAATGAGTTCTGTGCTATTAATTCCATTTACCATCCCTCCCTCCCTAGAAACTTTTCATAGTCTCCCTGTCCTGCAGCTTTAATGAGATACTTATAAATTCATTTTGCTTTGTTGCAGAAAATACCCTAAGAAGCATTTGGAATGTGTGGGCCTTGTCCTTGGGTATCTTTAAAATTTTATTGGCTCCTACCTCCTGGGTCTCTCTGTGTGACTTGGAAGCTGGAGAGAGAAAAGGCTTTGGCTCGCCTTTATTTAACTTATTTGGAGGCCAAATGGATATTTCTCAAACCCTTTCCCAACACCTAGTGTCATAGTCCCTGGGCACCTGCCCTGATCCTTCCTACCAGACTTCACCGCCCACCTTCCTCGCAAAGGCGTCCAAGGTCAACATTATTTTTCCCAACTTATCTTTACCACCCCCACAAAGCTTACCCCTCTCTTCCACCCATTTAAACTTTATTTTCTATTTCCTGCTCCATCCTTCCCACATTCTTCTGTTTCTTATTATTCCTGACATAGGCAACCTGCTGGTCCCAGTGGCTCTTGGTTGCTGATCAGACGTGCAGAGGTAAATCAGAGTTTGCTAGAAGTTTTTATTGTACTGTGGCAACTGGCATGGGGGAGGGCATTACTCTGGTCACTTCTCAGAGATGCTCCTTTGCATTAAGGGACATTAGAGAATGTGAGAGTGAATCTGGGTGCCAGGGTCATCTCCAAGAGTCGCCTAGCTTGGGTGTAATTTAGCAACTTATAATGAGAATTACATTTCTATTTCTTCCTCCCCAGCTAGGAGCAGCAGCATTTTCAACCATCCTTCAGTAGCACCAGACTAATCTTTTTTTCTTGGGACCTATAATATATTTTTGGCCCTGAGACTTATCCCTCAACTCTACTAGAAGCCTCAGACAGCTATTTGAGATCAAAGTGTCTCAAATGATTTTGGTTCTATAAAGAGGTATTTCTGAAGCAAAGTATATGTTTGTAGTCAGAGCCAGCCTCATGTGTAGGCAGAACCCAGCATTGCTGTGAAACGACATGAAGGGCAACGAAAAGACCTTCGAATTCCACCCAAACTTCTCTCTCTCACGAGTGCCTAAAATTACGTCATTTGAAAGTTAGAATATACTTGGTAAGGTAGCATTTACTCTGCAGTGTCTTTTAGAAGACAGAAATCCAAAAGGAATTGTGATTCATCAATTCTTCATAATTGCTATTAATTAATGCTAGATTGCTTCCCTCCCTGGGATAGTCTGTGGTTAGTCCCATGGGACACTGGGATTATTGCAGGTGGGCGTTACAAAGGGTGCACAGAGTGGGAGGAATGCAGAGGGTGGAGGAGAAAGTGCGGGAAACAAACTTACCACTTTCCCCAGGCGCCAGTCTTATCTGCAAGAAACTTGAGCCTCCTAAAGCACCAGAAAACATCAAGTTATCACTAAAAGAGTGACAAACCCCAAACAAAACAAATCATTGTTTCTGTTTTCATAAATCCATAGAAAACACTTTTTTTCCTCTTCAGCAGTTTCAAACACAAGGCAAACATTGTCACACTGCTCTGTGAATCTAGAGTCTGTTGAACTGGAGGAAATTTCCTCTTGAACGTCCCCCATAACGGCATCGAAAGGGAAAATAAAATCTCAGTACCAAAGGCATAGACTTTTAGAGCCAGTGGGCTTGCTGGAACAGGTCCTGGTTTCCACAGGGTGTTCGGCAGGCCACGTCTTGCATCTGTGCAGACGAGGGCCTTGCAGACCATCTAGCAGGGCCAGCAAATCCCCCAGTTTTAGGGCCCCCTCGTGGCACTGCCAGGCAGGAGGAATATATTGTCCACTGGAGCCTGAGGGTTCTGAAACAGGTGATTTGAAATGGAGCTGAGTGAAAGGATAGTCAGGGAGGTTGTTCTGCCTCAGTGGCTGTTCCGAGTAATTGAAACGCATCCCTTTAAGGACTGAGAGCATTCTGGAGCTTTCATTATTTAGTAGGAAAGCTTTCGAAATGGTAGTGTGTACTTCCTTGAGAGCAGCATGGTGGAAAAGATTTGGAAGCAGGTGGCTTAACATTTGAATTCCAGTCCTCCACTTAAAATGGGAGGAAATCTGCAGAGGTTTTGTGGGAAGGGGGTTGTTTGCTTTTAACCTCTTTGGACTTCAATTTTCCTCACCAGCAGAGTGGGATCATGCCTAATTCTCAGATTTTGTGACATAAATTAGGCACATAGAAAACTGCTTGTCACCTACTAAGTAAATATATGGTCTCCCTTATTATAGTTGACATCATTATGATTATTCCTTCCCTTTTAAAACAAAATGCACTGAACATGCATTAACTTTTTGTTTCTCTCAGGGTGATTATATTAGATAAATGTTTATTTTTTAATGTGCTGCGATACAGAATGCCCTTGGGAGCCCAGGAACCACACAAGCACGTTCAGCCCCCAGCCCCCCAAATAAGCAGTCCCATCTGCCACAACTTACACAGTGGCTCACTGTCCCTCCCTTCCTGTGAGCCAAGGATTGTGGAATCACTGCAGAAAGCCCCTCATCTGAGTCCCCTATAAACTGGGCAGACTAGGAAGCAGGCAGGTAGACCTGTGAGGCACAGGGATGGTCTTGTGTTTAGAAAGCCTAAATTCAACACCTGCCCTTTCACTTGACAGCTGTGTGGCTTTGGCCTCTTAACCCTTTGTGAGAGAAACAGATGGCAATGATGGCCCTGACTTCGAGGGGCGGAAATAGGATTAAGAGACAGTGCACGCAAAGACTCCAACAGTGTCTGGTGCAGTGTAGATGCTCAATAAATGACAGCTTTTATCATTAAAGGAGAAATGTATTATTAAAGGCCAAAGGGAACAACCAAGGCCATTTAATCTGCTATTTTACACTTGACTCAGTAGTGAGTCATGATTTGGTCATAGCCAAGTTTGTAGAGTGTACTATAACGCTTCAGTGATCCTTTTTGCCTACTTTCATTTCTTCTCAGGGTTTTCTGCATATTGAGTGAGGCAGCAGCACAGTGCACATAGGTAAATCCCTACTTTGAGGTTCTGGCCAGCAAGTCGCTAAACCGCCAGGGAATGAAGTTCTCTGAGGGAGAGCATGTGGGATGCAGCACTATGTGCACAGTGGCTACAGGATACGCTGCCATGTATAAGCCATGGCACAGAGCCAGCCCCCAGCCAAAGGCTAGCTGAATGTGAGTAAGCACATTATGACAGAGTATTGATGACAAAAGTCTCCACTCTATGCTCAGAACCAGCTACACAGCTCAAATCAGCCCAAGGTGATTTAGCCCAACCACTCTTTTCTCAATATATCTGTTTATCAGGATGCTTCATGAGCTAGTGGACTGGTTGGAAGGATATATTTTTAAATAAATGAGAAATGGGAAGACATTGTAACTCTAACACTTAATAACTTAGTGGCCTGGGCAGAAAATCACGTGTCCTCCTAGAAGATGAGTTTCTTCCCTTAATAAAGGATAATAACTCTGTCACATCTACACAGCAGGGGCATTGGGATACGCTTTATCAGGGGCCTGAAAAGTTGAGTTCCTGTCTGGCCTTTCCTACCAGCTAGCTGCCTGACTTCCGGTAACTTTCTCAGGCTCTCTGGATGCCAGATTTCCCAGCTCCAAAATCGGGGGCTTGGCATAAATAGCCTCAAAAAGCTCTGTCAGCTCTGAACCCCACTGGCTTTTGAGAGAGAGTGTGTCAGGGCATAGCTGTGATTCACTTTACCAAACTGCACAGCATCCTATAAATGTAAAAAAGTTAGCTCCCAGCATGATTGACAGGCACAATCTCAACTTTCAGTAAAGTTGCATGGATGAATTTATTATGATATTTCAAATAAAGTAGATTCAAATGTTAGCCTTTAAAAAACAGAAAATAGAAATTAAAAATTGGGCTGTATGCAATGTTAAGGTGTGTGTGTGTGTGTGTGTGTGTGTGTGTGTGTGTGTGTACATGTGTGTGTGTGTTGGGGTGCTGTGTGCAATTACAATTTCTATTTTTTGCTGCTCATTCCTCACCACTGTGAAATGCTAGAAAGTCTGAAGGGACATTTGCAAATCTGCCCAATGTCAATTCCACTCGTAGAGCAGTCCATCTTCCTTGGAGTGTGTGTGACCTTTGCAGGTTGTCACATCCTGGGCATGGCACCAAGCAGTCCTCCAAGGGGCCTGGCGTGAAGGAGCAGGCCCTGAGCCACGGGGCGGTGCAAGCGGCAGTTTCTGGGCCCTGTGCCAACATCCAGATAATTGCCAGCAGCGGGAGAGAGGTGGTCGAGGTTGGCAGAGCCTGTCTCTGACAGATAGATGGTCCCCTTTTCACCACTGCAGCATCATGGCAGTGAGAAGGAATGCTGGGGAACCATAATGCATAAGGAAGTGGGGAGAAGGGAGAAGGCAGGAGAAAAGGGAGAGTCAGAATGAGAGAGACAGAAACAAACAGTGAAGGATTCGATAGAGAAATGACAGATAAGAGAGAGATGGGGATCACAGAGCCATTAGCTAAAGAGAGGGATAAAAATAGATACATAGACTGAGACAGATGGAGGTGAGCCAGAGACAGAGAAAGAGAACTGTGGGAACAAAAGGAGAGGAAGAGAACATGCAGTCTTAGAGCTTTGGCCCATTGTAAACTTCTGGAGCTATTTAGGGGTTCAGTAAGAGATACAGCACCTCCAGAGCTAACTGCAAGTATGTGTTGATGGGAAAATAAAAGAAAGCACCCAAACCAGTTTCAATTTCTCCCAAGGCCTCATTGTTGTTACCTCTGGTGGCAAAGAGAGTTTACTGAAAGTGGCCAGACTCTCTTCACATCCTGGTTTTGTACCATCTCTGTCAGTCCCAGGCAGGGCAGTGAATGGGAGGCAAGTCTATGGTGGGGGTGACCTTCCCTTCCCTCCTCCTCTGGCCCAGAAGGTGGGGCAGCCATGGTGAGAGGTGGACTGTTCCTACCTTGGCAAGCTGGAGTAGGAGGCAGCCATACAGGGAGGACTGTTGAAGGGGGTCGATGTGTTGGAAGCCACATGCTAGGTATGAAATTGTCAGATTGTAAACATCAGATGTTTACATCAGATGTAAACATCAGATGGATGGGAAATAGAAAGAAAAATGTCCTCTAGGCTGTCTAGGTACCTAAGACCAATCAATAATATCAAACACTAACATTTATTGAGCACCTAATTTAGTGCCAGGCATTGGGCTAAGCACTTTGCATAAGCTATGTATTTTATCAGCCATACCCCAATAAGACCTCTAGTTTTATTAGCCCCACTTTGCAGAGAAGCCAAGCAACCTGATACCACAGGCTTTTCCCAGTTAGGCCAGAGTTTACCGTCCTGCACAAATGTGCACAGATTTAGTCATGTATGATCATATTCATTGGACATCCACTTTGTGTGAGGCTGTGCTAGGACCTGGTTGGTAAGAAAGTATGGTGGTAGGTAGTGGAGAAGAGGGGGCAGAAGGAAAAGATGATGAACAAAGACAAAGAGAGACAGGAGCGTGGACACAGGAGTCTGGAGTCTACTGGAGGAGACATGATGTGCATCACTAACTCTTATTAATACAGTGGCAGAGGGTGAAGGCTGAAAGATGGATTACAAGGGTCCCCAGCATATGAGATTCTTTCTGAATGGGAGGGGCAGACCAGCCACATGGCATGAGTTCCATCTGAGCCAGGACTTGAGGCATGATTTCAAAATGTGAGGTTGCAAAGTGCAAAAAGAAGGTGCCTTCAGGATGGATGGAATTGCCCAAGCAAAGACACATAGGCTGCAGAAATAGGCCATGATCAGGTTAGTTTATGTCCTACTTCACACTAGGAGGCCCTTTGAACAAGTAGGGAGCAGTAAGGGACAAAGCTAGACAGGTCAATTGAGGTTGGACTGAGGAGATGGTTAAATTCAGGATGCAGTGGGCAATGACTGAAGATGTCTAAGCAAAAAAAAAGAGAAAGAGAGAAAGAGACCTTATCCCTCTGTGTGGCCCTGTGAATGAATGAATGGTCACATTCAAGGATTCTTTCGTTCAACAAATATTCATCATGCACCTCACTACGTGACTAGCTTTTTACAGACAGATGGGCACATCAGTGAACAAAGCAGGCAGAGTTCCCTGCCTCATGGAGTTCTAATTCTTGCAGGGACACATGCATTTTGTAACCTACTAATGATGAGACAGTATCCTTGTGGGCGGGATTTCAGGAGTTCATGAGCAACAGGAATCACCCTCCTAGGAGCTCCCAGTGCTCCTGTGTTAAAAAAAAAACACCTGGTCTTGGGCAGCTGAGGGACAATATGAGGGCATCTGGGACCTGTGATAGAAGTCACAGACAGAAGTGTTACATTAGCCAGGATTCTCTTGGTTGCAATTAATTAATTAAACTGGCTTAAGCATAAAAGGTGATTTATAGGCTCAAGTAGTCAAACTCCTGGAAAACCAGGTGGGAGCTGGCCTCATGAATAACTAGAATTGGAGATTTTAATGCCATCCATCGCTCAATCTTCATTGATGTTTCTCTGAGGATGTTATGTCATTTCTTCAAATTGGCTGTTGTTGATGATTTGCCATCAGCTTTATAACTGACAGTTCAATAGCCACCTATGAAAGTTGTCCTGCTCTGTCTAGCTTCTCTCTGAAACTCATAGAAAGGACTCTGGCAGGCCTAGCCTGAATTGCATGTTCACCCCTATGGCCAATCTGATAGCCAAGGAGATGATGAGTTACCTGTGATGCTGGGTTACCTGTTCACCTTTATAGCTAGTTTAGACAGCAGGGGAACAAAAACAATAGATGTCTGCAACTAGGTTGTGGCAACTTAAAATCCACTTTACTTACTGGAAAATTATGCCGAATGGTGCTCGCAACATTTCTCTAAAATACATAATAAAAGATCACTCACTCAATTACTCCTGGGGCATAGATATTACTCCTCCACGCCACCTCCACAAATTATAAAGTGATACCGTTGAACAATTAAGAGAAAGAAAAAACAATATGAATGAGCTTTCCCAGAGGAAGGTAAAGTAGATTATTTCAAAGATACAGTGTTGGGGGTATGGAGAAAGTAGGGTCATTTAAAACAAAACCAGGTACCAGCAAGTTCCAGGACTCACCAGAGCTGCATATTAGAGCCTTCTGCCTGTGATCCCAGAGTATCAAGGCAGGACTGCCGTTTCCTCTCCCAGCCACCACCCCCACCTCCCAGCAGGATTGGTAAACTTGGTCAGGAACAGTGCCTTCAGCTAGAGGCTCTTCATTAGCTGAGCAGGCCGGCCCTGCAGGAAATCCCTAGCTGAGGAATAAGAACAATTTGAAAGGATGCAGGAGGCATTAAGCCAGAATGGTTCTCCAGGGGACAGCGGGGCTAAGTGGAAACTCAAGCGAAGAGAACTGAAGGGGGACCAAGTGGGCTATCTTTCAAGAAAGAAAAAGAATACTTAGCATCAGGAGGGAGGGCAGTATCTTCACTAGGAAGAAGAAATCAAAAGTAAAATAAAGAAAATTTTAATAATAATCAATGTTTTAAAAACACACATTCATACTTCCAGAGAGAAGTTCTAGAAACTTAGAGAAGAGACACAGCTTACTCTGATGTAAAGAACTGGACTAAAAGCAGATGCTAGGGGTCTGGCCTCACTTAAACCAGTGACACACTGACTTTATTTCTCCATTTGTAAGATGAGCTGACAATCCCCACCTCACATACAACACAGTAACATGTGAGGGTCCACTGAGATGGTGAATGGAAAAGCAGTTTTTAAAATATTAAGGAACTCTAATTGTAATTAATTAGGTTATGTGACATAATTAGGAAATGACAGAAATTGGGTCACTATAACCCTGGAAGAAAGGAGACAGTGAAGGAGGCTGTTTAAGGCTTAGGACTCAGGTGAGTTGGCATCCTGCTAAATGACATGGATGGAAGCAAAAGATTCTGTATTTCTTAAAAAGCATCTATAACTGCTGAGCACATGCTGTATTCTCAGTCTTTTGCAAGATGTTGAGGATAATGTAGAAGAAGTACAAGGTGGCATTCCTGAGGCTTACTGTATATCAAATGAGGTAAGCATGCATAAATAAATGCAACTCATAACATGAATTACAATAAAAGCCAAGCTGGGATGTTGATAATAAAAGTCAAAAGAACTCAGAGTAGAGCTCCATGGGCTGGTGGACCAGGGAAGGTTGGCCTTGCAGTTACTCTTAAAGCAGGATTTGGAAAAGGAAGCAGGATTTGGATAGGAAAGCAGTGAGAAGGGGAGAGAACATGAGGAGCATATGGTGCAGGTCAAGAAGGCCATAGCGTTAGCATACGTGCATGGCAGGGCTGGAGGCATTGTTGGTGTGGATAGAACAGATAAGATGTGAGATGGGCAGTCATTTTGGAAAGGACATTAAGTCCCATTACAGAAAGTCTTGACATCAGATGAAGGAACTGATCATAAGGGAAAGGGAGCCCACTGAAGACCTTGGAGGAGAGGAGCTGGCTTGACCAGGGGAGCTTTGAGGAGGTAGCTCGCAGGTGCTAAATGCTGAATCAACAGGAGAGGGTGAGGCTGGTGTCAAAATACACAGAGAAGCAGAACTCAGGAGTGCAGGAGATGATGATCAGGTGGTGGCAGAGGGAATGAAAACTAATAGGGGTAGAGATGGCAGGACTTAGTCTCTAACTTCATGTGGGGAGTGAGAGATATATGGAATGAAGAATTTGGTTAGTTACTGAGAGGTGTAAACAGGAACTAACATATAACTTAATAAATGTGTCCTGTACCTGGAGGGGTTGAAGGCAAATGAGGATTCCCGGAAAAGTGGTATGTTTATAAAATCTTAGAGGTTAAGTTCATCTGCTGTCAGAGGGAGTGAAGATCATTCAGAAGGAGAAAATAGCATTAGACGAGGCAAAGGCAAAGAGATGTGGAAGAGATTCTCAGTTTAAGAGTCCCCCCCCCCCAATTGTGGGGATGTCTCTGAACACATGAACAGTAGGGGAAGGCTGGAGAACTAGGCAGGGGCCAGATTGCCCAGGAACTTGAACTTTATGCAGTGGGTATGGGGTGCTATAGAAGACTTTACAGCAAGAGAGAGAGACACTGGCAGATTTTCTTATAGCTGTTTGTGCAAATAGAGGGAGTTGGAAAGTATTGATAATCCCAAATGAAGTGTAACATGACTCTAAAGGCATTCTCTGATTACTTTGAACTGAGAGAATTATATTAGTCTCTTACTATTCATACATCTCTGCTTTTATTTTTGTATGTACTGCCTTTCAGCTTAATAAACATTACTGCTATGTTTTTTGGTTCATAAATACTCATCATATTTAGAGCATCACTGCAGTTTGCAATAAAGTTCCCATCTTTGCATCATTTAGTTTTTTGTGCCCTGAATTCAACCTTGACTGATGCATGTCTGATATTAAACTTGAGATCTGTAGTTTTTGTTGTTTTTGTTTTGTTTGCTTGTTTGTCTTCACCATTTAGGACTTTGCCCATCCTTTTATTTTCGATGTTTCATTCACTTTGTTTTCTGTCTCCTGTATGTAATATATACTTGGTTTTTCTACTTTATAATTTAAACTGAGAATCTGTTTCTTTTGATTATACATTTTTACTTTTTTATTTTTTATTATGATAGATATGCTTGAATTTGGTCTTAACATCATATGCTTTCTGCTTTTATTTCACTCTATGACCTTTGTTTTTTTTTTAATTTGGTATATGTATAAGTTCATAGTGATAGTTTAGAACGTTTTAATATTTTCTCATACTTTTATAATACTAAATAATATATTTTATAATATATTTATTACTCTGTATCCTTAGTAGCTGTTAATTGCCAGATATGCAAGATGATAAAATTTATACACTTCTCCCACCTCACATTTTCTTATTTTACCCAATTTTAGTTAATAGTGGTGATAATGATGGTGATAAAGATAGGATGATAATAATTCTACTAATCTTAACTTCATAATTTTTAATCTATATATATATTTTATTAGTTGGTTTATTAGCCCTAAGTAATAACTTTTGACACTTGGCTACCTCTCGCCTTCTCTCTGCCTTCTTCTTCTAAATTATTGTAGTTTTGATGTTTTTCATATTGTTATAGTTCATTACAATTTACATTATTTTCTCTAACCATAATTGCAACAGGTTTTTTATCGTAATCCTAAAATAAATTGTTAAAAATTCAGCATCAGTCTTTCTGCCATACTTTCTTCGTTCTCTATTTATTGATTAAAGTTCAGCTACTAGTTTATTCTAGACAAGATCCTGATAACCACATTTTCTGGGTCATTAGATGTTTAGTGCAGCATTAGCACTTGAACAAAGATTTGGGTATAAATTTTTTAATGTTTTTTATTTAGTTCTTAATGATGCTTTGGGCATGGCACGTTGCTGTGGGTAACTCTAAAACCAACCTCATTTTTCTTCCTTAGAAAAGCAATTTGGTTTTGGTTTTGTTTCAGATTGTTTGTTTTGAATTTTGTTTGTTTGGATGGTTAAAGAGTCTTTCTCTACCTTTATAATCCTATATCAGCTTATTCTGACATAATTTATGTTTTTGTTTTTGTCTGGTTTGAGTTTGTTTTGTATGTCGATTTAAATATCTTATTTTTGGAAAATGTTTTGTAACTATATTTTTTCCAATACATTTTTATTCTATTTTTGTTAATACCCTCCATTAAGTTCTGTTTTGTCTTTTTGCATGTATGCATTGGTCTGTCATACCTATTTCATCTTCTATAGCTATTGTGTTCTTTTTCCAATCCTTTTTAACTGTTCATTTTCATTGTTTTACTCACTTTTTAATCCTGTTCTTAAGCGCACTTTTTTATTCTGAGCAGTGTCTAATTTATCTTTTTGTTGCCTCTGATGGCACCTTAATTTTTGTGATGACATTGTATTTCTCCCCCACTTCTTTACTAAGCTCTGACAGCTCATTTTTTTTTTGTCTCTTTCAGTTGTCTTGACATTTCTTCCCTGAGCTCATATTTTATATAAGTAGTCTTTTTCATTAAGGTTTTTTTTGTTGTTTTTGTTTGTCTATGTTCATTTGCTTGGCAGTTTCCTTTAACTCCATAGCAACACAATCTGGTTATGTGTTCTTTGTCTATTTGTTTTCTCTAATCATTACCTTCTTTTCTTGAAGCATCTTTGTAGAGTGATTCTGATGGTTTCTTTTTTATTCTAACTCATATTTGACTGAGATAGCTCATTCTTAACTAGCTATTTTGCAGAACATTTATGGAGCTGGGGCCAGGCCTTGAAACCATCCAGCTAAGAGTCTCTTTCACTTACAGAAATGTACCTTATGATACACATGCATATGTATACATGTTGATTTAGACTTGACTTCTTCCCAGAAAAAAAAAAAAAAAGAAGAGATTGGCAGTTGCAGGACTGATTAGTATTGAACCTATTTTCTACAATCTGCCTCCCTAACAGACTGCTTCCTGCAGAGATGGCATGCCTACATGTTTTCTTGTTTATACCGCCCCCCTACCCTAGTGAAGCCAAACAGAGTCCAGGAATGGTCTCACAGATAGCCATTCACTGTAGACTAGTTGTTCCCATAAAGATGGTGTCAGTTCTTCCCTCTTTGATGAACTCTGTGCTCTGACAGCCTTGTTTGAGGTGTCTGGCAACAAACATCTTTCAATATCTACCTGCCCCTGGTTGGAACTTCATTGCATTTGGTAGCCCTTTCTCAACAAACATGAAGTTTACATTAGTGTTTTTTATTTCCCTTGTTGTTTTGGAATGAGTTCAGAAAGAAATGGGCAGGACTATTTTAATACTGCTATCTTAAAAAGTAGAAGTCCCTTTTAAAAGGCTATAAACTCCTGTCTTGCTTTCTCTGTATCTCCAACACCTAATACTATATCTGGGAAAAAGAAGATGCTCAATATATACTTATTAAATGAAATGAATAAATAGAAGAATGAACAATTCTCAAGTGTAATAGCTGAGATATAACTATATTCAAAGTCTCTTCAAAAGAACTTCAGCAAATAATTCTCCTGGTTCCTCGCAACAGCATAACAAGGCATATTTCCCAGGGTATTTCTCATAGTTCAGAGATCTCCTGCTCACTTTTCTTCCAACTTTCATTACACTTTTCAGCAACCTGCTGTCACTCACTATCTGTGCCAAGCCAGAGTATCTAGTGCACATGAAATAGTTAATGTTACAAGAACATTTTAGATAGTGGAATTTTTGTCTTTCTGGTCTACTACCTAGCTTCAGTATTTATGAATGCATTTTTAATTTGTTTCTCCTTTGCTTATTTCTGAAATTTGAAAAGCTCTGTATTTTCTTTACCATAAATCATCAAAAAACTAAAGACAGAATAAGCCCATTCTGCACCCTGTTTTGGTGAAAAATGAAGAAAACTGTTCACATTTCCCACAGCAATAGGCCCTTAGGTCCTACAGTAGTCACGACTCCATCCATTTGCATCCAGGAGGAAGGGGCCTTTGTGAGGACACCACAAGATATGGACACTAATTTTACTCAAAATACTTCAGTGTCTAATCCCCGATAAGATTCTTCGTTCCTTTTAGAGATCTTCAGTGGATAATTTCCTTAATTTTTTTTCTTTTGTCTCCAGTCTCTCAAACTCCTCCAACTTGCTCATGCTCTGTACCCTTCTCACTGCTGAGCTAACTGCAAGTACTTGCTCACACCACCCACATCAACAGACAGGGCCCACAGACATGCTGACTGCCCATGGAGTGTCTGTGCAGCATGCAAGACTAAGATGGATGGGACAGCAGGATATGGAGGGTCTGGGAGAGGCATACTACAGTCCAAGTTAGTATTCCTAGCAAAAACAAAATAACTAGCCATCTCTTCCCATAGCCTGGAGCATCAGTACTCTTTCTTCCAGACATCTATCAATATTACCCCTACAGTCCACATCACCAAAGCAGAATTCTCCCTTACCTGCCGGAAAGCCTATGTCCATACTAACCCTAGCTCTGCTCTAGGGCCTAGATGGGTTTTCACTGGGGCCACCAAGTATCCTGATCTATCTGAAACAGTCCTATTTCATGTCTGGTGTCCTATCCAATTAAGCATTTGTCCCAGTCAAAAGTGATTTTTGTATGATAAATTATATGTTCTTCCTAGTTTAATTTAATGCTTAACTTTCAAAAGGCAGCATGAGTTGGAATGCCTCTGGTTATAAGAAAAATTTTTCTGTTCTTTCCACTTTTGTAAAATAAGATTAGGACTCACCAAGAGAATGAGCCAGGCAAGGACTTGAAGTCTAGGCACATAAATGACCTGGGCAGGTGATTGGGAAAAAGTCAGGGTTGCCAGACAGGTTCAAGGAAATATTGTGTGAGGCTTGAGGGAAAAATTTATCCTGAAGATTAGTGTGTGGGGGGGGGGGGGCGGGGGCAGGACTCCAGGCTTAGGGGAGATATTTTGGGATAACACAATCCCCACGTCAGAAAGAAGAGCATTTATGGAGGACTGGCATTTTTGTGCAGCCCTCTTTCTTCTTTCTTTGTGTCTGCACATTTTGGCTAGGCATGCACCAGTGATTTCTCTCTGCTATTTCATCTATAGCAATAACTTCAGGTCCTGTGTCTGGTCATAATGGTGATCTATGTATGCCATCTACAGTGGGCATGGATAATGAATCCTATTTTATTTCTTAATTAAGAATTTGAAAGTACCACAAATTACTGCAATTAACATGTATTTTCTTCCTCATTTATTTACTTATTTAGATGTCTAAAATTGCACCCTTAGCTTAAACCAACTGCAGGGTTCAGAGCCTGTTAAAATATATAGCATTCATTAAAATATTCATTCTTCCCCAACAGTGAAGTTACAATTTGGAAATGGAGGTGGTATCTATATAGGCAAAATTTTCCCCCAAAAAATATGGGGACAGCTGTTTTATGCCTATGTAGAACACAGTGAAATCTGCTTAGGATGGGTGAGCTGGTACTCATGGGGAAGGCAATAGTTTCCAAGATGGCAGGGCATTAGAACCAGGTCTGAAATACTGGTGGATCTCTTTCTATTGGAATCTATTGAATTCAGTCCATCCAGTTTGATCATTTAAAAAGTTGAATCTATCGAAAATCCTTTGTATGACTGAAGTACGTTAAGATTTTCAAAATAGCCTGTTATGTTGACTTTAACCAGTGTTGTTGTTTTTCTTCTCAAAGTCCTTGAGGCTATGAGCATTGTCATATTTTCAGAAGTTCAGTGCTCACTGAAAGATAACAATAACAATTCGAGGGGGGTCTAAGTCATCTAACTTATTTCAAAACAATAGTACTTTGAATAAACTGTTGAAGCATCAAATTATATAGTAGTTTTGAAGATTCAACTTTAGTCTTCATTCTTAGGTTTTTGTATTTGTTTTGGTTTTGTTTGTGACTGGTTTGCATAGAGACATAGCTCAAGACAAAGTGGTTGAAATTAACCAAAAATATGCTTCAGAAATATGAGCCCTTTGGTGTGGGCCCATGGCCACTGAAAACTACAACCAGCAGGAGTGTGAATGGGTACAATCATACAATCTTCTACAATCCTACAGTTTATTCAAAGTACTATTGTTTTAAAAACCTTAAAAGATGCAAACCCTTTAAAATCCAGCTATTTCAATCCAAGGAATTTCTCCTTAGGAAAGAATGGAGATCTTGTACGAAGATTAGCTACAATGACATTCATAGCAGCCCTGTTGATAATAGCAAAACAAATAAAATAAAACACCAAAATGTGCAGCGATAAAAGATTGAAGAAATTATGGCACAACCTTACCCTGGAATGATAAACAGGTATTAAAAACTGTGTGGATATGTATGGCTACATTACTCCAAAACTTAGCAGCTTAAAACAACGAACGTATATTACCTCTTGGTTTCCGTGGGTCAGGAGTCTGTGGGTATGTCTGAGCTAGATCCTTTGACTCAGGGTCTTCCATGGGCTGCAGTCAAGGTGTTTGAATCATCTCAAGGCTTAACTTGGAGAGGATCCACTTTCAGGCTCATTTATGTTGTTGCCGGCGGGATTCAGTTCCTCCAGACCTGCTGGTTGGAGGTCTTTCTTAGTTTCTTGCCTCAGCTCCACTGCCCTTCTTTCTGTAGTGCAGCCCATAACATATTAATTGGGTTCATCACAGAAAGCAAGCCAGAGAGCAGGGGAGGGTGAGCAAGACAGCAGCCAGACTCTTTGTAACCCAGTCTCAGAACTGACATCTCATCACCTTCTCATATTTTATTGGTTAGAAGTAAGTCAGGGGTCCAGCCCGTATGCCACAATGGTGAGGACACCAGAGGGTGAGGATCATTGGGAACCATCTTAGAAGTCTACCATACTGTTGAAGTTTATTTATTGACAACAGATATCCATAACATGGTATTCAGTGGAGAAAAGCAGGTCAAAAAACAGTATGTACAATATGATCCTAGTTATATAAACTAAAAACAACAGAAAAAATATACCCATATATATATAAATATTCATGAAACCATTTCTAAGGGTTCCATGGGTCAACAGTGGTTATACCTGGATGGGTGGATGACAAATGAGTTTTATGTCCTATTTCCTCATCTGTTTTTTCTACTTTTTCTAAAATAAACATGTATTGTTTACTATTTTTAAAAAAGAATAAATGTTATTAAATTTAAAAATAAGCAATTTAAATCTTCTAGATTTCTTATTTCTGATTGTCCATATTTACAGGATTATTTCCTACTACCTGAAGTCAACAAAATAGAAGTTCACAAGATATTTTATAGAATCCATTGATCCTGCTGTGACCAAGGAAATTGTGAGTATGTTCTAAAACTTGTCATTGTGTTTGTGTCTTCTAAAACAACTATTATCACCCAAAATGCTACTATGAACAACTAAAATTATTTTTCCCTCTGGAGTCACTAGGATTACAAGGGAACTACAATTGAGCTGGGAGAACTGGGTCCCATAATGATATTCTTCCCTTGAGCCAGTGTCTTTCTAGTTCAATTCTGGTTGCTTCTAAACCACAAGCTAGTATGATCACACATGGCCATCTTTGCAAAACTCTAAAAGGATAGGTTCTGTTTATATGTCAAAAATAGCTGGACAAATCTAACACTGCTGAACATGTTTCTAAGTTTGAAAAAAGAGAGAGGATGGGTGAACAAGAAGACAAAGCCATTAATAACCCTCACATTTCATTAGTTTTCCTGCCTCATGCCACCAGGAGGGCCTGAGCTTGGATGCTGCTGGTTCAGGGTTGGAATAATTTCTCTAGCAATGTAAATGTTATCTTAAGGTTGCTTACTAATGAAAACTACTGTTTCGCCAAACATAGATTTTAGGTTGCTTGACAAGCAGACAGCTGTTCTATGCCTATATAGACTTCAATGAAAGCTGCTTAGGCTGGGTGAGCTGGTACTCATGGGGAAGGCAATAGTTTCCCAGATGGCAGGGCATTTGAACCAGGTCTGAAATATTGGTGGATTTCTTTCCATTGGACTCTATAGCACAATACCTGGTGTAAGAAGCAACACTCAAACCTTGGTGGTTTAATGTAACTGAAGCAAAAAGGGTTTGCCCACTTGATGCATAGCAGAGCTGAACACCGAACACTGACTTTTGCAGTGGAGAAATTGAAAGAATTTATCGGCAGGACACCAGGCCAAGAGAACAGTGAGCTAACACTCAAAAATCCAAACTCCCCTATGGTTTTTAATCAAGAGTTTTTAAAGGTAGAGATTATGGGTTAGAGGTTAAGGGTCGAGGATAAAGCTGATTGGTTAGTGCCTGTGTAAGTTTCCATAGTTTTCTTTGGTTTGATTAATTCAATTCCTGACATCATCTTGTCTGGTGCTTTTGTCACTGTGGTAGGGTGATTTAACCAGGTTGCTGAACCAAGATTCTGCAAAATATCTCATAATTGTTAATCAGTGATGTTCTCTTTATAATGAAAGGCCGAAACCTAGTCACCTTTGTTATTATTTAAGTTATTATTATTTTGTGCTTAACTAGCTATATTTTGTATTATCTCAAGAAAAGTATACTTTTAAATGTTTTTTTCTGGAACTTGCTTTACAGGCAGGCCTCTAGGTCATAACTAACATATTTTCTTAATATTTGACTATAAGCTATGTGGCAACCTAACCAATGGAAACAGTTAGTTCAAGCCTATACCTGTGTCCCTGGACTCTATCATCTAATACCTTAACATATTTAATATTGACTGCCTATTTCATTAACAGTAGGTCACTTTTTCCTCATATAAGGCCCAAATGGATGTTTATCTAAGCAGTGATTCAGAAATCCAGGTGCCTTCTATCTTGTGGCTTTGCTGTCTTCTAGGGCCTCTGATTTTTATACTGAATCTTCTGCATTCACTTTGTTCACTACCCTACCATGACCCACAATTGATACACATCACATCCCATTGAAGATAACTAGTCACATAGGCCTCACCTTGATGAAAGAGACCTCAAGTTAGTCTCTGTTTGCCAGTCACTTCCCAACAACTCCACTCGGTGGTAGGGGAAATACATTATGGGCTTAGTCAGGAAAAATCATAGTGTCAGAAAGTTCTTGCTGAGGAAATTCTCAATGGTCATTCATACATCTACCCCAGAACAGGGATTAGCTGACTTCTTAATGAATTATTGAATAGTGAATCATTCTGCCCTATATGGAAAAAATTTGAATACCAACTTTCTCATGGTTAAGGCAACAAGCCAGTGATAATAAGTCTTTAAGGACTCAGCGTCAATCTACACTGAAGTGCTAGGTGTGCCTACCAGTGCTGAAAACCCATAGAACCCACAGGGATCTCAAAATATCAGCCTTCAAACTAACACACACACACACACATACACACACTCTCTGTCTCTCTGTCTCTCTGTCTGTCTCTCTCTCTCTCTTTCTCTGTCTCAGCTTTAGTTTCTTACTGTGTCCAATAACAACAATAGGATTTACCTCTTAGAGTTGGTGTACCCGAAGAAATAATCATGGTACACATTATCTCAAAACATGAGTGACTCTCCAGTAAGTACTCACATATGATGAATAACCTCAGAAATGCCTTACCAAGCACTACCACAATTGCTGGTTCTTATAATATCGTTGTTACTATTAGACCACAATTACAATGGTTAGTACTGTCACCAATAATAAAATCATAATATCTCTTCTCTACAGTGCTTTACATTTAAATGTTTGACTCTCATGGCACCCTCATAAAGTAGAAAGGAGACACTATTTTCACACTCATTTCATAAGAGAGAACTGAGCTTCATGGAGGCTAAGTAATAACAACCAAGATCACATTACAGCCCAGTCAGAGCCACCACTTGGCTCTCAAACCCAGGTTTTTTAAGTTGAAATGATACTACTACACCAAATGTAAAATGGGATCTTGTTGGAAGGAACAGAATCATTGAGGAGACCTACTCTCACTCTCTCAGATTGTTCAGGTGAGTTAGGGATGCCTTTGAGGATTCTTCCTTTTTAACCACTGGCCTCAGTTTACCTTATCTCCTTCCAAGTTAGTCGGTCTAATTGCATCTGGGTCAGGGGATGCAGGAAAGGCAAGTAGTAAGGGTATTGGTAATATCATTTTACAGAGGCCATAATATACAGAGCTCCTGGAAATTGCTCTAAGGAACAGAGTGGAGCCCTAGGAAGGAAGAAAATGAGGCATTTTTCTTTCATTCTTGTACATTTGGAGACATCGATTGGTCAGCATACCAACCTTAGTGAGGCAACTGACAAACTGGAATCCACCTCTAGGTTTCTTTAGGTTTTCTTTCTTCTCCATTCAACCCTTTGGCCTTTTCGCAGCCAGCCATAATGACTAATTCTTTAGCAGCTTTATTCTTCCTACCTAGAGCAAAAAACAAAAACAAAACAAAACAAAAACTGTTTCTGGTAGCCTTAGGTTTGCAGCATACGGTCTGTGGAGACCACGTTTGACCCTGTGCTGGCCAACTCCAACTGCCAGTAACAATGAGCTGTAGTGGGCATGGGTATCCATGTAGAGAGGAGCCCCTGGGCCCAGACCTGCTGCTGACTGCTCTGTTGACACAAGGGTTACTTAGGTTCTTTAGATTAAGGTTCTCTCATGTGTCAAATCAGGCAGATGATATCCACCCTATCTATCTCCCCTACTTTGTTATGGAAATACTGAGAACTTGGGGCTCAAACAAATGGACAGACAGAAAGTGCTTTGAGAAGCTAAATGTAGATACATGTAGCAGAGAGTCATCATTACCACTGTGCCGTTGCCATTATTATTTTGTGGTCAGCTCGGCTCTCCTTAACACAGTAGTTAATCAAGTGGCAACTATATTGGTTTCCCACTAGGAGGGAGAAGGGGCCAAATGAGCCTCTATTTTTATCTCATTTTAGTGCCCAGTTTCTTTTTTCCACAACAGCTATGTATAGAGGGTTTATAATTACATTGGCATTTCATGATACTTACTCTTAACAAAACTCAGGTTAAGGACTTTTTTTTCAGGTTTTTCATAGATTGTATTAAGAGATAATATAGCTAAAGTGGTGGATTTCCTTAAAGGCTAGTTAACTTTCACCAGCAGCCAGAACACTGCTACCTTTGATCCCACCTCTAAGCTTTGTACCTACAACTTTTAACAAATTATTTTCAGCATAACAAAAAAAAATTTTTTGTTGTTGTACCTTCAGGTCCACTAGTATAGAAAAAAAAATGACAAATCCATTAGTCATCAGGCTGTGGTTCATAAATTGTCAACCAGCTGAGATGCATTTTTCCTATGGCCATGAGAAATTATGGGAATAGGAAATTTAGACATTGACATAAAGACAGACCAGAAGAGCCAGACAGACAAAGAGAAAGAATATGTCACTCCTAACCCTGGTGCATAACCAATCTGTTGCTTTCTGCAGAATCTCAAATAGGCTTGCCTCAGTATAATCATCAAAAAGACAAATGAACACCTGCCTCATTAGAAGAAAAATATAAATGTTGCAAAGTAGGGAATCTAGTCAAATTGGAAGAACTTTTGCAAATATGTGACCCAAAATCATAATTTTACAGATGAAAAAAAACTAAGGCTCATACAGGTGAAGGACACATTCAAGGTCATAAAACATGAGCAAGTATTAAGATGAACTCCTAAGAGAAGTATATTAGTTTTCTATTATAACAAATTGCCACAATTTTAGTGGCTTAGAGCAACACATTTATTATCTTATGGTTTGTAGGTCTTACAGGGGTCTCATTGGGCTAAAAGAAAGTGTCAGTGGTGCTGCATTTTTTTCTAGAGGCTCTGGGAGAATCGATTTCCTTACACTTTCCAGCTTCTGGAAGCTACCTGCATTCCTTAGTTTAAGGCTCTTTCCTCCATCTTCAAAGACAGCAATATTGCATCTCTCTGATCTCTTTTCTGTAGTCACATCTTTGATCACAACTAGGAAATGTTCTCTGCTTTTAAGTACCAATGTGATTAGATTGGGTCCACTCAAATAATCTAAGATAATCTCCTTATCTCAAGGTCAATAACCTTAATTATATCTGCAGAGTTTCTTTAACCATTGTAGGTAACAGATTCACAGGGTCTGGGAGATTAGGGTGTGGACACCTTTGGGTGAGATGGGCATTATTTTGCCTACCCCAGTGTAGATAAATTTACAGAGAAAGAAGATGCTAAGTCAATAGAGAGTTGACTGGTTGAGCAATAAAATAACTGTGGATACCTGTTATAGGTTAGAGTCTCCAGGAATCCAACTCTAGATAAACACATTTGTTGGAAGTAAGAATGTTCTCAGGATCAACCCCTGCAGAGGAAGGTAGGGTGGTAGGAATGGGCAGAGGGAGAAGCTGGGCTGCAGGATTGTCACAAAGCCTCAGCTGACCCCATAAGGATCTCTAGAATAGAATTGGCCCTTCAGAGTTTTCACAAGGGACTGAGCTTTTAAACTCTTTCCCCTCTAATTGCTATGACCACATAAGCAGTAATAGGATGCAGGCTACCCCAAGGAGGGGTCGTGACCTTGGGCAAGCCAGCTCTCTTTTGACAAGGACAACTCTCAGTAGTAGGGGAATTTGTTCTTAATTACTAAAGGAGAATCTAAACAAACAATCACAGCTTCTACTAGAGCACCTATCCCTACGTTTCATGTCCACATTTGAAAAAAATAATAACAAAGTCAGCTGTCATCCATTTGGAATAATACCTGACTGACAAATTTTACAAAGTGGTCCTAAACTCAGAACTTACAAATCAGAAGGAAAATGGTTATGTACTTACCTACAGTGTAAAGCTAGACAAGACAGAGTCTGGAAGGAGAGTCAAACTCTTGATGTTTCACAAACATCAGAGGAGGAGCAGGCAAGGGTCACACGGGGATAGGACAATGAGATTGGGTCAGACATAACATGGACCCTAGAGGGGAAAAAAAGGCAGATCGTGAGTTCTGGGTACTAGAATTGAATCTCAGGTCAAAATCCCATGACTCTGCACAAATCACAGCATAAAAAATGGACATTGGCAAAGGCTAAGGGCAGAGGTGGTAATGCTGCTATTATCTTAGAAGGAGCCCAGCAACTTCTAGCAAGGACTGGTGGTCAGAACAGCAGAGCCCAGCATCAGTTGTGGAGATGGCTAGAGAACAGGTAAAAAAAAAAAATCTGTTTCAGCAGAAATGAGAATAAGGGCAAGAACCTAATTGCCAAGGAAAAGGGTGTTCTGGTGGGCTACAGTCTTGTGTCGTCTGGCCTATAAATGTCATTTGGCCCAAGCCCAAGTCTGATTTTGGCACAAGAGTAAAAGATGCTCCAGACATCTGAGCAGCAATGTTAAGAAAGATGCAGAGACATTCCATATGCTCACTCCAAGGGAAGTCCTTTCACAGAACATCAGGGCCAACCTTAATGTTCATTCTAATGGAACGGTATCTGCATGGAGGTTATAAAGACTAATTTGTTCCCACCTTTGAACCCCTGAGGCTCTCACTTTCTCTAATCAGTGCTGAGCCTAACCCCTGCACCAAAGTAGCTCTGCCTAGTTGTCCAGACAGACATTATAGACTCCCAACCACCTCCACTTCACACATCCAGGCTGCAAAGTCTAAAGGAAATGGTATTTAAGAAAGAGACTTTCTGCATTTTCTGGAAGACTGTGTAGACACTGTACTGGGTCAACCATACTTACAGGCCAAATGGATTTGATTCTCCTACATACCTTGATTCAAGTGGTGAGAGCAAAGCATTTCAACACAGTAAATATCATTGCCTTCTTGTAAGTCCTTTCTGACACATAAAAATCAGCAAGAATACTAATAATAATCTTTCTGATTTTTATTAGGCTTCACATTTACCAAGTACTGCCATCTACATTATTTCTTTTTAATGTCACAGTACTGATTTGGCGGGGGGAGATTATTATGTCCCCTTGTAAAGATGAATAAATTGAGATTCAAAGAGTTCGAGTGACTTACCTTAAGTTGCAAAGTTAGAGTCTGAAATTGGGTCCAAGTCTTATGAATCCAAGTTGCCTCTAATACATTATTATAAGAAGTCTACCCCAATAAAAGACCTTTGTGTCTCACAATCCTGGAAGTTTGGGGAGAAAAGAGAATCAAGAAGGGTAGAGAAAGCAGAAAGCTGAGGAAAAGATAGTCTGACTTGCACATTTTGTATTAGATCAGTCCTCAGATTAGTGTTTTTAACTCTTTTTCATTTTACCTCGGTATTTTTGACTCTCTAAAGTGTTCTCATGTGCTTATCTCATTTGATCAGCTCAGCAACTCTGTGAAGTAGGCAAAGCAGATCTAATGAGGAAACTAAAGAGAGGTTAGATGACTCACACAAGAACAGATAGCCCCTTGGTAGCTGAGTTGGAGCTGGAACCCAAATCTTTGGAATAGGAATGGAGTAGAAGAAAAGTACCTGCTGAAAGAGACAGGAAGGAAGCATTTTATTAGAAGATTATTCAAAATTTATGTAAATTTTACAACATGTAATTTAAATCATGATGCCATACACCTTAAACTTATTCAGCTATGTATGGCAAATATATCTCAATAAAACTGGGAAAAAGTGAATTTAAAAATTCATATAAAAATAAAAAGGGCTGAGAATAGCCAAAAGAATTTTGAGAAAGAATACAAAGAGGAGGCGACTTACACTACCGATATCAAAATGCATGATAAAATAGGGTGATAGAGGTGTAGGGATGCAGAGGCCAATGAAATAAACTAAAAAGTCCAGAAAAAAAAAACATGCATTTTTTGGAAATTTGGTGTACGTAACAGAAGTGATTTCAAATAAGTAGGCAAAGTATGGACTGTTTGATATGTAGTGTCACAACAATTGACTCTCCATATTGGAAAATTAACATTAGAGCTCTATTTCATACACAAAATAACAATGAGTGTTGCAAATAAACTCCAGATGGATTTAAGGCTAAAAGTTAAAGAAAAAAATGTTTAAGTATTAGAAGAAAATTCTGAGAGATATTTTTATATCTAATCAGGAAAAGATTTATTAAGATTCAAAAAAAGCACAAAAGAAAAAGATAAATTAAATTACATTATAATTTAAGACTTCTGTATCACTAAAGACACTAAGAACAAAGTCAAAAGGCAAATGAGAGATTTGCAGGAGGGTTTGACCAACAAAGGATTAATATCTAAAATATGTGTGTGGAGGTGGAGAGAGGACTACAATTGATAGAAACCAAACAGCCCAGTAAAAACAAAAACAAAGCATAGAAATAGTTCACAGAAGTATAAATCAAAATGGTCTGGGAAATGTCAATTAAAGCAAAAAAATACCATTTCATACCCATCCAATTGTCAAAAACTAAATGGTTTGACAATAGCAAGGTTTTTGTGGGAAGCGTGTACTGTCATTCGGGAGGGAGTGTGAATTATTTTAACCCTCTTAGAGAGCAATTTGGAAGTATCTTGTAAACATGAAGAAATGTGTCTCTCTGACAAGTAGTTGAACATCTAGATATATGCTCTAGAAAAATACTCTTGTGTGTAACATGACATGGAAAAGGATGTTTATTATTGCATTCTTTGCAATATTAAAAATTTTGAAACAATCTAAATGCTCATCAATAGGGCAGTGGAAAAGCAATGTACATTTCAGAGCTGTGGGCTTTGGTGAGCTAAACACATGTATCAAGATGGATGATTTTGGAAAACCCAAGCTGAGTGAAAAGAATTAAATCATATTACTTTACCATTTACATCCATGATAGACAATATTGTCTGTCACTTATGGATCGAAATATATGTGTAGTAAAATCTTAAAAATATGTAGAAAGATCCATGCAAGTACAGGAGAATGAATTCTCAGAGGAAGAATAGGCTCCAGGATAATTCAAAGAAGGTTGAAATGAACCTGTAATGTTTTATTTCTTTAATTTAAAAAAAAAAAAAACTAAAGCAAATTTAGCAAGATGCTAGCATTATAACATTCTGTGCTATGGATATTGAATGTTTGATATAGTAAACAATTCAGGAAAGAAAAAGTTATTCCCCAGCAACCTCTCTATCCTCCAGTGGAAATGAAAAGGCAGCAGGGAGCGTGAGTCCACAGGACACTGAGCCGACAGCTTTGAAAATTATTTTTGCTTTGGATTTCAACTCATGCACACACACCAAGACAATTCCACACATGAGAACAGTGGGGTCATGAGAGAAGCACAGCTAAGCAAGATAGTCAAGGCCCACAAGGGGTCCCCAGCCAGTTCTGCCAGGACATCAAAACAGCATTCTGTGGCTAGGAATAGGGCTCAGGAATAACAATGGCTTAAATACAATAGGAGACTATTTCTCCCAACTTAAAAGAAGTCAAAGGTAGGCAGTCCAGGGCTAACATGGAGGCTACACAATTCCTACAGGACTCGGGATCTTTCCATCTTTCTGCTCTGCCATCCCTGGCATAGGAGTTCCATCTCCAAGGTCCTTTCATTATCTGAGATGGTCACTGCAGCTCCAGTCCATCCAGGAAGCAGGAAGAAATAGGGGTAGAAAGGACAAAATGGTTCCTATCAGCTGTCGATATCCCTCTGATATTCTTTTTCCTGGAAGTCCTTAACTTGCATGACACTTTATTGCCCTTCCTAACCTCAGGGGACTCTAGGAAATGTCTTCTTTAATTAAATCAACAATGTGGCTAGCTATTATTGCTAAGGAAGAAGGGGGAATTGCTTCTTGGTTAACAAATAGCAGTGACTGCCACAGCCACTGGTAACTCATCATGTGCCTATGAAGCTGGCTTCCTCTGGACATTATTTCCTGTCCACTCAAGAAAGAGTATGGACTCAGTAGTGGTTTCCTCTAACGGAGCCTCCCATCTTTGCTTTTCACCACTTCACATTTTGGTCAAACTTCTACATGGGACATTTATACTTGAAGCTCTTTCTGCCCTTTTGCCTCCCACCACCCCAGGGAAAGGTCTGAATTGAAATGTTAGTCTTTTTTTTTCCCCCACCATAGTTCTGGTTCTGCATTTATGCTTTATACTCCTTACTCTTGAGGAATTGCAACTTCTTTTTCACATTCACTAACTGTTAGAAACACTTAAATGTTAACTTTTTAATTAGCTCTTCTAAGAACTCCTGCCTGGCTTGCGGCAGCCACCTCTGAGACCACTTCATCCTGTCCATTGCCAGTAGCATATCTTTCACCCCCCAAAATAGTGTACTTTTATTGAGAATGGGCCTTTGATCATCTGGCCCACTGATGTGCAACCTTTTTTTTTATATCACTTTGTTCAAGTGAAAACTTATGTGAAACCCCAAGATAATGTATAAAATGAATAAAATGGTGGAGTAGGATAGAGGAGCCCCAAGTCTTTTCAGAACATAGTCTGAAAAGGAAATATCTTGAATCAAGACATTGTTGCCCAAAGACAAAATTGAATTATCTCTGGTCATACAGCTCATAACAACAACAATAATAACCATATTACTAACACTCACCCTCTGTATCGAGCACCAATCTGAGTGCTTTGCATAGATAAATTTAACCTTGCAATAACCCAAAGTCATTCATCTAGTGAAGGGCAGAGTCAAGATTTGAGCTAGGTGTCCTAACTCCAGAGGCTGTGCTTGGAGCTACTATGCTATAAGCAGTAAATCACAGAGTCTGAATAAGAATTCTAGTCTTCTGACTCTTAGGCCAAATTCTCTTTGAATTGCTTTATACTAGCTTACTAGTTGTAGATTCTGGGTTTATCTTCTTATCTTCACTTTCCTCTGGGCCTCATATCTATTTTTTCACTACATGTATTAAGCATTTGATGAGGACTTGGAAAAATATCTGGACTCAGTGAATAGGTTCCAACTGCCCCTCACACAAGGCTTGGACGAGGTATGACTTGGCCTGAGAACTAAATAGAAACATCAAGCCACATCCTTGATCCCCTGAATGGAAAACCATGTTTCTACCTATTATGTCTGCATAAAGGAAAGGAGAGCAATTCAGACAAATGTTCTGTGCACTCTCTTCTTTTCAGTCAAGCCCTGGCAAGGCAGAAAGTGGGTGTACCCTGCCAGTGTCCTACACTTCTTTCCCTAGAGCGATGGTGTCAGGAGGTGCATCCAGGGACCAGGAAGGGAAAAGCTGAGTGACCACTTGTAAAGGCAAAGTTGGCCATGTCTTCCCTTTTACCCATGCAGTTTAATTCTGCAAGAGAAATTACTCCCCAAGTTGGTGCTGTTGTACATTCATGCTCCCACTCCCATGGCTGGCTGTCCCTCCTCGTGACCATAGTTACTCATCATCAAGCCTGCCAGAAAATGAACAGACTGTTCCATGTTCCTCTCTCAGTAACCGACATCATCTCCCCATTTGAACAAACCAAAACTTGGGGGCCATATCTGACTCCTCTTTCTACCTCCCCACCATCAGTGACATGGTCACTAAGTCCCATTGTTTCTATTTTCTTCACATTTCTCCAATCTGTCCACTGCCCTCATTCTGTCTTGGCTTTAATTTGTTTCCAAGCTAACACCCGCAAAACTCTTCTTGGCATAAAAGTACCAGAGCTTTCAAAAACAGAATTGGGTCATGTCACACACATATTGTTTCTTAAACAGTTCTCTGTAAACTTTGGGATTAAGTCAATACTCCTAAAGCAGAAGGCCAGGTCCTTGAATATCTGGCCATGACTTCCCTCTCAACAGTGTCTTTTGTCCCTTGAATTGCATGTGCCAGCCACACTCAAACCCTGGGCTTCCCAAAATACACCATGAGTTCCTTACATTGTGGGCCTTCACATGTGCTGCTTCTTCTGTCTAAGCCCTCTCTGTCCCCACCTCAAGATCGATATTTGTCAAATGCCTGAGTAAGTTTGGGTATAGGGAGATCGGGAAGAAATGATGAACAGACAGAGGAGAGAGGGATAAAAGTGACAAAGGAAGAGAAGCCAGGAATGTGGAAGGAGGCAGCAAGTTTGATCAAAGCAGAAAAAGAGATTAAAAAGCAGAGAGGTCTATGAACATTGTCTCTAAGATCTATGCAGCATGTTTCCATTTTAAACAAAGCTGAAGGATACAAATTTCACTCGTATGATCGTAGAACTCAAAATGCCACCTAGTCACCTGGTGACTGACAGAACAGAGCAAGGAGTGGAAACACTGAGGACAGGTCAGGGAAGCAGTGATTAAAGGCAAGGCTGGGTCTCAGCTCCAACCTTAGGATTCCATCGATGTGCATTTCTGCTGGGACAGAGACCACTTTGCCATCTCACTGATGTGAGTTATTTCTGCTGCTTCCATGGTCCTCTCCAGGATACCCAGGGAAAGACACACTCATTAATAAGTTGCCTGCACCTCGTAAGAGACTTTGACCACATATGCATGATGATTCATAAGAGATGCCAATCAAATTCAGCACTGAACTGGTAGAGTAATTAATATCTGCAATGTGGCAGGTGAGCCAGAGAAAAAAGAGGAAAAACCATGCAGTGTCTGCATTTGAGACTAAGCATCACTCTCCCAGAACCTGAGGAAGCTCCAGCTCACAAGTTTGACCAGCTTGCTGAGATCTTAAAAGCCACTCAATGCACTGTAGCAACTGATAGGAGCAAAGGCTGGGTGAGGCTCCATGTGGCAACACTGCTTTCCTGAAGGACAGTGCCTCATGCCCATGAACATGATGATCTATTTCCAAACCAGACAGTTAAAGTCAGGGATAAATAATCAGAGGCCATTCTCATCCCCAAAGCCACCCTGATTCCTAACAGTATCAGTAGATGTGAATAAACCCAAGTCTTCACACATATAATTTATTCAGTACTCACAACCTTCTCTGAGGTTACAAGAGTATTACCCTTATACAAAAAGAATGAAACTTAAAATGTTAAGTGACATTCCTAAGATCACCAATTTGGTGGCAGAGCCAGAATATAAACCCATCCTGAATATCAACAAAACCCATATCCTCTCCTATGCTTCTCTTTCAAAAATAAAAAGATTATCAGCATCATAACAGGGCCTAGTTTACCTTACAGGTGGTAGAAGTGAGGTACACAGTGCATGATGACAGAGGCAGAATTTGAACCTGGATTTCTTGTCTCTTCATTCACCTTCTTCAGTACAACTCACTGCTTCCTAGACTCTAGTAAGTGGTTCCCTGATTGCCATATTCATTTGACAATTTAACAAATATGTAGTGAGCTCTTACCAAGGGCATTAGAATACAATAGGTTGAAACCATCACTTTTCACATGGAGTTCACATTCAACTGAAAAGACAAACATATATAAAATAATTTACCATGTGAGTGTGATAAAATCAGGTGAGGTAGGCAGAGAGCAGTGGGGTAAGAGAAGGGGTTATTATCTTTTAAAAGACGGTCAGAGAAGGCTTCTCTGTTGATACCTGGCTTTGGGCTTCCCCAGCAAAATTCTTTCCAATTTAACCTACATCATTCTTATAATCACAGCAAGGTGTTGAGCTGATAATGAGCAGGTGAGATACACAGAAGAGTAGGCAGGGTCCCCCAAAAGAAAGCGGATTCAAAAGTAAGCCCCAGCACTGCCACAGTCCTGCCATGGGATGGCTCTCACAAGTAGAGAGGATAGCCTCTATCTAGCTTGGAAAGCAGAATCCCAGAGAAAATGGCCCCCTGACTCAGGAGCTTAAAAAAGATACCTTCGCCATCTGGTAATACCTAGGCTTCGAACGCTCTTTGAACACTTTCTGTTAGAAAGAAGAGTTGGAGGTGAATACAATACCTGGAGAATTTTAGTGGGAGGAAAGAGCCCTGTAGATATGCTTCAGGATCTCATTGAAAATGTTTCCTTCATAGACTTAGGAGGTTGTGTCTCTGGGAAAGGCACTGAAAGTAAAGTAATAAGAAGACGCTGGTTTCACCTTAAACACAATAGTGAAGTTTATTCCTGGCCAAGGCCCAGAGACAAAGCTCTATACAGAAATCATCAGATATAATCTATTTTATAACTATAAAGTGATCTATCTATATATTGTATAGTGCAAGTTTTCTAAAAGGTTTAGCAATCAAATAAATCTACAACAAAGAAAACGATTGCCCAAATACATTTCTATATTTTACTACTGAAATCACCCCAAGGAGAATTCCGTGAAGCTGGGGGCTCAAGGTGAAGTTGCAGGGAACAGCTGGAGAAGCCTCAGGACAGGGTCATTGCCAGATGCTGGGAAATGGAGAGACTAAGAACAGGGTAGGAAAGGCAGTGAGAATCTGTCAGATGCCCAGAGCCAAGAGGCTTTATGTCTGGAGGTGACAGGAACAGCCCAACTGGATGGTGTAGTTACTGCTTGCTATAAGTGCCATAAGCAGTGCTGTAGATGATATTGGCAGGAAATGTGTGAGAAGCTAACACTTTCTCTGTATCCTCACCTCTCCCTCCCATCACCATTCCTGCTTCAGGAGAGTCTAAAGTTAATTCTCCATCTCAGCTAAGTATTCATCCCCGACTATCTCCTATTAGGCTCCTTTATTCTCACCTGGTCCTTCCCTCGACAAATACATCATCTTCCATTTTTAAGGGGATTAAAAAAAGGGAGAGAAGGAACTTTCCTCTGTCCTGCTTTCCCATCCCCCCACAACTAGCATTCCTTATCTACACTTTCCTTAATAGCCAGACTTTAAAGAAATACTTCCATTCTTACTTCCTTTCTTGCCTCAGCTCCACCTTCTTTAATACTTCACAATCTGCTTTCTGGTCCTGCGATTCCACTGAAACTTCTCTAACTGCCAGATATGCCAGCTTGTCCTAAGCCTTTGGTCTCAGCAACATTTGTCACTGTGTAACCATTGCCTGGACCCAACATTTAAAAATATTCTCCTCCTTTGGCCTACATGACCCTGTTCCCCTGGTCTCCCCTCAAGCCTTCTCAACCTTCTTCCCAGTCCCAAGACCCCACCACTACCCTCATAGTCCTCCACTGGGGAGAAGAGACCAGAATCATCTAACTCATTGGATGTTTTAGGGTCACACACTCTTTAGAAAATCTGATGGAAGTTTTAAAGACTTTCCTCCAAATATGGTTTAGACATACATATACATGCATATGCATATGCATATACATATATAAACATTATCTCAGGACAGGCTCACAGAGTCCCTAAATCAAGATCCTCTGTCTCAGGGAATAGCCTCCTGTACAAAATGTAATTGTGATGTCATTACTTTTAAAACACATGTCTCTAGTAAGTTCTGGGTTTCCAGGGGTGCTGCAATGGAGTAAAGCCCTTTATCAGAAGGCAAGAGCCCAGTGTTCTCATCCCAGTTCTCACACCTTAAAGACTTGAGCCAGTCACCTCTCTAAACCAAAGTTAGTTCCTCTGTAAAAATGTATATCATAATTTTCTCTCTGCCACACATGGTTGTTGTAAAGATCAAATAAGATCAAGAATTTGAAAACATTTTGCAAATTTCAAAGCACTACAGAATTGATCACTATTAAAAGCATTGATTAATATCCTTAGAGGTGGGTTTTAATCCTATTTTGGGCATTGTATTATGATTTATCTGGGTTTGTTTTCTGGTTTGTAAACTGGAGATAATATCTATTCTAGCTACCTCAAAGAGCTAGTGTGAGTATCAAATCAAATGATGAATGTGGAGGGACTTTGCAACTCAGCAAGACTGAGGGGCCTGCCATTTCTCATCCTCTTCTTTGTCTCTCTCCATGTGCATTAATTGAGCTCCATGAGCCCAACAGAGTAAGGCTGGATTCAAGAGTCCCACCATGCCCAATGATGGAACATTCCTACAGAATAACTCTAGAGCCACATTAGACTCCAGTGAGTTGATCGTGGATAATGTAATTATAAGAAGCAGCAAATAAATTGATAATAATTGGCTACTTATTATTTTTAAAAGGGGGACATAGAGAGAAAGAATATAGTGTGTGAGAAAGATTATCCTTTGTAGAAATAATCACTCCTCCTGACTACTTGGCCTATATTTAAACCTACCCCAAGGAGCACTAGTGTAACTCTGGTATGCTAGGTCACCATAAAATATTTACTAGCCTCAAATCCTGGTTTTACTGTGATGAGTGAGTGTTCATAGCCTCTAGTAGGTAAGCACAGGTCTTCAGTTCCCCAAGAAAGACTTTGGCCACTGAAATCATTGTGCTTTTCTTGTTCCCAGCTCCTTCTTTTGTGTTCCACTGTGACTGTGACCAGCTGACACTCAGGGTGGCAAAGGTCAGGGACAGATGCAGATAAAATAGCCAACTTAGATGGGTCCATCTCTTCCTTTTCACAGGGTTCTATCTGGTTTCAGAAAGAGGTGGGGTTTCCATAGAGCTGTGGGAAAGAAGAGATTCACTGATATCTGGTGAGGACAAGCTAGGTTGCTGTCCTCAGATAACACAGCAAAAAGCATTTCTCAACAGTCACTAGGACTTGGAAGGGATAAAACTGACCCTTCATTGCAGAATTGAAAAGGGACAAGTATCCTGGGCTCCACATGCAGGAGAAGAATAAGGAAATGGAAGGGAGGCTAACATTTATTGAACCAAGGACATTACCTACATTACTGTGTTCACACCACTCAACATTACCCTCCGGCATATACTTATTATCCCACTTTAGCAATAAGGAACCTTAGGGCCAGAGAGGCTAAGCATTGCCCCAAGTAACACAGACAGTAAGAAACAGAGAGACTCCAAATGCCAAGCTATTTCCACTTTAAAAAACTGGCTCACTAAAGCCATCAGAGGCCATTCCAAGTACTGTATATACCCAGAAAAAGACAAAGACTGACTCTCCAGTTGTGTCCTGTCCACAGACATTCCCCTAGATAAAAGATCTTTGATTATTATGTGATAGACACCTACTACAATCTGAGACTTGGGTCTGCCATTCACCAGCTTTGTAAACTTTACTAAGTCCCTTAAACTTATCCATAAAATAAACATACCATCTTTCTGGGAAATATATAAGTAGTTGTATAGTTTTAATGCAATGATATTTGTGAAAATGCTTTTTTTCTGCTTTATCATTGCCAGGTAGAAAATAAAGTGGCATTGCCTTCATTCACAGGGCTGCTGGTGAATACCATGTCCCTGTCATAAACATAGAAG
Organism: Macroglossus sobrinus; assembly: GCA_004027375.1. Classification (NCBI taxonomy): domain Eukaryota; kingdom Metazoa; phylum Chordata; class Mammalia; order Chiroptera; family Pteropodidae; genus Macroglossus; species Macroglossus sobrinus. Next base: position 1,073,462 of record PVKZ01000219.1, read on the forward strand.
AGCAAGGGCTGTAGAGGTTCTAGGACACAGACGTAAGACACAGAATGACATGGGATAATGATGAAGAAGGAGCCCAAAATGCATCTGAATTCTGATAAGAGTTACATGGCCAGAGCAGAACTGGCAGATGTCTATCACTGGCTACTTAACATCTTCCTAGGATGGGACGGTTCCCAGAGTCTTGGCTAGAGCTAAGTCTCCCTGTGGTGAGTCAAGTGACTTCTGCCCTGGGGAAAGGAGGTTCATAGGGGAGAAAGCTGGCAGATCGTTGCAGCTGGCTAGAACAAAAATATCATGAGGGACAAGCTCCAACTCTGCTTATTCTCTTATCTCTGGTTATGATGTCTTGGTTTTATTGCTCTAGAAAAAAGTTTAGGCTATAAGATTGTGGAGGGAATGGATTCTATCTTCAATGTTATTGGATTTCTCATAGAACCTAGACAAACATGGAGCTCAAATAAGTGGTCCATAAAGTCAAGAAGGATGCTATGCCATCTTTTCGTGAATTCTCACAGCTAATTTTCCCCATAATGAACTTTTGGATCAGGCAGAAAGCCTTGGAGGGCTTATTGACAGTCAGATCCCCAAGTTTCACTCCCAGAGATTCAGATTCATGAGGCAAAGGTAGGACAGAAAAGTGCATTTAACAAATTCCCCAGTTGTTCCAGTACAGGTGAGCCTGAGGAAAAAAACTTTAAGGAATCCTCTGATAGTCTATTGTTTCACATACCGTATTGTACTGACATGATCTGTTTATGGGTCTAACTTCCCCACCAGACACTGTGGGTTTTGGCTGGGCTCGCCAGATATAGAAGCTGACCCATAAAATACATCCCCTTTCTCATAGGAATAGTTTCATGTCTAGAGTTTGTGTTGTTGACAAGGGTCAGTGAATCCCCATATATCATAAATATAGGCAACAACACTGAATCACAGGATGCTAGAGTGATGGAGCTGAAAAGTACCCACATGCATTCCGCAGCATCCATCAAGCAAGGGCACAACTCTGGATCTCTGCAGTCGCTCAGATCTGTAAGGCTGTGCCCTAAGAAACATTTTATTAGAGCTTATCTAACCAATGCAATACAGTGTGCCCTACAGTCGCTTTGTAGGTGAGCAGACTGAGATCTAAAGAAGTTAATGGACACAAGGTTCCACCATGAATCAGCGTCGGACTCAGAACTCAGATGTAGGTCTCTGGATTTCCTGAGCGGGGCCTCCTTAAACACACAAGATTCTGAGAAAGACCTGTGTTTGTTTTGTTTTGTTTTGTTTTGTTTTGTTTAAGAATGATCAGTAAAATATTCTTTTTTAATGCCTTAATGTTTACTACAGACAAATTTATTACAAGAAAAAGGCATCATTTTAAAGTTCCTGGATAGCTTTTTCCAGGAACCTAGGCCAGAGAAAGCCCTGCCCAGAGCTCCTTGAAATTCTAAGAAGGAAACAAAATTAGAGTCGATTAAATGTGTAATTACTGTTGAATGTGGCAAGCATGCTTCTTTAAGGTTATATTTATGATGCAGAGGTGTGATAGTGTTTGTGACACATGATGGTACTTTATATGTTTTTAGGATACTGGGACCCTTGTCGTGGCCTAGGATTATTACTTATAGGCAGGTTTTATAGGATTGGGGGATGGGGCTGCAGTGGATTTTACAGAACAGACTCTACAAAGGGCATCTCCATGTTAGGCACATTAACCAATACGGGATCGTCCAATGCTCTGCACTCACTGAGGGCCTGCCTTCCACAGTGCCACACCCTTCCCAGCCAGACACCTAGCAAATCACAATCATGTAACTAATTCAATGTCTGCTTATGTGTCCTTCCCTTTTCTGTTCCTTCTATTTTTTTTTTGTTTATCATAGTAACCCTCCTGTCTTAACATTCTTCTGATTCCTCAGGTATTCCTGCTACTAAGCCAGGTTCCCTGTGAGTTGCATTCCTATTAGTTCTCAGCTTCATCTCCACTTTTTTCCCATATTTAAAGTCCTGTACACTTTTTCTCAGCAACTCTAGTTAAAATGCTAACTTATGGAAGTGAGTAGACCTTATCAGTAGTGGATCCAATAAGAGAGACCCCGCCCCTTTTTTCCTTGCCCACCTGTGCTAATGATTTGAAAATAAATTTCTCTGATGGCTCACCTGCTGATCTGAGGCAGTGTAATCAGCCCCATGGATTCAGAGTAATTTTCTCCATCAAAGACCCTTCTCTCATGATGCTCCCCACATCACTGGGAAGTGAGTTACACAGAGAGGGTTGTGTCTGTTTTATGGGGTTCTGAAGCTAAAGATCAAGGATCAAGTCGACTTACCCAAAGTTAGTAATAGAGCCCATTCGAGAGTCACAGCTTCCTGTGTCCTAGTCTAAGGGTGTTTAGTGTTTATTTCTCTCCGATCACGCTCTTGCTGTAGTTAAAATGTACTCACAGGTTGGCTGATGTGTCCTCAGTGGGATAGAAGGCAAGGAGGAGGGAATCTTTGTTTTTATGTCCTGGAATGTTCCAGTGGTTCCAGCTGTGGCTACAGTTCATGACTGCGGGGATTTTTTGCTTGTTTATTTTCTTTTGAAAGATTCTATCTCAATTCTAGCAAACTTTCCAGCAAACAGTACTTTGAGGCAGCAGAGGAAGGGAGGGCTGTTCCTTCCCTGTCATATGTCCTTAAAATAACACAACAGGAGAGGCAAGCCCTCAGGGTCCCCTTGAGGTACCAAGGATAGCATAATGAATTGGCTAATCATAAACTATTCACTTCTGAGTTCTAAGCGATATGGTAATGAATTGCCAACGAACCATTCGCCAGACTGCAGCCATATGGTGAGGGATGGGACCCTGGCACATTGTAGCCATACTGCGGGTTCGTCTGTGTAATTGTTCCCATCCAGGACCTTCCCATCTCCATGACTGCTAATTAACATCCTGTTTAAGCTGCCGTTGTCAAAACTAATCATTTGTTTGTTTTATGTAGATAGGTCTTTCTCTTATCTGGTTAGTAATGGTGACCATTAAGAAATAAAAATGTGTTTGAGTTCACATAAAAATATTTGAGTTTCACATCTTGCATTACCCAGTGGGTGGGTGCCCAGGCTTAGCAGCCCTGGCCTATGGTAGCAACTCGATCCAGGAGCTTATTAAACCCAACAAATTATCATCTTTCCCTTCAGAAACACAAATGAGGATTCAGTTCATTAATTTCTCCATTGTTCTTCCTGTCTGTGGACATTAGTCTGGTTGGATCTTGAGCTATAAAATGTGGATTTTATTAGAATAGTGATGATAATAAAAATAATTGGAAGGAGATTTCATTTATCAGAAAAAGCACCCTTTCAAACACACACCTCCTGTTGGCTCAAGGAGATGGTAAAATTTTGGAGAAAACAATGTTGGTTTCCTTTCTGCTCCTCTGCTATTTCCCGCCTCTTTCTCTGGTTTCCTAAGTTGTGACCCAATTGAGGCTAGAAAGAGAATTTGGAGAAAAGCAAAACAAAGCTACTCTGGAAGGATGAAGGGATGAGGACCTGTAAACAGTAAAGCCAATTAGAAAGGAATAATTTTATAAGGATTTAGGAGGATGGCCAGGTGGGGGCAGCTATGACCCTGTATGCTGCTTGCATACTCCAGGGTGTGTCCCGAATCCTCACACGAAGGCACAACAGGGGGATTGACCCTTTATTTCCCCATACACATCCTCTGACAGCCTTTTCCAACTAAAATTTCCTGTTATTACTATAAACTGATATCCTTTTATAATAATGTTGAAGAATATGAGGAAATGGAGGCAAAGAGGAAAGAAACTGGAGATGAGGGTGCCCACAGGGTGATACTCCCTGAGACTGCTCCTGGGTCCCCTCGCTTCCTATAGGACACAGTGGGAACAATTGCTCTGTCTCACAACTTCCTGATTTTTCCCCTGCATCCACATACCATGTCCTAGAAACAGCCAATGTGTTAATTGCAAGGTCAAGGCGGTGTCTTACGTGGCATCTGGGACCTGGTACAATGCAAACAGATTTCCATATGTTGTCCCTTCCAGGAGCCCTCGGCCCCAAGCACCCATACCACGTGAGAATGCGGCTTCTCTGGAGACGCTGACATTTTAATTGGAAGCATCTGTTGTCTTTTCTGTTATTTTTGGCCAGGTTTGGTTTATTCGAATGAGCCCATGTTTGTGTACAGACCCGCCTACTTGTTTCACAGGAGGTGGGACACAAAGCCTAGCTTTGTCTCCTCTCTCATTTTCTTCTCTAGGAGCCGATTGGGATATGTGACAGGGCCACTTGCCTTTACCCCACTCTTTTTTTCTTCTGGGTTTCTCTCAGTAGAATTGGGAGTGGAAAGGGCTAAGCTGAGAACAGAAAATCACCTTCCTAGGAAAACAGAATTTGCGGGGAGAAACACCCACCTCCTCCCACTCCCAGCAAAGGAAGGTCTTCCTGCCGGGGCCCAGGTAGTGACGGAACTTCTACCCCCACCGGACCCAGCCAGGTACTCCTCCCGACTGATTCACATGCTAGCTGAGGCTACCACTGTCCGCAAGTCTCCCACAAGCCTTGCTCCCACCAGCCTCTGATACCCTGCCCTTCACTTTCTCCTCACTTCAAAAACCCACCTTTCTTCTCTCCATTAAAACAATTTGCTTCCACATAGCCTTCCTGCCATTGGCAAACTGACCTATCAGTCAATAATCAGTGTGTACTATGTTTCTGCAATATTCCAAGCAGCAGTGAGTTAAATAATGACATGAAGGTCAAGATTTAAAAAGAGAAAAAGATATTTACCAGAAAGCCAAGATAAGACTGTGACTGCATTTCAGGGCATTGAAGAGACAGAGAAGGGAAAAAGAATGAGAGTGGAAGAGTTAAGACTTGGAAGGCCAGGTCATCTTTTGTGGGCAATCCGCTGCTCTGAAGACCACGGATGACCCCATATTCTTTGGGTCCTCACTCCCGCTTCCTTGGGTTGTTCTCAAAGGAAATGTTGAGGCCCAAAGCCTTTGAACAGTTCCATTGAGATAAATTCTCTTTATAGATCTGTCTGAGTTGGGGGCCCACGCAGTTGCTTCTCCTGGAACACAGAGCATTGTGATTCATGGGCTGGGGCTCTACTGAACAGAGAAATGAGTGATGTTCCTTCAATGTCAGAACTGGGGGAGGCTGTAGAGGACCAGATATGTCCTCCACTTAACAGAGAGGTAACCTAAAGCCTGTGAGGCGAGATTGTTCAAAATCCCACAGCTAATTAGGGCAGAGCTGAGCCCAGAGCATTTCTTCCTCACCTCTTTGCTATACTTCTTAGGTTCCCACCTCACTCCTGCCTTTAACGGTGACTTTGGTGACACTTAACCTCTCTGAGCCCCAGGGTTCTTTTCTGTAGAATCGGGGAGCATGGAAGAGAACATTTTTGAAGGTTTCTTATAGAGTGTCAAGTGTTGATTACAATTATTCTCACCTTTAAACCTGACACGTTATAGTCAATAAAATTCCCATGTTATTAGGGAGAAACATAAGTCTCTGTGAAATTAAGTGAACTCCTTAAGATCATGAAGATCATAGAGTAAGAATCTTAATCTTGATTCCAGTGGTTTACCCAATGCACCCAGTTGTACGTAGAAGAAAATGAGAAAGAGCATGGAACTAATGACCAAGCCCACCAACACTCCCAGGACCCTTCATGCTGTTCCTGCCAGTTGAGACAGGGAGCTGCCATGTGCCTCCAGTCCCTTCCACCAATGGAGTACAGAGCAGGTGCCATGCCCGTAGTGTAGCCTGGCGCATTCTTTCATAGACTATCACATTTCCTTTTGCCTGCTAGTCAGGGCCCTGCCTCTAGAAAGGGACCCAGGCCAGTGCTCCAACCAGCTGCAGAATGAAGGTGCTTTTAGCTACAATACTCACCACATACTCAGGTGTCTGCCCCACCAAGAGAAAGGCATCGAGATACCCCAAATCACTCTCAGAACAGCCAGAGGATGCCCCAAAGTCAAAGGAGAAACTTATTTACAGAGATGATAGCTCACTAGCTCATTCTCATTTTCCTAGCCCAGCATTGCAGTTAGCCTTTCTGCTGGCATTTGCAAAGGCCATTCCCCCCATTTTGGATTCAGGACACTTCTCCACCAGCCCATTTTCGGAGCTAGCTGCACTGTCAGACATTTCTTTGGATATATGCTCACTCACACACATGCACACTGAGTCCTGTTACTTTTAATAAGACTTCTTTTTTCCCCCTTCTCTCCTAGAAATCCAATAGAGTTCTCTGCAGGGTAGAGGCAAGAAGAGAGCCACCCACGCCATTACAGACAGCAGAAAGGTCCCTATTCCTAGCTCATGTATTAACTCCCCTTTAATCATTTACTGGGTCACTCCCAGCATTACTTGGCCAGTTTCCTTGGCACTTGTTCATATCCAATGTAGCACTTTATAACGTGTAGCTTTATGTTCTTATTTAACTGTTTACTATGTGAAGAATCTTTCTTAGCTAGGATGCAGTGCCTCTGGGGTAGGAACTGTATTTGGGGCATTGGATATCTGAAATTCTAGGAGTCATGTAGCAATTTAAAAACTCCTTTCAAATGCTCATATGTCACTCACAGCAGTGGATCCTTTCAGTGTACCTTTTTCCTGGAAGACCCAAGTCAACTCTTACCCCTCTTTTAAGGTCCACTTCAAGTATTTTCTTTACAATGTCCCTGGTCTCATGCCCCATTCTAAGTGGGATCAATAACTCACTTCCTGTGTTTGCTCTCACGGTCCTTTATACACCTCTTTATTATTGCCTGATCATAATGGTTCATATTTATCTGTTAAATATCTAGATGTCTTTCCATCCAAGAGGTGAGCACCAGGTAGGTAAATATCAAAACTAGGAAGAGCTTCTAGGACAGTCTGGCATTTCAGGTATATGGGCATAAGGAGAAGGAAGTTGGAATTAGGTGGGAAAGGAAGGGAAGACTAATCCACGTGTCACAAATTCTTCCAGTAAAAATTCTCCTATTTGTGTCAAGTCCTGCATCCAGAAGGATCTCTCTGAAAAAGCACTGCTTTGGGGGAAAAGAACAGATTTCAAGAGGTGTGACACTGTCACATGGGAGTCAGACCTCTGTCTGTTTACCAGAGGGTTCAGTTTGGTAGGGAAAGCACCACTATGGGAAATGCCCAGGGGACACACAGCAGTTAAAGCCAGGTAGGCTGTGGCATCAAGGCACAGCATCATCAGCCTGCTCATAGCAGGGTCCTCATAGGAAGAAGGAGGTAAGAAACGGAGGCAGGGGGCTCTCAGCGCTGAGGGGAAATGCTAAGCAAGAAAGCCAACCAGACTAAAGTTTGAGACTCTGTTCCAACCCCAAAGGGAGGCTGTGTAGGTATACTTCACAGGAGTCCAGTAGCATGTAAGGATCACATTTCAGGGGAAAGAGAAATGCTTACAGACTATGTACCTGGCCCATGGAAAATCCCTGGGCACCAGACTAATCCCAGTTTCTGTCAGATAATGAAGGTAAGGGTTCCTTATAAGTTCTTGTCCTCATCAGGTATAGCTGAGGAATTGGGGTGAACTGGATCAGCATGGAGGGAGTAGGGAAGAGGGAGCAAAGCTAGATGGGGAGATTCACAGCCAGAAGGAAGGGTCCTTTCTTATTTTATAACCCACCCCCCTCCCGCACATCGAACAAACTGCCTGATCCATACCAAATAGTCAAGAGAAATTTGTTGGAGAGCAGTTTAGGAGTGAGAGAGGTTTCCAGACACCTTTCCATCATTTTGGCAGGTAACTCCCAGTTTTCCTGGCCAGACCCTGCTTACTGGAACCCTTTGTCCAATGCCACGAAGAAAATGCAATCCCCGCTCTGCACTGTTGCTCATTACCAAGAAAAATGACGGCTTGATAGTCTTCCAGCAAGAGCAAACAATCTATTTCATTTGGAAGTTTGGTAATTGATTAGGGCAATAGATTTTCTTCAGGGCAACCCCTCTGGGAGAGTCTGGCTTGGGTACAAGATTTACATACATCAGGCTCACTCTGCCTTCAAAATTTGTCTCAGAGGATGAGATCACAAGGCCATTATCAGAGTGAGTGCTGGGCTGGAAGAGTGGGGAGGCTGAGTGGAATTCCCAGACATCATTTCTCAACACTGAGGACCGTGTCTAGTTCAGAAGGCTTTCAAGTACTTTTCTGACAGTGACTTTTGGGTAAATCCATTGCCAAGGGTCAGTGTACTCTGGGCTGTGATCAGAGCATGTGCTTCTTTGAAGGTCTCTGCTGACCAGTCTTCAGCATAGATAAGCCCTGGAAACTTACCATTAGCCTGCATGGTGCCCAATTGGAGGGGTGCGCAGTAATGGCTACACTATTTATTCTATGGCTGCACCACAGCCTCAGTGAAATGATATCCTGAGAATATACAGTAAGTCCTCACTTAACATTATCAATAGGTTCTATGACTTTAAGCAGGATGACATCTCACAAAACCAATTTTACCATAGGCTATTTGATATAAACAAGAGTTAATTTCCTATATTATCTCATCAATGTTTTAACAAAGCAATGTTGAACAAAATGTTATTCAAGGATCTGCTGAGACCATTGTAGAGCTTAGCAGCCCAGCTCTTAGCAAATAGATGGTCTCTTATCACACACATCATCTGAGGCATGTCCTGATCTATATATCCCTTCCCCCAGCCTTTACTTCTCTCTCTGTGTGTCTCTGGGCCAAAACCTGCTCTAGGAAAAACTTTCAAACCTGTCATTTACCACCAAATGTAAACATAAATTATTATATCCTCTTTCTCAAAGGAATCTTCGCTTTAAGCCTTATCACTAACTCTCTGATTTAAAAATTTCCAGCATCATTGCATTGATAGAATGGAAGGGCATAGGGAGGGTGTATACCATGGACAGAGCACAGTTTATGATACCATTGTGTAATGATACTGCCTTTCTTTGAGTCACAATACCATCCTCTAAATCAGTTAGGGCCTATAGCATTCATACCCAAAGCTGACTGTGATACCTTTCATTATAATCACAGCAGTTTGAGTTAAGCCCCAAATACAAAGGTTGAAGAGTAAAAGTGTTTAGATCTTACCTACATATATGTAAAGAATTGATGGGTACCTAGGGCCCAGATGTCTAAGCATTCTCTATAAGAGTCAGGTCTGCACAGTTAGGGCCCTGTCCCCACAAATAGCAAGGACACAAAGGCATATCTCTGGGGCGGTCTGAAAAAACGAGATATTCATCTGGTCTGTGCCATTCTCACTGTACCTATTCAAACTCATGATGCAAGACATTTCTCCCTTCACCAGCTAAGGAGGAACTCAATTTTCATGGGAACCCCACAGACTAAAAGAACCCTTCTACTCCCCTCTCTACCTAGCATACACAGAGGTCTGCCCGGAATGGTGAAAAACTATAACCCTCTGTGTCCCTCCTTGCGTATGCACCCTGCCCCTTCTCCCCTATGGCAAGTAGTTCCATCTCCAGAATTAGAGAATTGGTCCTAATCAGACTAATAGTATCAACCACAGGTGGAAAAATAAAAATTTCCCCAAGAATGATACCATGGTGCTAAATATCTACATTGATAAAATGTAAATTTGGCCTTGAAGATGAACTTGCCATGTTAGATAAGTGCTATAGATGCCTTAGGGGAGAGTCCAAAGGTGGACAGACCTAAATCACTTGTTGAGCAAATGATGATATTAGAAAGTATACTGGTCAGTCAGCAAGTATTACTGCACATCTACCCAACGCTGGATTCTATGAGAAATACAAAGATAAATAAAGCTCAGCCCATGCCCTCAAGATTTAGGTGGGTACTCACTCATAAAATAACTATTGCTTACATGGCACTAAGGCAGCTACTAATATATCCATTAATAGCCACTAAAATATTAATTGATGTATTTATAAATGGACTTGTTCTATCCATTATGGCTACCTCCTTCCCACTGTTACCCAATTTATTAAAAATACACATTCAAGCACCAGATTCAGTGATTCTCTTGAAGCCTAATAAGAAAACAATAAGAATCCCATTAAACATTATGACAACTTTCTCCCAGGATATGTTGAGGGGGACATGTCACCCAAATAGGATTAGCGCTCCATCCATAGGCATGTTCAAGTACCATGTGAGGTGTGCTCGACACCATACCAGTGTCTGGCACTAAGTAATTTGTCAATAAATATTTGTTTGATGAATGAATGATTAAAAGTGGAAGAGTTTTCAAGTGATCTTAGTACAACTGCAGATTCTAAATATTATGATTTTAATGTAACTGCCTTGTCATACCAACTGTGACATCACTGAGTTAAAGTCAGTTTTAAAGAGCAATTATGGAGAGTATAGACAGAGTGTAAATTTGGTATCCAAAGACCTGGGCACTAAACTTGATTAATATTAACTAGCCAGGTTGATCTCAGGGGGGTCCTTAATTTTTTAAGTCTCTATTTCATTATGAAGTAGACTGGGAAATGGCAGTGCAGAGGAAGAGATGAAGCAAGAACATCCCAGTCAATACTTAGGCGCCCTCCATGGCTTATCCCACATTGATGGCAGACACATGGTGCCTGAGAAGGCAGGCCTGGGCAAAGCTACAAGTGGGGGAGGCCAGGGGGTTGAAAAACTGCACATACCAGGAAACAAGACCCAGAAAAAGCAGGAATTAAGACAGTCTGTTCTTGGAAATGAAGCGAGCATGCTCTGCATTCCTCTCCCCTAAGGTAATCTGAGGATGAGTGGCCTTATCCACCCAAACCATCCTGGTAATCATAGGAATTCCTCATTGTCAAAATTCAAAGCTGATACACAGTGTGAAATCTTAATATTGATAAGCAATTGAGTGAGTTATTGGTATTTTCCCCTAAATGCCCTTTCTGAGGATTCTCTTTATGAAACATTTGGACTTTTGGGACACAGGAGATCTGCTATTCTGAGTATAAGTCTGTGTTGATGCTGGGGTCAGAGTGGAGAATATTAAATTAATCTCATCCAGATGCATTGAATTTTTTTTTTGTTTCTCTTTCCTCTCACCACTCTTTCTTTCCTTCCTTCCTTGTTCTTTTAGCCAAAAGTCAAGCAACATTTAAAAATGAAAAGGTCACTAGAGCAATACTTTAGAAACCTTGGCTCTTCTCTAAAATTTGCCAGCTAAAATACGTGTGAACCTGGTGAGACCACTTATCTCTCAAGCCCTCAACATTCTCGTTTGTAAATGAAGGGTCTGAACAGATCTGTGATTTTCAGATGCTGCCTCAGGGCACAGAATGGGGAGAGAAAGATTAGAGAAGGAGTTTCCAAACCTCTGTTCTCCTCAATCGAGGAAATTCATTTCTTATCTCTTTTACATGAGAGAGGAGACTCCATAATAGTTCATTTCGGAAGAACAAATTGTGTCCTTTGCTTTTAAACACTAAATATTAGAAACCCACGGGGCTAGCCAGCTAATCTTGAAGGTTATTTTCCATTCTTGGGTTGTAGATTTCTACTATTTATTGAGTTTCTATCATGTGAGAAAAACTTTGTGCTCAATACTGCAGAGTAAAAAGGGGATACATGTAAGACAGAGTCCAGGACTCTGAGGGGACCACACAGCCCTAAGAGGAACCAGGGAGGTGAAATTTGTGTTGAGGGCACCAAGGGACACAGTGCTCTGGGAAAGAAGAGATCAGGGAGGGCTGTAGCCAGCAGAGAGAACATCACAGAGAGGTGAGACGAGTCAAGCCTTGGAGATGAGTGTATCGAGAAGAGAGGGCACATTGCAGACAGGGAGAGCTGCCCTTTCTCTCCTCTGTCCTCACTGCATGCAATTATGAGCTGGCACAGGGACACAGAGGTCAGCAAGACAGGCAGGGTTCCTGCTCCCCTGGAACTTACCGTTTGGGGAGATGTGGACAGCTCCCCACCAGACACTGTGGGCTCAGGGACTAGCTCCATTTGGTGGGCTTGATGGTGACGACAGAACTTTTCCCACGAATTCATCTGACCCTAGTTAGGTTGGAGCAGGCCGCCTGAGTCAGCAGCAGGGCAGACGAAATGACCTCCCAAAGTAACTTCTCATGAGACATGGCCCTGGTTGATTCGGTTTGGCTGGGATTCTGAGACATTCCAATATCTACCCAGAGGACAGGCCCTCGCCCCAGCCAGACTGACCTCAGCCTTGCCTCTCCCAATAGATAATTACGCCTTCAGGTCTCCAAAGTGGCCCCCGTGTGGGTGACCCTTGGAAGTGACATGCCGTTTTCTGATGGGAATTAAAGTGCCTGGAGTAGCCAAAAGGCTTCTCAGCAGGAAAGTTTGTTATTCTTTTAATTGCGGCATTAAACCCTGGGCTAGCATTACATGAATGTTCGTGCTGCTGTCCAGTTGCAGAATGAGCTTCTGACAGGCTTTATCATGGCCAGAGCCAGTCTGACCCAGAGGTGAGGGCGGCCACCAGTTCTTGGCTAGAAGTTATAAATCCTGGAACTCGAGGAACTCTGTACCCTGACCTCCCCTCCCAGAGCTTTCTCGCCTTTTGACTAATGCCTGACATTCTACCTCTCTTTTCCCTGGGAGAGAATATTATTAAGGTTCATAGGGGTGCAAAAAATGGAAGCTCACACGTTACAGAGGTGACTTAGAAAACAAGCAGCTTGCTCAACAGGACAGCTCCTATAAGGGTAATGTGCTTTATTGAAACTGTTGTAGATCATTGAACTGGAATGTCTAAATTAATACTATAATCTTATCTTTGTAACCTTCAATTAGATTTCATAACTCTAAAATAATAATCAATAATAATAAATAGAACTTCTAGATTCAATCTGCTTTCTACTCTATCATATAGAATAAGAAATAAGATGCATAATATATTTTCCCAATTGCAACCCCATGCTTTAAAAGAGCTGTTATCTACCAAACATAGATCACAGCTCTGGTTTATTATAGCATTTCGGAGACATCTTTAAGATACTCCATCTTGTTTCCATAGCTGATACAAATTGGATCCTGTTCACCAGGTGCTACACACTTTAGCTTTCATACTTTATTAAATACTGTGATTTTTTAAAAAATAGATAGTAATTCTTTTAAAAAGTTATACATCCATTGTTTGCATGAACTCCAGCATAACTCCTCTGTGATAGCATTTGTTTTTGGTCATTTGTTCATTTATTCGATCTAGTTAGCAACCAGATCTAGACTCCAGGATTATCAGTGGGAAAAAAAAAAAGATCCCAGCCCACTTTGGCAGTCTAGAGATGAAATAGACATATTAGTATGTAAAACAGCACTGCAACTGCTGGGACCCAGTAGTGACAGAAAGAACCCAGAAGAAAGGACTATAACTTCATGGGGACCCAGGGAGGGCTTCACAGAGGAGGGGTTCTCGTTGATGTCCTCTGAATTCAGCCACTAAAGACCAGGGATTAAGACATTATGACCACAGCTCACTTTCCTTTGCATTTTCACAAAAAGATGGAAAGTCTAGGGAACTAGAGTTGAAATTTTTTTCTAGTCCTTTTCTTATAGGAAAAGAACAGGTAGATCTGAGGCTTTTGGACACCTCTTCAATAGAGTGCCACCTTGGCTCCTTCTCCCTGGGAGCAAAGCAAAGGGTAGGCAAGCTGGTTTGCACAGGTGTCAGGAAAACAAGATGTGTCTACCATGCTCCTGGCAAGCTAAGAGACCCCAGCTGGCAGGGGGCCAGCCCAGTGGCATGTAAGCAGTCTAATACACAATCTAAATGCAAACGTTTGGGGCCCGTTTGGGGAATCAATTAACAATAAGCATATCCATCCATTTACAAAATAGCAGTGTGCTAGAGTATCCCCACATCGTAATTGGAAACTAAAATAATACCAGGAGGAATAATCATTAAAAACTCTTCTCCAAAAAGCCAAGAATAATATTAAGAAAATAAAAAATGTCGTTCATCTGCAGAGTTATATCCTTAGGGAGGCAGCGCAGAACAGACTAACAAGCAACTGAATCCATGTATAAATGAACTGAAATCCATGAAGGTGAGGAAAGGAGAGGTGGGGCATGAACTAAAAAAAATCTCCCTTGCAGATTAGCTACCCTGAGCCAGGCGTAGTTCCATTTGATCGCTTCTTGTAGGAGATGGAATGCTCGGAGGCTGGGCATGACCCTCAGGGGAAATTATTTGCCCATTCAAAGTCCCCAGTGTTAGTTCTGATCTTGGATCACCCTCTCCCACTTTCACACCCCCATGCCCATACGTGAGCATGTGCCAACACACACACACACACATACACACACCCCTCACTCACTCATCCCCTGGGGGAATCTCAGACACATCATTCACTGTTAGCTACTAGCTGAGGAACAGTCCCTGGCAGAGAACTAATTGGGATGAAGGGACAGGGTAAAGACAAAAAAGGTTAAGAATTTATAAACCACAACCTGAGCACTTGGCATTCAAAAAGGTGCTGAGCCAAGTATCTTCTGGCTAATGACTCTAAGAAATTAATCTAAAGGTTCCAAGAAACCCCACCATGCCCTGGCTTCAGGACCCGCAGCTGTGAGAACACTTTGGGTTCCACTCTAAGGTGAGGTCTCTGAGTGAAGCCAAAGGTGGGCGGAGTCCTGAGTTAAGAACTAACAGGCTGCTGCCACCAGGCACTCAGCAGTGGCATCGAGCTACTCACCTAGCTCCTCTGGGCTTTGGCAGACATTTGCATACATGGATAGAAGCTACTGCTACTTTCACACACTGAAAAACATACCCGTGGCATGCTCAGAGCTCTGTGGACCAATGGACCTGCCTTGTACATATCACTTCTTTTACATTCCCTGAGGGTGGGAACCATATCTGATAATGTCCATGGAGACAAATGATTCTTTAACAGTAATCTTGGAATGAACCATTCAACCCTGCTAGACTCTGCTTGGCACTACTTCCCCCATTGGTGTGAATAATCCAGATGTGGTTGTTGGAGAAGCAAAGCCCATTACCAGATAGGCATTGAGTTCCTAAGGTGTAAAGCTCAAACTAAAATCTCAAAACTCTCTTCAAAAATATGAGCAGACTACACACAGTTGTCAACAGATCACCTGATAGAGAACTAGGGTGCCGGGTCCATGCCTTACACTGCTTGTATCCCCCACAGGGCCTGGCACAATGCTTTTACTCAGTACTAAGTACTACGTGAACACCTTTTGAATAACTGATTAAATGTATTTAAAAATGCACTTCTTTCTGGTTTTTTAATTAAAATTTATGAAATAAACTCTGCATGTAAAATGAGTTAGATCTTCATGGAAAAGTATTTCTCTGGGAGTTTACATCCTAAAAAGGTGTGGCCCATAGGTAAGAAGCAATGTGGTGTCATGGGGAGAGCATGAAATTTCAGCATCAGGAAAGGGGGTTCTGACACATCTAGCTGTGTCACCTGGGGCAGTTCACTTAACCTCTGGGAACTTTCATTTCCTACTCCCTAAACTAGAGGTAACAATTTACCTAATTTGTAGGTGATTGTGAAAAGATCAGGGAAGAGGCTTGGTGATGGCAAAGCCCTAAGCAAACATAAAGTTTTATTATAATGATTATTACTATTGTAGGAGGCCTGCATTCCTTTTCTTTGAATGACAAAGATGATTTTCCTGTGCTCACATTGAGCAGGGGCTTTGTGTCCCAGAGCTTCTTCCAGCAGCAGCTGTGACTGTGTGCACACCGCCTGCCACCTCCCGTGACGTTCTCTGGGATCCCAACAACTGACCCAGCAAGACTGATGTCTGTGACCAACTAACAGGCCCACCTGTGAGCTAGACCCACACCCTGCACCTCCATCACCCCAGCTCTTGATCAGGTGACCTGCCAACAGTCATGTTTAGTACATTATATTAGTATGTTATATTAGTTTCAGGTATACAACATAATTTGTATATATTGCAAAATGAGCAGCACGATAAGTCTAGTTAACATCCATCCACATACGTAGTTACAATTTTTTGTGTGTGATGAAGACTTGTAAAACCTACTATCTTAGCAATTTTTAAATATATAATACAGTACTATTGACTATAGTGTCCATATAATGTAATGCTGTACATTACATCCCCTAGACATTTATTTTATAAATAAAATATTGTACCTTTGATCCATTTCACCTACCCCTCACCCTCCACCTCTGATAACCACCAACTTGTTCTCTGTATCAGTGAACTTGGTTTTGTATTTTTTATTTGTATTTATTATTAGATTCTACATATAAGTGAGATCATATGATATTTTTCTTTCTCTGTCTGACTTAATTCAAACTTAGCATAATGCCCTCAAGTTCCATCCATGTTATCACAAATGGCAAGTTTTCCTTCTTTTTATGACTATTTGGTAAAGTAGTATTCTATTAGTAGATAGAATAACAGGTAGATGATAGACAGACAGACACATCTTTTTTATTTATTCTTCTATCAATTAGAGAACTAACACTTAGGTTATCTTTGCTATTGTAAATAATGTTGCAGTGAACATAGAGATGCATATTTTTTTTGAATTAGTGTTTTGTTTTCTTCAGATAAATACCCAGAAGCGGAGCTGCTGGATCATATGGTAGTTCTATTTTTAATTTTTTAAGGAACCTCCAAACTGTTTGTGAGAATGTCTGCAGCAATTTACAATCACAACAAAGGTGCACGAGGGTTCCTCTTTCTCCACATCCTCACCAATACTTGTTATTTCTAAGTCCCCATATTTTTTAAAGGAATTTTGAGATTTTAGTTGGGGCTTTCCATCCGGTAGGGACTCAGAGTCTTATTTGATGATGGTCTTTGCCTCTACAACAGTCACCTCTGGATTATCCACACAGATAGAAGGAGTGGTGCTGGGCAGAGTTTTGCAGAGTCAAATGTCTCATTCTGTGATTATAGTAAAGCATCTTTTTCCAGCTTTGTCTGCAGCATTATGCTAAGTACTCTTAGGAACACAGAAAACTTACTCTTCAAGAGTGTCCAGGGTAGGAACATAGAAGCACAAAAGCAGACCTGTCGTGGCTCCATAGTGAGGTAAGTGTGATGCAGCTCAGAAGCCAGAGAGACTAGTGCCGGGAGCTTGAACGTTTGGTAGAAGCAGGAGAGAAGAGAGAGAACGTTTAAGGCAGGAATAGTAGACCATTTGAAAAGAAAGCCTATTCTTTTTCTTTTCTTTTTCTTCTTTTTTACTTACCTGTCAAGGGGAATGGACTTACATGTGAGATTATGTCTGGCTCAAGTGATCTTCGGAATTCATGGTATTTCTTAAACCAGCAAGTTACAAAGTTTAACATGCACCAGAACCAGTGGGTGAGTGTGTTAAAAATGTAGATTGCTACAGAATCAGAATCTCTGGGGTTGGCACCCCAAGTCTGCATTTATACCAAACAGCCAGGTAATTTCTGAGAGATGCAGGAAGGGGTCTGAGTGTGCTCTTTTTGAGGGGAGGGAGCTTAGAAGGCAAGAACATTTACCCAGAGCCCTGTGGGGAAACTGGTCCCGAGTTTACTCATTGAGCAGACATCTTTTTTGGGTGCAACTTGTCATGAAGGAAAGAGAGTGGGGCATTAGGAGATGCAAGTTCTAATTCTGCCTTGACTATTTGCCCCTGATTAATGTTAAAGCACTCATGTACTTTTTCTGACCCTCAGTTTGCACATCTTATGACTGGAGACAACAAGCCCCCCTCAATAGGAGTGTGTTTTATTCACTTAAGTGTCCTCACTGAACCCCTCCCCCCTTATTGTGGATTTCAAATGTAAGTATGAATGCTAAAGCACCTTCAGAAAGATAAAGCACCCTAGGAACACTTGCATCATGTTATGGGTATGTTGTGTTCAGAAAAAGAAGCATTTCTTAGTGTTGGCCTTGTTATCCAAAGCAGCTAAGCCCTCGAAGTGTAGACACCAAGAACTCATGAGAAAATGGCTAGCTTGCAGTGATAAACTTAAGAAGGTAGCCCTGGCAGGCTTGCCCTTAACATTTCAGACCAGGGCGAGTTTCAACCTTGACATCCTAGGCGCAGCAGCTTCCCAGCAGCATCCCTCAGTCCCCGTCTCTAATTAGGCTTGAGATGGCCTACAGCGAGGGGCGGGGACACTCTTTCATAACTCATTACCAGGAAGGGAAAGGCCACCGAGCACACTTAATTCTGTACTGACAGTTCCCAGGAAACAAGCCTAGTTCTCCACATTCCTTTTAAAGAAGCTGATGGTTTTGGTAACAGGACTTTCTTCAGGAAATTTCACTCATGTATTCAGTCATTCACTGTAGACCACAAATATTTGTTGATTTTTTCATCGTGCTTGTTGTTACTGCTATTGTTGTAGTTTGCCACGCGTTGATGATGTTTGCTTGCTTGCTTGCTTTCCTCGGGCTTTCATCTGATTTCTCAATTCTCAATGATGTGGGGGTCATTGGAAAATCATATTACCCAACAGCCACACCCCATGACCTTGGACAATAGAAGTCAGGAGACATTTTTAAGGACTCCTGGTTTTAACAGTATGAATTGCTTAGGGTTCCCATCGCTGCTAAATTCTAATGCAGAGCACACCACCACTTTGTATGTGAGCAGCCAAAAGACTGATCTATTTAGTGCTGAAGCCAGAAGCAGTTCAAGTACCTTACCACAAATGGTCTGCAATAGGTTCTGGTCTACACAGGTCACTGATGTAATGAGAACTCAAGGGTCTCCATTTCCCAAGCTGAGGACAATTGTAGCTGATACATTGTTTGAAAAAGGCATTAAGTATATAAAGAGAGGAAATGCCAAGAAAGTCCTGCCCGTTCCCATTACTGCACTGGGTCACTGAATCAGGTAACCCAGCCCAGACCCCTGTCGGCGAACATCAAGAAGACAGGTTACTCAGGACAGCAGCAACTAGAGTCCCTTGGTAGCCACCATTCTCTTCCCCCACCAAATCCTCCCTAGCTTTAGAGACATGGCTCAAATGATGCATCCTGCCTATGACCCGTCCCAACCCACATTAGCCTCTGTTCTGCAATGGCGTCTTGTTCGGTCCTCTGCTGAGGGCTTTCTTTGGGGATGTCATTCCACTTTTCCTGGAGTGTCTGGGTCTCTAAGTCACATTTGTCAAGTACTTACCCAACACTAGGCCCTTTGTGCAGATTTTATCATTGAATCCTCACATTGATCCTATAAAGAAAGTTTTGTTATCCTTATTTTGCAGTTGAGAGATGCATTGAAGTTAAGTAACTTGCCCAAAGACACATAATTTATAAGGGGTGGAGCATGAATTTAGCCTCCAGACTGATGATTATAAAACTAGGATGCATCTAATACCTCTCCTTCTTGGCTTTGGAAGGATTAGCAATGACAAATGTACAGTTCCTGGGATGGAGTCTGGAATTTGTAGTTGCTCAATAAGTGATCCTTATTATGACTATTCTCATCCTTGAACAGTGAGTCTTAATTGTTTACAAATCTATCTTCCTCTTGAGCCTGGAACAGAGAGTGTATTTTATTCACCGAGTATAGTCAACACCCCCAGAAACTGTCTGGGTACACAATGCCTTGTATTCGTGAGGTCCTCAGTAAATGTCTGTTAAATTGCATTGCATTGTATTGAACTCAACTAAGCCTCAAAGACCTAGCAGGGTTTGAATAGGGTGGGAAGAGAAGACAAAGGCAGTAAGAGGAATGTGCACTTGACCCACTGTGGGACGAGTGCTGCCGGAACCTAAGTGAAATGGAAGGTTGGACAAGAGCTTGAGGAAGCTCAGAGAAGCCTGATCACCCATGATAGGCAAGGCACACTGACCTCAGTCCCTCACACAGCCCATACAGGGGATCAGCAGGCAGCACATGTGCATGAAACTTTGTTCTTCCCCTTAGTTCAGGGCTCCTTTAAGAGAGGAGGTGAGTGATATTTTGGCGGCAAGAACAAAGGCCCAGAAATGAAGACACACAGGTGCAGACTTAACTCTGCTAAGCCCTTAAATGACTCACCTGCCTTCTTTGGCCTCAGTCTTCCCATATATAAAAGAGATGTCAGCACCACAGCCTGCTGCATTCCATAACTCTGTGACTAAATGAAGTTTAAAACTCAGAGTGCCTTTTCTTACAACTCTGTAAATAGTTGCTCTACCATAGTACCAACTATCATCCCATCAGCTAATAACAGACAGCTTCTCTGCCTGGATTGGTGTCAGTCACCTTAGAAAATATAAGAGGAGTAGAAAATACAAGCCCCTGTTTTCAAACAGTCTAAATCTAGTATGGAAACCAGAACACTTCTAAAATCACTGGGGAGGAGCAAGGTGATGGGCACTTAATGCTCATTTGCAAGCTCCAGGATTAGCTGTCCCCAGCTGGAATCCCTGCAGTTACACTTCCCTCTGACCTCTGGACAGCCAGCATGTGAGGCTGGAGAGAGGCATGCAGGATGGGAGTCTCACAGAGGGGTTCCCAGGGTTTGACCCACATTATGACAAGTGAGGGCAGCAGAGCTCAGAAGCCACGGGAAACAAATGGCTCCCAGTGGTTTTCTCTTAAGGCATTAGACTTGCTCCCAGTCCTTCCTAAATTGGTGCCTACCCAACTGGCTTTCTAGCTGATTCTCCAGGATAGCAAAGACACTCCCTGCCCAGAGTCATCAAGAAGGCCATTCAAGGACAGGCTGGATGACCCTTGGCTTCCACATCTGAAGATCTGTGTACCTTCAGTCTCACTTACTGAAATGATACTGGCAATGCCCAGGCTAGTTCTGAAATTCAATGAGAAACACCTGATTCTGGCTGTTTTGCCGTGTCCTGGACACCTCTTCAGATATTTCTTGCTTCTGTATTCTGTAGCTCTCCCCTCCTCCCCCACCTTGCATTCTATACTTCTATATAGTAAATTTCTCCACTTTTGTTTTTCTTCTCTGAGAGTCCCTGTCACATCCACTGTGATGGCCTGCTGCTCCCCTCTATAGCCCCTGCAACTTGACCTTGAGTATAGTGCCTGGCCACTGGCAGCACTCAGTAAATATTTAATCAGTCGGTCAGTCAATCTATCAATCAGTCAATCAATCAGTCAATCCAGAACATTCAAAATAGATGGAACAGATGTCTGGGAAGGCCAGGGGTCAAGTCCAGCTTTGCCCTAACTATCAGAGAGCTCTGGCTCCTCTCTATCTCACCCTGGTCCCTCCATATTTTTAAGTCAAGACACCAATCAGATCCTCTTACATTAGGACAACTTTTCATGCATCTAGGAAACAACCACAGCCATTATCCCATTTGAGGCTGCTGTGTACAGTGAAAATAGCACAAGACTTGGACTGGAATCCTAGTTTCTGCCTCTTACCAAACCTCATACCTTGAGCAGGTTACTTAATCTCTTTAAGGTCTAGTCCCTCATATATAAAACAGAGATAATATTCATTTCAAAGTGCTGTTGTCAGGATTAAATGAGAGAAAGCATTCAAGTGCCTGTCCCAAATACGGATGCCTACAATCGCTATACCTTGCCTAGGAGCCACAGGGCAGGCACGGTCACTCCTACCCCATCACCACTACCAATTAACAGATGGAGAATCCCAAGCTGAGAGAGCCAGTGAATGCTCTGCCCAAATATGTGGCAGAACCAGGAAAAGAACTTGGCCTCATCTGGTTTCCCAGAAACTCCAGAGATGCAGCACATGCCACAGGGTCATGCTGTCTAGCTCAGAGCAGTGCACAGCATCATAAAAACTGTTTCTGGTACAAGGGCTGCCACCCATGAGTTGTATTTGGGCAAACCACCTGATTCATTCATCTGAATTTCAGGACTTTCTATATTTCAAACTGAGAGCAAGGGACCCATACCGAGCACTCAGGATATTTTCAGTGATGCCATGAGAAGATAAATGTTTTAAGTAATATCAGTTATTAGGCATCCACAGCATGGTATATGTTATTTCTCTTCCTGAAGTTAAAAGTTTTTCCCACACATTTTGCCTTGTCCCATCCCCAGGCCAACCTTAAGATAAGAGGCCTCTGCCCTTTTTTCTGACCTTGACACTTGGGGAGGTTTCTGATAGGACTAATGCAGGAGACTTACAGCATCCCACCTATCATCTGACCACACATGGTCTCCAAAGATAAAATAATTTGAGAATTCCAAGGCAGACAACTGTGTGTGTGTGTGTGTGTGTGAGAGAGAGAGAGAGAGAGAGAGAGAGAGAGAGAGAGAGAGAGAGAGAGAGAGAAAGAATGCACTTTCTTATTATCAGATAAAATGGCATAAAGTATCCTCCCTCTACCCCTGCCCATTTTTAAACTCTCCCTCTCACCTGCCTGTGGGTTCTTTAAATGTGTTTCTGAAACAAACAGAATAACTTGTAGTTAGTCACAGAAATAAGCAAATGAAACATGGGCCTCATGAGATCAGCCCTGGCATCCCATCTCCTCATCTCCCTTTCCCAGGAAGGGTCAGGTGGATTGTGCTTGCAATGAACTATTGATTATCGTGCCACTCATACAGTCCACCTAGCATGTCTTGAGAAATGTCCCTTCTCCTACCACTTCCAAACTCCCTAGGGACATACAACTTACATATTCTTTGACTCTATTTCTTTTTATTACTGGTCATTAACTCTTTCGACTTGCATTGAACATATGCTAAAGCCCTTGGCCCAGATTCAGAAATGGCTTTTATTAAACACTAGTGATGAAAATATGCTTATATCACCCATGATAATTTCAAAATACACACAAATGTAACTGGTCTATTTGCTGTGCATTCTGATCAATGTTTTATAAATCTGCTCAATAATTATTTTCACATTTTAGATAAGGCTCTTAAGACCAGGGGTATATTCTGATAGTGTCTAGGTGAACTATGGGCTATGAACACACCCAATGCAACAGCAACTCTAAATTTTCAATCATACAAATTCAACTTAAAGACAGATGTGCCATTTTTTAACGCAGCTGGTGGCAGCCATTTTGTTTTGAGGTGTTTGCTGAGACACAATGGACTTCAAGGTGTATCTTGTTAATATTGCAAAAGTCTCATCAAAATCAACCCACTCATATAAAGGATATTTGTATGCAAAAAAAGGGAATTTAAAATGTTAAGTTGTCAATAAAAGCATCATTTTACTTGGTTAAATGAAGAAAGAAGGCATAAAGTATTGGGATGTTCTTCTCCATATGAGAGACAGTTTCAGAGAAAATAAACTGATATTGCAGCTGTAAGTATTTGGGTTTTGCAGGGAGGATCTTCAGTGTAGCCAATCTTAGCCTGTACAACCATTCTCTTCCCAACAGTGACCTCTCATGGTTTACAGTCACTGGGATTTCCCGCCCAGCTGAAGGGAATAAAAAATCCTCTCTGCTGGTATAATATGAGAGAACCATATGTGACATGGCCAGCAGTCACTGTCAGGGTGCTTTGACACTGCAGCAAAATGTTAATTCCTAATTCTGGTGCCTAATTGGGAGGCGGTCTCTTCTAACCAACAGGTAATGCTGTCAGATGTCCCTTCCAATCAGTAAACCCAGACTAACTGTTCTTGGCATTGTGGAGACACAGGAGGAAGAATCACTTGATATCTGAGTCAAGAAGCTTGTAATTTACTTGGAAAGATAAAGAAACTAACCAGAAAATCCAGTAAATGGAAAGCACTAGGGCCAAACTAGTGCTTCAGATAAGAAGCAATATTGGAGTGAACTTGCGAGGTCAGTGAAGAGTTACATGGTGGATAATATTAGAGAACTGAGCCTAAAAGAGGGGGAGGTGGGAAGCATATCTGATTTAGCTGTTACGGTATGTTCGTGCAGAAGAGGAAGAAGAAATAAATACATTATGGACAAGCAAAATGGAGCAAGATTGCAAAGACCTTATAGTCCAGTTAAGGGGTGGGTCTTAACTTTCTTGATCTTTTATGACAATCTGGAGCAGGGACTTTATAGGCAAGGAGGAAGCTGCTATGAAATTCACCATGACCCCCCCACAGAACACAGATCAAGGGAATGTAATTAAAAGAGGAGAAACTGGACAGGAAGAAGATTCTTGAAATCAGAATAATAGATGCTGGGTGTAACAATGGAAAGTCATGAACATAAAATGTCAGAGCTGCAAGGATTTCAGGTGTAATCTACTAAAGCCTTCATTTCATAGTTCAGGAGACTAAGGCCCAGAGAAGGGCATGTCTTGCCCAAGGCCACACAGCTAGTAAATGACAGAGCTGAGATCTAGTATCTGCTCCCAGGAATCGTCCAAGAAAAGAAAGCATAACTTTCTGTCCTGGGATGGCAGATTTATCGATGTACTAATGAGATGGCACCTCTCAACTAATGAGAGCACTGGTAAATTCAAGACATGAGATGATTTGGAATAAAGTCACCCTTATAATCCCATTTTCCATCTCTAAAACCTTAATAGCATCCCCCTTAGATGTCTTATTTGTTGTAGATAATGTTATCAAAAATAGCTTAAGAGAAAAACAAGACTACCAGTTCTCCCATAAAACGGGCGGTAGCAACAAAATTACATAAATTACCCAATTCATACCTTAATCTAGTCAACTTTTTCTGCAAGAAGAAAGACACGTTTAGAGGAAAAATATAAATCTACATGTTTTCTACAGAGCTACATGAGCCCATCTGCCCTAATATAAAACTGTCTTTCTACTTTTATATTTTCAAGTTGGAACTAGACATTTTTTTCATCTTGCAATGTCAGCTTTATTTTTTCCTAATACCAGTGGCTCTCATACCTACTTTTAGTTCTGATTTTCCATATCTAATCTTCTCTAGACCTTGGCAACCATCTGTGGTTAAACCTGTTGGAACTGTGTGTTGAACAACAGACAATAAACTGCTGCATGAGAGCCTGAGGGGAAAGAGGAGTACATGGGCTTTAGTTAGAACAAAAACTTTCTGGGAAGCTATTTCAGCTGTTCAGATGAATTTTGTATTTGCACATGGGGCCCCAGGTCCAAGCTGTTACTAGTCTGGCCTCTGAATAAATGAAGTACTGAAATATCATTTTGACATTATTCTTGGTAAGATGAAGCATTCAGGTTAACTACAGTCAGAGAAGCCCCAAGTATTCTGCTACATAAAAGTTCCTACAAAACTAGAAATATTTCAAGTTCAATGGTGTGCTTTGAAAACTGGTGATGCTACTCATTCTATGTGATCAATTTCCAAGTCTATGTGAACTAATGTGTTTGATTGTTGCATCACCCTGGTGAGGGAGGGCTCATTGGAATTCACCCTCCTTTTGTTTAAAGTCCAGAGGCCAAGGTCAGAGACTTGTTTCAGAATAGGTCAAATGAAGCCAACTGGAAAGCTGGAGCAGTAGTAATCTCACCCAGAGGTTTGCATTTGAGCCCTACTTTTTCTAATGACTAAACCTGGCACAGCAGTCTTATAAAGCCAACATGCCAGACTCAAGAATCCAAATCAAGAAGAGAGTGGAAAAAAAAAAGAAATACCCTTGTTTAGGGTCTGGAGCAGTCATGAGCTTTGAGGCTTCACATGAAAGAAAGTGCATTGAAATTGTGGCTTTGCTTAGGGGGACACTTTGAGTCTTAGCAAGTAAAGCTACATCATGAAGAGTTCATCTTGTATGCATTCGCTCTTCTAATTCCACTCTCCACTCCTCCTCACTGCAGATTATTTACTTAAAAAATCTCATTGAAGTTGGAGGGATAATTCTACAGCAGAGTAGCAAGTCTTAGGAATAAGGAGCTAGAATGGGCCCTAACACTAACCAGTTCAATGTCCTGGAGAGGTGTGTTGACTTGCCCAGGATGGCAAAGCTGGTTAACGACTACATCAGAACTAAAACTCGAGCCCAGTAATTGTTCCACCTGCCATGTTTCAGTCAGGATGCCAGCATGACTGAGTTTTTGGTTGAGCTCTCTTCTCTTGCTGTGCCCTCACACAGCAGAGACAATCATCTCTCTTGTATTTCTTTTTACAGGGGCACTAATCCCAATCATTGGGTCTTTAACTCATGTCCTAATTATCTCCCAAAGGCCCCACATCCTAATATTATCACATTGAGGGTTAGGATTTCAACATATGAATTTTTGGGACACACAAACATTTAGTCTATAACAACATGTAATATTGCTTTAAGAGCTGCTTCATTTTATTTCACCAAAAACACTTGAGATGAAGGTTTTGTCAATTTAATCCTTTAATGAATAATTGTAATAATAGTTTAAAAGCGTACCCTTAAATTAAAAGTATGTCACGTCCCAAAGGAACTTTAGAGTTTATCTGGTCCAAATTTCACATTTTATAGCTACTTGTTCAAGGCCAACCAAGGGATAAGGTGGGCCTTCATGGAGGCTACAGAACCTTGGCAAATGGTCGAAAATGGAGCAGGAATCTATAAAATGATAGATTTTGGAACCTCAGAGATAATTAGTCCTACCTTACATTAGATAAAGAGAATTCTGAGATTAGACAGAAGAACTGGCTAGTTTCTGGTCAGTTAATGGTAGAGCTGGCTCCTAAATCCTGGAGCCATTATTCTCAGCCTTAGATTCTGTTCACTGCACCACAGGACATCTTTGCAGCCATTGATGGAAAGAAAAAGAACCGTATCCTTCAAACATTAGTATATTGTAAAATCTGAGTTCACTGGAATTTTCAGGAAATGAAGCATTCTAGTTAAATGAATTAGCTGATTAATGAGACCCAAGGTCTGTTACGTGTCTGTAATTCTTGTCCACTATCCCATCTGCTATGCTACCTGATCCTTCACAGAGAGGCAACCAGAAAGCTCTTTCTATTCCTGCTCTGGGTTTTGGAAATCTTTCTGGAGTTTCAGATTCATGTTTCCTTTTTATACTCAGTCTAGTTGAGTGAACATCACTGGGCCTTTGTTTTCTGATGGAGGATCTCGCTAGCACTGTGTAACACTTGCTATTAATGACAAGGCTGAGATGGATTATTTTACGCACTCCTATTATTTCTGACAACTTTTCCAACTTGAGCTGAATGTGACAAATAGACAAAGATTTTCATGAAAATATAACTCATTTCTTCCTTTTTCTAGTCTGGAGTAAATGTGATGGGAACAAAATTTAAGAAATTAAGACTCGTTGGGTTCCCACAGTATGCAGGCTCAGGTCTTCAGTGACATTCTCATTGCATCCTTCTCAATGCCTGTGACATCTGTATTTCCATTCTCATTTTTCAGATAAGGAATCAGAGCTTTGGGGAGGTTAAATAACTTTCCCAAGCTTGCACAAGTAAAGAGTGATGGGGCTGGGATTTAACCTGTCTCTGAGTCCATGGTTAGCCATGACTTTGTAAGGGACCAGGGGTATATTTCTAACAGTTTGACATGGAACAAAAGCCTCAATGCTAACAATTCTAAGTGGATGCAAAATGGCAACATTTGTGGTTCTTTATCTTTGGGAGGTCACTCTTCATGCCTGGGTCTGTTTTCTCCTCTGTAAAATAGGAAAAGGAGAGACATGAACTAAGACCCTTTTTACTAAGCAATCCTTATCCCTCAGCATGAGTACATTTTCTTTGCCATAGTTTGACTTGGAATCAGAAGCTATGAAAGAGGCAAATCTGTTTCTTGTCATCTGAGAACATTTAATCAGAAAGACATCATGGCAATGAATGAGCAAGTCCAGAACAAATGGATGAGATGAACCATCTACATTTTCTCAAGCCAATAGACTGCACATTAAATGGAGTTAAAAAAGCCAGGTATTCCAGACTTTAACCTTCTAATACAGGGATGCTAAGAGCATTGACTTCCTTCCTCTTAAGCTGTCCAAGAGGGCTTCTTGGAAGACATGAGATTCATCATATTGTGTGTGAGAGAGAAAACATCTTGGAAAGAACCAAAGGTGGTGTGTTCTAATAGTCTATCAGTTCTGCGAGAAGGCTCTGAGACAGAATGAGATGGTCTTAAAGAAGAAGGCATAAAGTGTGTGCGGGTTTCCTGGGGCCACCAGAACAAATTACCACCAACTAGGTAGCCAAAAACAATAGAAATTTATCCTTTCTGAGTTTGATAAGATGAACATCTAAGATCAAGGCATTGGCAGGATTGGCTCCTTCTGAGGGCTCTGAGAGAGAATCTCTTCCGTGGCCCTCTTCTAGATTCTGGTGATGGCTAGCAATCCTTGGCATTCCTTGACTTGTAGACACATCACTTCAGTCTGTGCCTCTGTCCTCACATGTTGTTTCTCCCTTTGTGTCACTATCTTCTTCTTCACAGAACAGTCAGTTGTATTGCATTAAGGGCCCACCCTTTTCTAGTATGAACTCATCTTAACTTAATTACATTTTCCACAATTCTATTTCCAAATAAGGTCACATTCTAAGGTATTGAGGGATTGACACTTCAACATATATTTTAGGGGGTGGGGGGACACAATTCAACCCATGACAAAGTGAGAAAAACAGAGAGGCTATATGTGAATAGCAGCAAAAGACCAGGGAAGTTAAAACAGGCAGGTTTGCTGGATTGGGAGGGCAGTGAGTCTGAGTGCTTACTAGGTGGGCAAAGATGGATCAATCAAATACATTCCCTGAGTTCTGGTCTCAGCAGGGCCTGTCACTGGATGCTGCAGGTGGAACATTGTCTCATGCCTTCAAGGACCTTGCAGTCTAGACCTTACAAGGAGAGGAACAATTCAGATCACAATGCAAAGGCTCTCAGGGACATCCTTCCTCCCTCCCTTCCCTATCTTCCTCTGCCCTCCTGCCATCTTTCTCATCCCACTTTCCTCCTTCCTTCCTTCCTTCTTTCTCTTCTTCCTTTCTTCAACAGATATTTATTGATTATCATTATGTGCCAGTCAGTTCTAGGTGCTCTGTTCTACATGCTGGAGATACCACCATAAACAAAATAGAAAATAGTAACAGAAACATCCCTGCTCTCGTGGAGCTTACATTACCAGCAGAGCTGGGCAATAAGCAGTAAGCCTAATAAACTATATAATACTTTTAAAGATTTTAACTGCTTTGTAAAAGAGGTTGAGAAGCAGAGTAATGAGGCCTGGGAGATCAGCTGGACTGCAAATTTTTATTTGGAGCATTGTGATTTGACTTACATTGGGATCACTGGCTGCTGATTAGAGATTAGACAGTAGTGTATTGGCCATCTGTATGTCCTCTTTAAAGAAATGTCTGTTCAGGTCCTCTGCCCATTTTTTAACTATGTCATATACCTGAAACTAATATAATATTGAAAGCCAACTGTAATTGAAAAATAAAAGTAAATTAATTTTTTTTTAAAAAAGAATAGACTGTGGTGTCCACAAGAGGGTGCAGGAAGTAGGTAGGAGGCTGTAGTTCTCATCCAGGTAGGAATGGCCACCAACTGACGTGGGAAGGGCTGCAGAGGAAGCAGTGTAAGGGAATGATCAGGAGTTTGGTTTGGAATGTAGGGCTAAGGTGTAAAAGAGGCAATTGGATATATAAATCTGGAGTTCAGCAGAGAAGTCTGAGTTGGAAATAAAAATTTGGTGTCATCAACATATAAATGACATTTGTGTTAGTTATCTCTCACTATGTAATATTTTATTCCCAAACTTAGCAGCCTAAGTCTTGGAATCTACTCACACAGTTTCTGATTGTTGTCAGCCTTCAGTTCCCTGACCTGAAGGGCAGCTCACACAACATGGCAGCTTGCTACCCCAAGACTGAAGTAATTCAGGAGAGGAGGAGAGAGGAAAAAAGACAGAAGCTGTAGTCTTTTTATAACCTAATCTCAGAAGTGACGTGCCACACTTCTGCCATATGCCGTTAGTGACAGTATCAGCCCTAGTACAGTGTGAAAGGTACAGGATGTGAAAACCGAGAGGTGGAGATCACTGGGGTTCATCCCGGAATCTGATTCCCTTGTTATTTAAGGCCATGAGACAGAAAGAGATCACCAAAGATCCCTCTTCCTTCCTTTCTCCTTTCTTTTCTTTTTTCCTTTTTTCTTTCTTTCCTTTTCTCTGTTTTATCCTCCATCTCCTCCTTCCTGCCATATAGTGGTGGATCACCTGTACAACAGGCCTATGTAAGGTCATTGGGAACAGGCCTATGTAAGGTCACTGGGGTCAGAGACAATGTAAATGTGATCTTTGTGCCTGAGGAGCTCTCGGGGATGGTAAGCAAATAACAACACCCAGCAGCATAGTGTCCCAAAGCTAGACAGACAAGATGCCCTGGGAGCCCAGAAGAAAGCAGTGGACCCTAGGATATGGGGATTCAAGGAGAGTTCACAGCAGAGTATGGAGACACTCAGAGCAACCATTGGAGTCTAGAACATTTAGAAACAAGTTCAGGGAGAAAGTTTGGGACCCAAAGTAAGTACTTATGAGGAAGGTAAAACTAAGGCCTCCTCCCCACCCTGGCCTTGGGCTCTTTCTGTCAGGTGGGATTACTCCCTACTTCTAAAACCCTTCTACCATGACATGGTTACTTACTGCCATCAGAGGTGGCACCTGGACAGGCAAGGCTGAAGTAGTTTGTGGGCCAAGAGCCAGGCGCGCCTCCCACAGGTGGGAATTGCAATGACACAGTCTCAGAGCTGAGGATCAGATCAAATCCAGATCCTGCCTCTCTCCCCAGGCAGCCAGCCCTGCTGGAGCCCAGCCAGGCAGCCCCATCGATCCCAGACCATGCAGAAGAGCCTTTGAAATACGACTGCCTCTTCCTGGGCCTGCTCCCCATGCCCCCGTGGTGTCATTTCCAAATCCATTACATTCCAATGGCTTTGGGATCTTTTAATTACATGTGACGAAGCTTTGCCATTGCTGGAATTAGACGGCCTGTGTTGACGATTTATAGGCCTCAGCGTTCACGCAAGCAGGGCAATAAATAACATGAAATGGCCCTTCAGTATTAAAAACTTCAGAGCTACCCACTAAGCCATGACAGAAAGAAAAAAAAAATGAAAGGGTAAAAAAAAATTTAAAAAACAGTAATGTCTGTGTCTCATGTGTTTAAAATACTGTATGTGAAACAGGGAATGTCAAAAATACGGGGTGCTGAGCAATAGGCAACTCATAAAATTTTATCTCCGGTATGAGGATTTCCAACCATATAATAAGGTCTTTCCTTTTTTTTTCTTTTTTAATCCTGGCCAATTCATGCCTGATGAGGTGACTGAGAGGGCAGGTGAGTGGGTACACTCATTTCATTTCCACCGACTTAATGGCAGTGTAAGGATGTCTGGTGAAGCAACCCCAGTCCCCAGATCCCATCTGGACTCTCCTTCTGGCCCCTTGACCAGCCTTGTTCCCTTTCTGGCCTCTATAACTGAGACAATCTCCTTAGTCCTTTCCTTCCAAAAACATTTGCCAACCCACACCCAATCCACCCCCAATGCTTCCTCTGGCCTCACACGGCACCTGCCCAAAACATGTCACCTCAGGGCCAGTCAGATGCCGGCTTGGGGAGTTAGCAAGCCCAGTGGTGCTCATAGGCCTTATCTGTCATGCCAGGGTGGAGGCTCCCCGAGGGCTGGGTCTGGGCTTCTTCCTTCCTGTCTTTTCTCTCTTGGCACCTGGCATAGGGCTGAGCATGCAGAAGAAACTCCACAAAGACTTGGCCTTGAGATTAAGAAGCTAAGAATCAGGAATTCAGTTGAGTACCAGTCCCAAGAGGAAAGAAATAGCCAATAAAAGAGTATGATGAAAGAAATGGATGTGTTCTTTGTATTGGGAGGAACGTGGATGAGCTCATGGCCTCCTCAAAGGGTAGTAGTACAAATGAGAATTGAAGAGCGAGGTTGTTCTGGAGGCAGGGGTGTTTTGTGCCCTTCACAGCTGAAATGTTTGGTCTTTTTGCCAGTGTTCTGCCTCTCCCTTGATTCAGCTGTATATATATCTGTCCCTATCTGCTCCCCGCCACCAACCAGCCTGATGAGCCTAATTCTGAGATCGGATTGGCCCACTGAAGCCACATTGACCCTCTAGGCAAACCCTCCAAACCAAGAACCCCTCATAGCTACCTGGCAAGCCTAAAAATAAGTTGCCCCTAGATTAGGTGCCCACTGTGGTCCAACCATCCATCTGCAAGGAACAGGCTCACAGGCACCAGCTTAATTGCTCCAGTAAAGGAACAAACTGAACTTGTGTCCTTTGGGGAACTGAGGAATGACAGGCTTTCTTAGGACTTCAAATACAGAACCATTTGTAGAAGAGGTTTAACTTGGTTTGAGCCTTAAAAGTTGGTCCAAGTGTAAATAGGTAGAGATAATTCTAGACCTAGCACTGACTGATGGCCATAGGACATCCAAGCCTTATGGATAAGATCAGATCTAGGTTTTCAAATCTGAAAGGAGGGAGAGAATTGGCAGAAGGCACACAGGTGGGTAAGAGCACGTGTGGTCACTGGGCTGTCTGCTTGCCTGTATTGAGGGATTCAGGCAACATAAACTCATGTGGATGGAATCACAGTACTGTGTTTGCTGTGTTCCCAGTGCTTAGAACAGTGTCTAACCAAAATAAGTACTTATTTGCTGAATGAATTAATAATGTTGAAAGACAGAGACTTTTTCCCAAGAGTAGGCTAACTTCATTGACAGATTTTACAAGATTCATCTATCCTAAAGGCTTATTAGATGAAAGAGAAAGGGTCTTTAGTTTTTGGCTCCCCACAGGCATCAACAATCAGAAAGCCTAGCTTAAGTTTTCAGTTCTCTTGCCTGAAAGAGCCTTCAGGACTATTGCAAAGGTATATTCCCTGCTTAATAATAACTTTCTAATCTCTAAGGGCTGGAATTCCTACAGGTCATGGCCAAGAACTGCAGTTAGTGGTTTTGGAAGTCACAATGGAACCCAAAATGGATGGTCCGGGTCAAAATATTGTCACTCAGCACTGCCTCTCGTGAAGGAGAAAACAGAAAATCAGAGTTAACTCAGCAATGCCAGTATCTCAAATGAAAAGATATTGGATTTGGATTTGGTGACAAAATAGAGAAATGAGAAAGTTCAATTTAAGACATGGGAAGTGATATGCATCAAGAAGCTTCTGGGAGATTTGTGTGCATTTTATTTTCTCCCTGAACTTTCCACAATGAATAAACAATAATAGTATCCATCAAGATGCATCTTGTTTCATAAAAGCAAAAAAAAAAAAAAGAATTTTTGAAATACGAAGTAAAAATTGAATTCCCTGTTCCCACTGATATTACTAGATCTCATTGAATCCATAAAGTATTGTCTGGTATATCTAGGAGGCACTTTAGAGGTTTAGGCCAAATCTCTTATTTTATAGATGAAGCATATGAAACTAGGAGAGTCTATAACAAAGTAAAAATGTGACAGTGAGGTTTCTGCAGTGAGGGAAAGGGTGGGATGATCAGCATCAGATCAGTCCTCAGGGGCCAGACACGACGACCTTGTTCCCCTGGGCTGTTAGTTATTTATTATTTAATTATTTTATATTTATTTATTATTTAATATTTTTCTTTAAATGTACCCACTTTAAAAAAAATTTGCCTTATCTTAACAATACCTGCAGTATCATAGTAGATAGATGGGTAGATAAATATCAATACATACATATACATACACATAATATCTATAATATTATAAAATATGTTGTTATTTAAAATCAAAATAAATATGTAAACATTAAAATATGAACTATTTATTCATAGATGGCTTGACATCATTTTCATAGCCCTATTGATTGGCATATGCTTACCCTAAGACAGCATTAGACTAGATAACTTTTATGGCATTTTAAGATTCTCTGATTTCTGAAAAGAAGTTTTATTTTGTGAGTATTGGAGCAGTTTACCTTTTTCTCCCCACTTTCCTAAATCATGGCTCTTCTCAAATCTCACCTCCCCAATAAAGGCCTCTGTGAAGAAAACAGACATACAGGCTTGGGACTGCCACCTTTAGGGAGACCTGCTTTTGCAAGGCCAGCCTTTGGCTGGTGTTTGAGCATGTGGATTTTTGGAATGTTCCAACCATGCCCTAACTGATAAGCATGGCTCCCTGTGCCTAAATGGTGTGTGCAAAACACGTGGTTTATTCTGAACAACTGCTTCCTTCTGCAAGTCTGGAAATTTGGTAAGTGCTAGGAAAGAGTGTCTCAGTGACCAGCCCCAGTGAAAACCCCGGGCACTGTGTCTCTAATGAGCTTCCCTGATAGATGACACTTCACATGTACAGTCACAGTTCGGTGCTGGAGGGATTAATCACTCCTTGCGTGACTCCACTGAGAGGGAACTCTTAGAAATCCATGCCTGGTTTTCCGGACTGTCCCATGTGCCTTTTCCCCTCTGCTTTTGCTTTGCGTCTTTCACTGTAATAAATCTTAGCCATGAGTGCAAGTATGTGCTGTGTCCTGAACCACTGAACCTGCAAGTAGTTTCGGGGACCCTACATATAACTTCCTTCCATGACCATTCCACCCTCCAATCCTCTTCCTATTCTGAGTGCCTTAAGCAAATGGGATATAAATATTGTCATGCAACTCTGCTCCTTGTTTTGTCAATTAATATATCACTAGTAATACGGTGTTTCTCTCCCATTCATTAATCAGCTTTTGCAAAATCAGGCATTATTGCTTTTGTGACTTTAATTTGTATTTGTGTTTCTGCCTAATAAGGTCTTATCCATAGTAATTGTTCTAAGTTTCTTTTTTAAATAGAATACAAAACAAAACAAAATGGACGCAATATGTGATTGTAAAAATAACTTAGAAAACACAGACAATCAAAAAATAATTAAAATCATCTATGATTCCCAACCCCAAAATAACCATTTTAACCACTTGGTTATATATCTTTTTAGCCTTCTCATTATCTATAAGTAGCTTTCATAAAAGTAATTTTATAATTTTTGTTAGTTACCTTTTTTTTACTAAATATATCTTGAACATTTGTCCATGTGATTGACATTTATCAATACTGTCATTTTAACACATAAACTAACTTATTATGTATCCCAAGCTAGTGACTCTCAAACAAAACATCGCCTGTAGATATGCTTTTTTGTGTGTAGCATAGTATTGACCTACCCAATGTTTATAAACAACATGTTAGAATTAGTTTCCAGTGTCTGTATATTGAGAGACTTCACATAAAAGTTGATATGTTCTGCTTTTCTTTTAAAAATGATAACACCACATTCCCATTAGGCCAAAGGAATGGAGCTGAGTGGAAGCTGCATCCTTAGATGGAGCTCGTGTTCTCCATTTACCTCGGTTCCCATCATGCCCTCTGGCCTTTCTGAAACTGAGGCTGAGGATTAGTTGCTATTTTTCATGGCCTTGAGCTGATTTTCTTTTGCTAAAATCAAGAAAGAAGCGAAAGATTTCTTGAACTCATAGGTCTGTCAAGAGCTAGACTAAAAGAGACAAATAAAGAAGGCAGTTTGTTTCAACAAAAGGGAAGAGAACATACTTCTGCAGTCCCCAAATCATGTGCCAAGGAACCCCATTGTGCCACAGTGAATCCACAAGAGCACTGCAGGATATTTTTAATTATCAAGGAACACACCATGGTGTTCAGTACTGTCAGATATTGCACAAACTACCACCAGCTTGAAGGAGTTCAAAGTCTCAACATTAGATCATGCTACATATGATATTGTCATATTATTTTTTTAATATTACTTTTCTTTCAATTTAGGTGTAATATTTTTTCAGATAGCTACTAACTTGTTAGAATATAAATACCTATTAGTGTATCGGTACCTACATATTCACACCTAACGATGAGGCATTTATTTTGGCGTAGGATGCTGTAAAAAATATTAGGAAGACAAAGTTTGACAACCTTTGGCATATTCCCTACAGAACTAAAGATATTGTGCTGACTGGTTTCACTCTTGCCTGACTAGTGTCAATGCACATGGTCACTATGTTGTCAGAGCTGTTACCACCTGTATTAGATACACCTAGTGCCTGTCCCTATGCCTGAGACATTTAGCTTGCTTTTTATTGTTTAACAAACAAAGAAGAGCATCTTAATAGCAAATAGTGACATGTATCCAAGGTTATATTCTTAGCATAATCTACTGGAAGAATTGAGGAGACAAAGATTAATCACACTTTTAAGATTTCAAAAATTATTTCTGGATTGATTTGGCTTTATTCGAGAATTCCCAAGACAGAGAGAACTGTCTGACAGACAAGTAGCTCTGAATACATAGGAACTGAGTTGAATTGAGTGAAATCATATCAAGGAAAATCAAATCAAACTGAGTATCTAAAAGTACTGGGCCAAGTGTTTACCTAAAGTTGCCTCCAGCTCTGATACAGGCACCGGAAGCAGCAGTCAACATCCTAAAACAGGAGAGTTTTTGGTATGGAAAGGAAGCCTGTGGACTGATTATTTTACAAAAGAATCTTCTCTGAACCCTGAAAAGCCAAAGAGCTGAATAGTTAAGTCTGGCTTTGATGCCAGACTAATTTCAAATCTACCACTGACTAGTTTTTGATTTAGGGCACATTACTTAAACTTTTGTGCCTCTGATTACTCATCTATATAATGGGAATAATATAGAGCCTATTTCATGAGATTGTGATGAAGATAAAAATGAGCCATTATATGAAAATTCTTTTCATAGTGCCTGATACAAATTAAGCTCTCAGTGATAGTTTTATTTGTTCTCTTGGATGCTTTTAGATGTCTTCAAAGCAAGATCCACCTAGATTTCCACGCCTTCTTGCAGACTGGCTGCTCTTGCTGCTGGCTGAAAGGATAGGGAAGACTCAACAGACAATGTCCTTCTCAACCTAGGAACTAATTTGTTGCATGTCTTGATCCCTGAACTCTTTTGAGTTATTGTGAGCAAGAAGCATTGTCTCACCCTTGTCTGATTAGGATGCAGGCCAGGAGGTCCATGGTTCATTCTTGTCCTTAGTGGAGGCAGCTACCAGAGCAACCAGTTCTTAATAGTTACAAAGCCAAGAATATTGCCACTTGAGTAAAGCAAAGCAAAAAGAAAAGAAAGATTTTTGTTGATTTTGGTTTAAGAAGCATGAAGAATTTCTTTCTGATCTTCATCACATTTAGAGATCCATTGCTTTAAATATTAGGGGGCCAGATTCCCATCTTTAACATGTCTTCTTCTCAGGGAGAATTTTCTCAGAGACATTTAAATCCTGACTTTGTGTCCCAAACTCCCCATGCCCCATGTCCATGCCCCTTCCCTGCAATCCCCTCCTAGTCTCTCTCACCCTATTGCAACTCAGCTGCTCTGGAATAGACTAAGTCAGATAATGGAAAAGCCCACAGATGCTTGAGCTCTACAGCGTATATTCTAACTGATAAAGCTTTTAGCCCAGGAGTGAGGGACTTTGGAGAACAGCCAGCTGCATAGAAGATGGCTAAGGAGAAAGTCTGTGAAGGCCAGAAGGCCCTAGATAAGATAGGAGAATGAAAGGATTGTCCTAGGGTGGAGGGTAAGACTTAAAGGTCGACAGGGTATGGTAGGATTCAAATGAGACTTTGTAACCCAGAAACTAGAGTCTTTTCCAACTAATAAGTCATGAAAAATATCGTTATTGAGAGCCTTCCAAGGGCTCAGCCTGGTGCTGACTTGACTGCAGGGGTCAGGGCTTTCTCTAATCTCTGCGGGAGACAGGGTGTCCAGCGTCAAAGCAGCCAGAGAACCATATGAGAGCAGTGAAGGCAGGGACAGACGTCCAGCAAGAGCTCTCAAGAAGGAGAAGAGATCTGACATGTGCTGTTATCCAGGGCTCAGGGCTGAGGAGGGGTGTGGGTGGGTGTAGCCTGAGGCTGCCCGAAGGGCCCTCTGTGCCTCTCCACACACCAGGTGTTTATTCCAGTAGCCTAAGAACAAGATTTCCTTCAGTGAGGGACAAGACCCTGAGGGAAAGGACCACAGGAAAGGTGATTTTTGATCAGGGGAGAAAAGTAGTAGAGGAAGCAGATAAAAGAATTGTAAACTTTGGAGCTAGATGGGATCAGTTCGCCTCCAGTATTGTACCCAAGCTGAGGCTTAGATGGGTGATGTCACTTAACCTACAAGTGGAGAGCAGATGTCCAGCCTCATCATCTGGAGGTCTTTTGATTCCTTGATGGTAACCTAGATGGAGCCAGGGCATAGGAGCCTAGACTGTGGGAACAGGCCTGGAGGGCATGCTGGGGCATCTGCAGTGGGTGTTGTAAAGGTCCCATGTACCTAGACTAAAGTGAAAAGGACACTGGAGAGTGTAGAGAAAGCAGCACCCTTGACATCCACAGTAGTGCCAAAGGTTGGCCTCCCCCATTCTTCCTTCCCACACTACCAGTTCCTGCTGCTTCACACCAGGAGTTGGGGTATGTATGCTGCTTGAACGGAAGTAAAGAACCAAGGGCTGTAAATGTGACCACAGGGGCTCTTTCACCATTCTCTAGATGGGAGTAGTTAAAGAAACAGGAGCTTGGCTTTTGGTTCATCAATGCCCTGCCCTCAATAGATCCCTGAACGCCAACAAACTTGGGTACATCCAATGAAGGGCTAGAGTGTGCTGGACTCACAATTTATGCAAACAGCCAATATTCAGATGTGCTGCAAGTATGGCAGGGCCAGAGCCAGCGAACCCATGGAAAGCTTTGTGGGGAAGGACTGGAACAGTTGCCTTTTCAAATCCTGCACACCCCCTCTGTGCAGCCTCGCCTCCGCCTTCCCCAGACAGGAGACAGCTTGTTCTGGAGACACTTGTGAACATGAAAAGGGAGAGGGAGGGAAGCAGAGGGGAAGAAATCTATTCTACCTCACAGCTTTCCATCTATACCCCAGTGGCGCGTGGGTAATTTGTTATGCCTAATGAGCTACTGCCATCTTATGTGAAAGCAAAAATGCCAGTGGGATGAGAAGGTGAGTCGCTCTGCAAGACCATGGGACCCCACCAAAGCTTGTGCAGCCTCGCGAGGGAGTTTTTGCCGGAGGAAGGAGCGGCTGTCTCCTACCTTCAGGGTAATTTGCCCTTGCATGCATGCTGAGTGTTCTGTATTTCGAGGCTCTCTTACATCTATTGCTATAGTTGAGCTTTATAGGAGGGTCTAGTGTTATTTTCCCTATTTTTCAGGTGAAAAGACTGAGGCTCCAAGTGTTAAATAAATTATTCAAAGCTGTGAAGGTAGGAGATGGATATCTCTTTAGATGCCTAGTTTCCAAATGTTTTTTCATACATGTCCTGTTATTTTAAAAGGGACACATCCCTAGACTGAGGGGGAGACTGAGAAATGTCAACTACACCAACCTTTATAGAAGGATGGAAATGGACCACATAAGGTGATCTAAGGGCAGTACTACTTCCTAGAGGAGGAGAAACTCATAGACCTCATTACCAAAGAGAAGTTTAGATAAATGCATGGTCTGCAGTTGGAACAAATGATTGAGGAAACCTGGATGAAAGTCTCAAGCCAAGCAGAGTGGGGCTCACACCCTGACCCTCCTACCTTTCCAGGCTGACCCCTCAGCACCCCCGGTTTCTCCTACAGCCCAGCCACTCAGAACCGCAGCTGCTCCTTGAATGCACCAGACTCTTCCCATGCAATGCCTTTGTGCATCCTCTTCCTGGAACTTCTAGTCCAAATATCAAAATTTTTAAATCCCATAAGGAGTTTATTGCTCCCTCCTCTGAAATCACATTGAAATGCTGGTGTGTGCCCCCATCTGTCTCCTCCATCAGACTGTGAGCTCTCTGCAGGTAGGCACTTTGATTTACTCACCACTCAGTCCTCAGTACCTGCCAAAGGGCCTGGCCCTTACTGGGATCCTGACAGATGCTTATTAATTGAATGATTCCATCAGTGAAACCATCTTAATTTAAATCAAAATAATTCCTTGAGCATCTCCTTTAGCTGGTCATTCTGTAGGTGATTGGGTGTAAGTTACTATCCCCACACTCTAGCATTCATGGAGACCTTTGGCAAAGCACAAAGAATGTTTGTGCTGTGTGGGCTTTGGACGATTTAATTGACATTGTAGGAGTTGGAGTGTTGTGAAAATATGAGCCACTTAAGAAAAGGATCTGAGGATCTTGGAGGAAGAAAAAGAGTTAGAGGACATTCCAAGACTTCACTGAAGACCTTTCTAGACTGGGCTGTATGGCAGCTGCAATGCCAACAAATAGGCACAGTCCCAGTTGTCACAGAGCTGAGAGGTACAAAGCCAAGACAGCAGCTGAGGCAAACAGAGACAAATGAAGGACTATGTGCTAAGGAGCTGTCCATTTCTAACATGAAACTATCAGAGAAGTGGTGACCTGAGTAATCAGGAAGGCTTCATTGAGGAAGTGACATGAACTGGACTTTGGATTATATTTAGATACCCCAAGATAGACATTCCTAAAATAAGGGACAAGTATGGGCCTAGAATCAATAATTAATCAATATAACTTAAAATAATAATGGGTAGTTCTAAATCGATCCTCTACTTAAGACAGGTTCCACCATAGGCAGAAAGACATGAAGACATGACATCTTCCTTTGCATCAAGACACTGATCTTTTTTAAATATGGAGAATTTAAAAAAGAAGAAGAACTCCAGATGGATTTTAAATACAGTGGGGAATTGGGCGGTGTGATGGCAGATGGCTATTTCAGCTGCATATGGGTAAAAATAATTTCAACTCCCCAATACACAGACTGCTCTGAACTTGCGAAAACCTCTGAAGGAAAAGCTGCAGTGTGGTGCTCAAAGCACAGAGCTGCAGCAGATGGGGTCCGAGGGCCTGGAGCTCCCCGATGAGAAAATATCTACCACTGTTGAAACAACAGTGCCCAGACCACTTAGGGGAGGCCCCCTTCTCACCAGATTCTGTCAGGGCTGACTCTCAACTTTAGCCCAAGCTAAGGAACATTCTCTGGCATTTCTCGCATGATGTTGGGAGAGAGAGAAAGGGAGATTAGACAGTTTGAGGGCTATGTGTGGAAGCTGTGAGTTGAAGACATGGGGGGAGCAGAGAATATCCAGAGGGGAAAATGGTGAGTGTGTGCTCATGGGAGCAGAGGTGGCCACAAGGGCGGGCAGGCTGGATTTCCCCACATTTACTTTCATTCACACTACATCCCGGAGATGGAAGAGGGGACCTTTGTGGAAACTCACTTTGTCCATCTGACTAGCCACTTTCTGGGTCACTGATTTTTTTGTCACATTCCACTGTAGGAGCACAAGAATGAACTGACCACAGGAGTGAGTCATTGAGGCCACTAGCAGCACGATGAATCAGGCATTTGAGAGGTCTGGTGCCAGAGAGCAGACAGGGATAAGTAGGAGAGCAGACATGTGTCTACATCCCCAAGGAGATTAGATTCCAGAGGAATCATCTAAAACAGGAGTGGTTGACAGGAGCTGTTGGCTTCTGGTCCAAGATCCAAGAGGTCAAATGTGCAGACAGGGGACCTTGAGTTTTGACTCTAAGCGGAGAAAGTGCTTTCTGCTTTTAACGATAGGTCATGGTGATTAGAGACCACATTTATTCATGATGTAGCTGCAGCACACTGAGTGCCCATTAGCTAGAGGAGGACATAAGTCACAACAGTACAACAGAAAGGATGGGGAGACAGTATGACATTAGGACAAACTGAGTTCTGGAAAGGAATCATGTACATATGTCCTATCTACATTGGCCTCCCTACTTAAGGGTGGCAAGATGAGGACAGAGTCACGGGTTTATATATAGCAATGATTCTCAATGATAAACACAACAGGACAGTCTCTCCAAGTGGTTTCAAGGGACCCCAGCATCAGGACCAGCTCCAGGGAGAAGCAAGTGACAGAATCTATTTTAAAATCTGGCCTCTGGACTGGACTGGGGCTCAGGACTCAAGTCCAGCCCAAGAAAAATGGGTGTGTGCTTTTCTTCACAGACCATTCAAGGCAAATGAAGAGAAACGTCGACAAAGGATATTTTTGCTCTGTTGGTTCAGAATGATGCTCATGTGGCTGATTGTGTTTACCTGTTGTGGGAGAAAGGATGTTAGGGACCTGACATGAGGATTACGGCTCACCAAGCCAGCTTCTGTAGAACCAGGGTCGGTGTCTGCTTTATTCTATCAACCGCCCGATCCTGCTCCTCCCTCATCATCCTTATCTGTTATGTCCAGGTGGACCTAACTCCTTCAAGAGGTCTCATGTGACCTACTCTGCCCCTTGTCAATCTCATTTCTTCTTTCCCCATGGCAACTACAGACACTTTCACAATGATGCCTTCTCTCCTTGATTTCCCCCTTCAGTCAGGATCAGCCACCAACAGGAGGCAGTGCATTCTGCCCCCCAAATGGCAGCTAAGGGGATTATTGGGGATAGAGGAGGCCATCGGGAAAGTGAAGAGAAGCTCACAGTAATATGGGTTGTGGGGTCAGCTGCCTCCTAAAGCCAAGAATGGACAGAACTGAAGCCATTCAACATAGGAAGTCAGGAAAAGAAGCGGCAGGGGAGGCTGGGGCTTCCAGACAGGCTCTGCAGGGGAAGCAGGAACTTGTGTGACCTGCGCACAAAAGGTGTGTGTTGGGGGGCAGGGGGAAGGTGGGGAAGGTCTTCAAATAGATGAGGAAAGGAGATTACAGTCACAGATTTGGAAACTGGGATTTTCTCAAGGGCCCCTGAGGTTGGCAAGGGACACCCTCTCCATGTTCCAGATGAGGCCGTTGACCCCTGGCATACCTTCCACACAGTGGAGAAGGAAGCAGGGCTGGGCTCCTCCCTGCATGGGTGTGGTCTTCCCTCCTCCTCTCTGAGTTCCCCAGTGCCCATCGCATGCTCTAGATTCAGCGGTAGGCACCCTAGACAAAGTCTGGTCGGGAGACACACATGATCCACATCAACATGAAGTCAGGCGATGTTGGGGGCTATGGGGAAAATAAAGCAGGAAAGAGGGATTAGGAGTGCTGGGTAGAAAGTGGCTGAATTAGACAAGGTGGGGAGGGAAGGCAGCTCAGATGAGGAGACACATGAGCAGCAAAAGAGATTAGCCATTAGAACAAGTACATTATTGGCAGAAGGTAGCAGCAAGTGCAAAAGATGTGAGCGGGGAGCTTGCCCAAGCATGTTTGAGAAGTAGTTGGATGTTGGAGGCTGGGGGCTGGGGACTAGGGTGAAAAGAGCAAAGGAGAAAATAATAGCAAATGAGACCAGTGCAGGAGGCTATGGCAAGGAGTTGGCTTTGACTTGGAGCAAGATAGCAGCCATGGGAGGGTTTGAGCTTAGGAGCCTGGCATCCTAAAAGGACAACCCTAGCTGCAGTGTTTGGGGAGGAACATAAGAGAGAAGCAGGAAGAAGCTCATTCAAACTATAGCAGTAATCTGGGCGAGAGGTAGAGAGTTGATCACTAA
This sequence comes from Macroglossus sobrinus, assembly GCA_004027375.1. Lineage (NCBI taxonomy): Eukaryota > Metazoa > Chordata > Mammalia > Chiroptera > Pteropodidae > Macroglossus > Macroglossus sobrinus. The sequence continues at coordinate 1,116,667 of PVKZ01000219.1, forward strand.
GTAGACCAAGTGCTCCAAACTTCCCATCAAGAAGACCCTATTTTTTCATTAAACAACTTTCCGCATGAACAGTTACCATTTTAGTATCTGTTGATGGGACAGAAATTTAATGTCTGTTGATGGGACAGAAACTTAATGTCCACATTGCTAAATGATTTCACAGTGTTCACATTGCAACAGCATTTATATATATTTGAAAAACAGTCATGCGGGGATGCACACAAGTTGCATTGTTTATAAGATGTGCAGACAGCATGTTCAGTGTTCAGTGAGTAGGTGACTCTCAGACCTTCTCTCTTCATTGTGGCCCAAAAGTAGGCCACTGAAACTTTGCTTCTGTCACCTTTCCCATTACATTGGCCAGTCGAAGCCCTGTTTCATCAGGCCTCTCTGCTAGAAGGCTCTAATAAACTCACGTGGGCCAAGGTGTTAATAGGCATTGATGATAACATAGCAGGGATTCATAATTTGGAACTGATCCATAGTTGAGATTTGAAAGATCCAAGAACAACCCAAAACTGTAGCAAAATTCAGGTGAGTGTATGCAATATGAGGTCAACATTCATTAGACTCTCAAGGGTCCCTTACTAAGAAAACGAAGGGGAGACGCACTCACAAGTTTAATGAGTTATTCCTCCTGGATACTATGTATGTTTCCATGCTCGACCTCAAATAGTGACTACTAGATTGGGGGTGTGGGGGTGCTGGGGGAGGACAGACATTTTTGAATCCATCAAGTTTCATTTCATGCTGAGCAGAAGGACCCATATGATAACATCTCTGATTCCAGAAAAACAACTTTCTTTCTCTCTTAAAGTCAACTTGGACCCTGCCTCTGATATGCTCATTAAAAATTTGTGAAATGAAAAAAAAAAATGCTGTATAAGTGTCCCATCTGAGAAACAGAAGGGCAAGGTCATTTCCAAAGGAACACATTTATTGAGAGAAATAAATAATCCAAAGCCTATATGTTACCTTTGTATCAATCACGCCTGCTGAAGGTCAAGAGCATTACAATGCCCCACTTCACCAAGGTGCATGAAGGCTGAGGCTTGTGGTCTGGTAGAAGAATTCTCAGGATGTAATTATGCACCCCTTCAACATCCACCGCCTTCCACATGATGTGAAACAATGTGTCACAGTCCCGAACAGTCAAAGCAGTAATTTACAAGAGTCAGCAATTCCGCAGGGCAGGTAGGCCGTATTTCAAAATGGGAAAGGGAGTTGGGGGAACAAAGCCAGGAGGGGACTAGCCGATCAATTTACAAAGATCCTGTTTCTCTGCCACTTTGTTGACCTTTCAGGCAAGACCTAATGCCAATTAGCTCAGTTATAAAGTCCATAATTCTTGTGGGGCATGCCGTGTGTAGCACATGATCATTTTACAACGTTTGCCCTAATTTGCAGCCCCCAAACATGGACTCCTGGGGTTGCAAGGTGGGGGTGGGGGGAGTTTGCTGGCAACCGGTGGGAGCAGCTGGAAGGGATCACAGAGCACAATTACTGTCTGCGCATGGCCACATCTGGAAAACAGCTCCATGCTGGCTTTAAAACAGTATTAATGAAGAATGGAACCTTGTGCTGGGAAGGACAGGATTGGGAGGGAGGGGGTAGTGGGAGGAAATAAGGGGGGGCACCCTTCTGCCCAACTTGGTGGGGATGAAAAAAACAACAAAGAAAACAGCAGGCAGGGCATAAGACCAAATCCAGAGAGAAGAGGGTGTTGACAAGAGAGAGGTGGCAGAGAGATGCTGTTCCTTTAGGGAAAGGTCTCTAAGTCTCTTCCTTGTCACCATCTTCAAAGCTGGGCGTCCAAGTAGGACAAGCCCTCTTTGCAATGATTGAGCAGACATTTGTCTATGGGTTGAGATTTTAGTGGTATCTGGATTTCCAACTAAAAGAATATGTCCCACCTGTACTGAAATTGAATATTTAGTCCTTCGGTCAAGGGGTCGCTTCTCCTGAGATGGGTTTAAAAGTGCAGATGCACCTGCTGCCTTTAGGATTCTAGGCACATAGTAGTTGCTCAATAAATATGTGTTGATTAGAACTGAATTGAATAAGCCGAATGAGTCACTTTGTAACTATGACCCAAGTAATTCATATCTCTGATTTCTCAACTATAAGGGTGACACTACGTCAATGATTCTCAATTGTGAAGGCAGAGGGAGAAGGTGGCATGTTTTTCCAAGGGGGTATGTCAAGTTCCATGGGAAGGGGAGAAGGTAGCACTCATGATTTGAAAAAGAATGTGTGTGTTTGTGTGTGTGTGTGTGTGTATGTGTGTGTGTGTGTGTGTGTGTGTGTGTGTGTATAAAACCAAAATGTCTGCCCCTAATACAAGAGATATTCTAACATCATCTACATAAAGCAATGCTCAACAGAATCTTCCTGGCTGGTGAGGATTCCTAAGCTGACCTTACAATTCAGAATGGGTACTTCGCATTCCACCAAAAACCAGAGCATCTCTATATGTCCCAGGGAGGGAGGAGGATTTATTTTATCATAGGTCTAAAAAGGCTAAGAAGGTCTGAGTAGATGGATTGGAGGCCCCCAGCTCCAGTGTTCTCCATTTGGCAGCTTAATGTTCCTTCATCGAGAGAGAGCAGCTGCTCAGGTCCCCACAGGCTAGATGTCCTGAAAGGGAGATCTAAGACAAATTGCAAAGATAACAGGGAGTTGGGGAGGTATAAACAAACTTCCCTGCCTTGCTCTGAGCCTATTTCTTTACTTGCCTGACATCGCATCTTTGGCATTGCATAGGGGTTTGCAGGGCATGGTACACCTGAGCATTTTTTTAGTGTTTGCCTGAAAATTCTGGAGACCCTAGACCTGTAGAGGTAGAAAGACCCTTATCCAGTGTACCTGACAGGGCACCATTTGTCTTCTGTTTAGATATCTCCCATTGGGTGTAGAAACTAAGGCATTCAAGCAGACCTGGGTTCAAGTCCTACCCTAGCCATCTACCCACTAAGCACCTTGGGGAAGTTTACCTAATCTTTCTATATCTTCATGCCCTTTTCATCAAAATGGAGATAATAGCACCCACCTTGTTGGGTTGTCGTGAGGGTTAAATGAGATAATACATGTTGCTATGATTTTCTTGCTTCTTGGAATTCTAAATTTCTATTTGTGCAACACAGCTTATATTTACCTACATATGACCTTATATGTGATCTGTGTATAGCCAGCTTCAGGATGGGCCGAGCATGCTATTTCTTCTAGGAGTTGAACCCCTTGGATAAAGCACCCACAGAGAGGATGTTTGTGTCACTTTTTCCCTCTCTTGAGAGCATACTACTCCTACATGCTATTGCCAATATTAAGTATAAAAAGTTTATGCATGTGGGAATTCTTCAGAATACTCTTACTGAAAGAGAGCATTCTCCTCATGTTCCAAATAAACTCAATGCCATATCTGCAGACCTGAGTACAGCCAGCGTTCTGCTGCAGTGCAGTGGAGCGTCAGGCCCAGCACATGATTAGTGCTCTGGAAAAAGCAAGCAATACTAGCACAGGCAGCGCCTTTGCTTCTAGTGCAGTCCTCAAGTGTTAGGAAACCAGGATCCTCTAAATTCTTAGTTTTGCCCCCACGAAAGCGCAACCCACAGAGTTGAACCCCTCACCCAGATGAGAGTTCATCAGACATTTGACAGCTGCTATTTGGTACCACCCATCACTCTCACCCCCTGTCATTTTCCCAATGCTTTTCGTTTTCTCTTTCCTAACATTTCCTACAGGAGGTTTCTTCTAGTCCCTGCCACCCTGGTCTGGACATTATCTGTGCCAATGTCTCTCTTAAAAAGGGGGCGTATGCTCAGGCCAGGCTGCCGAGCCTCATGAATGTGTCTGAGTTCACATTTCTTTTCTGCCGTCTCTGTCACACTGCATGCTCAGGCACTCTGGCTATGTGCTCCTGAACTTTCTAAGGAAAAGTTTGGAAATGGCCTAGGGCAGTGGGGTTTGATTCACGCCCTCTTCTCACCATCTCCCCAAATGTCTCCAACACGACTTCTTTCAGGGTCCCAGTTCCCATCTTCTCTGGACATTGGTTATGGCCATGGGAAGTTCTTGCTTTCAAGACACATCAGAGGCCCCATATACCAGGCCTGGGTGTGGGACAAGCATCTCCTCCAGTGTGGCTTCTTCTCCTGCTTTTGCCTGTTCTGTCTGGCGTGATTTCTCTCACTGAAGAGCAAGGACCCTAGTGTTAGGCTCCTTGCCCACGTACTTACCCTTGACTAGAGTCTGTTCACACTCCTAAATCAGGCTGGTCACCTAGTAGAAACCATCCCTAGACCCACATGAGTGTAGACCCGTGAGGATGCCCATCTCCCAACTCCCTGTAAAAGAGTGGATTGACCTCGTGCCTGAAGATTTGAGTATGTCCATGAGTGACACAGGCATGAGCCAATGTAATTGTCCCTGGCCCAGCACAACGTGAATACTCATAGATACTCAGAAACACTTCAGATATAAATACTTACGTCACTATGGAGAATTCCCACCCTGGGCCCCATCTCCTATAATTCTCTCCTCTCTGGACACTGTTAATTTATTTTTACCCAGAACTCTTGCCCTCTTGCTTCCACACATCTCTTTCTTTTTTGCCAGTCCAAATTTTTCCTGTCCTCAAGGCTCAGTTCGAGAGCCACCACCTCTGTGAATCCCTGAAGGCCCTACCCAGCAGTGAGCACACACTCACTGAGACTGAGAAGCCATGCATTTTGTCACAAGTCTGACCCTGGCTCAGATGGTACTGCTTTGTGGACCTGGTCTATCCCACCCCCCACCCCAGTGGAACTGCAGGAGCTTAAGTGCCAGGCACCGTGCAGGAAAGGTGCACATGGGGAAGGAATGGCACTGAGGAAGATGGTCTCTGGGAGATCCCACTGGCTGAGTCTGTTTCTCAGGAGTGGGAAGGAAACGGTTGGAAAGGAAGAAGCTGTAGAGCAGAGAAGAAAGCATAAAAGTAGCATCGCCACAGCAGGATTGCACAGGTGCTGCATTTTCTGTAGGGACTAATACTGAGTCTAGCCTCTTGGGGATGGGCTTGGGGGAATAAGGAGGTGGGAGCTGAAGCCAGGTGGTGGTCACTGTTAATGCTTGCACCTTGGTGAGCACGAGAAGTTCTAATTACCCATAAGTGTCCATTTGGCCACAGATATGCCAAAGAACAAAGTCTTACATGGTCACTAAGAACTCTATCTTCCCAACCAGTCATCAAATACTTTTGTGTTCCTTATGTACCCAGCACTGTGCTAGGTGGATTAGGGGACACTTTACTTTATAAGCTAAACATAATCAGAGAGCTCACAGTGTAGAAGAAAAGATGAGACCTTTAAACAGCCATGATGCTAGGCAGGGAATGCTAAGTTGGATGTGGAGTAGAGGCACTGAGCATTATTCAGAAGGTTAAGAGTGGAGGGTGGTGAAAACCAAAAAGTCTAGTTGAAGTTGACCGCTTTGATCCAGTGGGAAGACAGGATTTGAGTGAGACACAGAGTAGGCTAAAAAGAGAGGAACAAGATGGCACAAAAGAATGGGTTGATGTGCTCAGTTCTGTTCAGCAGGGAAGAGTTCATACAAAGTAGCCAATGTGGGAGAAAATTCCAGAAAGACCACATAATCACTTTGTGGAAGGCTGCAGTAGCCAAACAGGATGTTCAGAATTTATTTCCCAAAGAAGTAGGAAGTTGGACATGTCGGATAGACAAAACTCTCTGGTATGAAACATGGATGATGGTCCTTACATGCTCCTCCAATGTATTTATTTCCACCCTGGATTTGTATCAGGGTCTCCCCAACCTTTACAGTTGTCTCTTTGTCTTCTAAACATGATTATAGTGCTCTGTGTGCCATTGGACCACATTACTGCCATCTGAGGGACTGCTTTGTTTCTCATGCCCTCCTTGGAGTGGACTCAGTCTGGGGCTCTGATTAGAGTGCTGGAAACTGCAGGACTCCCCATTAGTTGGAAGTACCAGGTACTGGCCTATGGGCTCCCCCGCGCACTCCTCCACCTGGGGAAGAAGATGCTTGACCAAGTTCTCTGTCCTTCAGGGGAGAGAGATCAACCACATCAAGGTCATAGAGCAGAGGCCTGAATTCCCTACTTAATATCTTTTTCTAGACAGCTCTCCCCACAAGTCCATACCCTGGGTCTCTGGACCACCTGTGAGCATATGCCTCCTCCTCAGCTCATCCCTTCATCTATTTACTCACTCCTTCATTTGCCTTATTCGTTCTGACTGGCCTACATTTATCTTACATCTATTATATTATCCATAGTGATATATATATCCATAGTGATATATATATCCATAGTGATATATATATATATATATATACATATATATATTTCTTTAGTACTCAAGAGTTGATAAAACCTTTTATATATTTTACTCATTTAAACCTCAGCAGCCTAGCAAAGTTATATCATCCCTTTTTAAAAAATAAGGACCCTGAATCTCAAGGAAGCTAAATGGCTTTGTCTGAAGCCAAAAAGTCCTATACCTGGCCATTGCTACACCACAGATGAGTACCCCACCCCTGCCCCCAGGACCTTATCTCCATCATGGGCTCCCCCACTGCCACTCCTTTCTACTGATAAACATTAGGGTGTAGCCTGGGTACTTCGCTCCTTCCCAATCATGGTCTCCAATTCTCCCTCGTGATTCTTTCCCTCCCCCAGGACTGGCTGAGGAATAGGGTGCTGATTCCTGGTGTCTTCCCCATCTTCCTGGCTATCTCTGAAATAGTCAACACCATTGCATTCTATGGGATCTTATCTGAAGTCCCTACAGAGGAATCAGAAGTAATACAAGCAATGTTCAGAAACCCGGATTGGAATTAACCTTGGTCTTCTCTGAAATGAGAATGAAACTCAACCTTGAGTTTTGAGCCCTCTCCCCCAACGACTTCTCGTAGGAAGCCTCCTTCCTCTGTTCCCTCTTTCAGTCCTGGGGGTGCATTCCTTCTTGCTTCCACCCCTCTCCAGGAAGTCTCTCTTTTGCCCAAACTCTGGAAATTCTGAACAGTGCATTGTAAGCCATCAGGCTCACAGACTACACCAGATAGACTATTATTCTCATCCCCCAGCTTAGCACTGAAAAAGTCAACTTAGGTCCTTCCTAAAGATAAGGCATTGTCCCCTGCACCCAAATATAATCTACTGTGTGCAGTTAAAGCCAAAACAAGCAGTACAGATAAGAGTTTTGAGGACTGGAGAGGGAGTGGGAAGTGAGGGGTGTGGAGTCACAGCAATGGTGTCCTGGGACAGGCAGAAGGGTTTTACGATAGACTATGAGCTGCGAAAGCGAAAGAGTAGGGGGACATCCCAAGTGGGGAGCACGTCAGGAATCGGCAAGATGTGTTCTAGAGTCAGAGAGGAGCCAGCCAAGATGAATCAAAGGGCAAACTGTCTGTGTGGGGACCAGCCTGCAATCCGAGACGTCATCTTCATCCTGCAGTTAGCAGAAGGGCCATGGACTTCTCCTGTTCTTTACAGTCCAGCTTAGTCTGGCGAAGCCCCCTGGGGAGAGTAATAGCAAAATCTATAGTTGATTTGCCTGCTTCTAGGGCTGCTGGCTCAGGCCAGGTATTCCAGGGGCCAAGCCCAGAGCAGGCATCTATCACTCCTGCCCATCTGCCCACTTCCCCAGCCAGACTGAGGCCACATAGCTGTGCCTCACTGTTGGGGAGGTAGAACATAGGGTCCAGGGGTGGGCCAGGAGGAGTGGCAGCCCATTTGCTAGGCATCCTGTCACTCTCTACCTCATGGACACTCATGTAGTCACCAAACAGAATTAGCAAATGTTAACATTCCCTTATTTGCTTCAGATTTTTATTATGAAAAGAAAAAAAATAGACAGAAGGAATTAAAGAGTCTTATGTCCCATTCCCCACTCCTTTTATTCTCTCTCTTCAGAGGCAACCCCTGGTAAGAATTGCATTTATTTCTTTCTCATCCTGTGTTTACACGTGGTTATGTTCATGCAGATCCATAAAACACTATGTTGTGTTGGTTTATGTGGAATTGAATCTTCATAAATTATATCTTAACAAACAACATTTCTGGTTTGGTAATCTATACATATTAATAATTCGCCTTCAGTTCTTTTATTTTTACAGCTCTTGGACATGTCATCATATCCCATATTTTCTTTTTTCATTCCCCATTGATGAACATTTAGCTCGGGCCTTTATTTAGTTATTTGTTTGTTTGTTTGTTTATTTATTTAATTTTTATTTTTGTTTTCACTATGCAAACCATGCTGCATTGAAATCCTCATACCTATCTCCTAAAGCACACATTTTCCTGTTGTAGAGATAATGCTGAGACTTTCCATTCCAAATATAATTATTAAGCCTCTATCACATGCAGAACAAACTAAATACCATGAATGATGCAAACAATAAAAATAAAATACTACATCCAGAGGAGGTCCTGCCTTGGAAGAGCTTACAGTCCACACGGGGATAAGGCTGTTCCAAGCCTGCATGTTAAAAGCTCTAGGACAGTGCCCAGAGAGCCATATGCAATGAAGAGATACTGTGCAGTTGACTCAACACAAAGGCATGAAGGCAGTGAGATTAAGTGGAAAATCTTGTGGATATAGATTTTATCAGGAAAGCTTTCTTAAAAGAACTTGATCTTGATAGAGACCTCAAAGGAAATATAAGATTTAAGTACTTAGTGGCAAGTGTTCAATGAACAGGAGAGAGGGCATTCCTGGCAGGGGGAGTGGCAGGAGCAAGTGCCCTGAGGCAGGACTAAGTGTGGAATGTGGGATGTCTAGTCTGGCTGGAGCGCCTGGCTGAGATGAGCTGGGAGCCATTCTTCCATTTGCAAATTTGAGCTCAGCCCCACTTTCGGGATGATGTCCACGTGGCCTGTTGCCCTGGGCAGCCAGCCCAGTGGTATTTTTCCATTACTCTGAGCAAAGAAGTAGTTTCAGTCACTTGTTGATAGCTATGTGACCATTCAAGGAGAAAACAATTAGGGATGCTGACCTCTGGCCCCTGGAGAGGAGGGAGGGAAGGAAAAAAATCTCCCTAGGGGGAAGGGGCCGGGTGGGAAACATCCAAGAGGGTAATTGGTAAATATTATTGTTTCATTCCATGTTTGCTCACTGCGCTCAGGTCCCTCTGCAAGTCGTGCATTTAAATCACACTGTCTGACTTTGGCAGGTTTAATTGAGTCGCCACTGAAAAAGAAATTATCCCTGTGCTATTAATTTTTATAGTTCCTCGGGGCTTTTAAAAAGTGTTTGGATTTTCTAGGTCTTTGAAAATGAAAACATTAAATTTTATTAAAAGGAAATTTAGGGGGACTGGAGGGCCCAGCCGGGCCCTGACGAGACTATTGGTGGAAGGGTTTGGGCCTTCACAGGCAGCGTGACAAAAGTTTGGCCCCTTTTGGAGGCAGCGTGACAAAAGTTTGGCCCCTTTTGGAGCCAGAGAGTCAGGTGATCTCCAAGGATGTGTGATGTCAGCCAGGCTTACATTCCCCACTGGCTCATGATGAGCGCCTTTGCCAGCAACACCTAGACCCTGTACCCACATCCAAATCTTTTGCTGACAGCCACAGGCCGAGGAGCTCTCTTCAGGGTTAAGGGGTACACAAGGCAGACCCAGCTGGTGGGTGCCAGAAGCTTTCACAATTTAGGATGCCTTCTTGAAGAAAAAGAATTCCAAATACAAAATTATGTTTGCAAGTGAAATTGTATTTAGAAAGAGAAAAGAAATCACAACAAATTATAAATTTTAAAAAGCTGATAAATTCCACAGGCACCACAAAATTAAGAATAAAAATTAAGAATTATCCATAGTGCTTTTCTTCCTATATATATATATATATTTTTGGCTACAGACTCTTTGATCATCTCTTTAAATGACTATCATTTTTTCAATGTCATTTTTATAAAGAGAATACGAAGATAATTCAGTGTCTCCTCTAACAAGTCAATCCAATTTTATATTTTATTATTCACACTTTGAAAAGGTTTCTTTCCATCTCACAATTCATCACTGGTAATGCCGTATGAATTTTCAGGATTGTTATCAACCTTGGGAAAACCTCTGTCAAGTATCTTTCGTATATGAGCTATGAGATTTCAGGGCATTTCAACATCTCTTTTACAGTGACAAATCTAAAATACTCTTTGAATTTATGAAACTTACTAACCAGATTGTCATCGATGTCCTCATTGTAGTGGTGTATAATGAGTTTTATGTTATCTCCATCAATGTCAGTATTAACTGTCAAATCAGCAAGACATTTAAACATGGGGATTCTGATAAATTCCATGTCAGTTAATTCCCATCAAAAAGGAAACAAAATGAATGGCGCATTTATAATTGCATTACTTTGCATGATCGAGTATATTCCTGACAAGAGAGAACTTTCATTTTTAAATAAGGGGTGATGAGAACAGAATCCTCTGCTCAGAATTTCACATACCTGATGGTCTGAGGAGCTCCCCACCAACTAGCTTCTGCTCTGTACATTTTACACCTTGTTTCTCTTCCACTCTCTCTGTATTTCTAGTTCTGGGCACCATAGAGCATGTCTGCTCGGGCCAGCTTCAGGTGGCTGGCTCTTCATGGCCTAACAGAGAGAGTATCTGCACAGGGTGCAGCAATGGAAGCCTTCTCTGCATGATGACAGCTTGCGTTAAGTGAATTACACACAAAAGCAACCAAACACCATGTAAATACATCCCACTAACCCTCAACCAAACATACCCCAACTCAGCTGCCCCTTAGCTAGTTTCCAAAGTGTCCATTCTGATGCCACTGAAATGAGAAAAGTATGACAGGGAGTTAATAAGACATGAATGAAACAGTGATATGGACAGATTATAGTTAAAATATCTTACGTTCACTGACTATATGGAAACAAATGACCACGTAAGCACACTGTGCTGATGGAAGGTTCTGGAAATTAAGAGTCACAGAAAATTCACTTCTGCACACTGTGGAAGATCTGGGGAGAGGATCTTGAACCTGGAGCTGTCAGGGAATTAACTATGCCTGCAGAGACATAAAAACAGCACAGAACTGCACACTACTCAAATGTGACAAGGAAATCAAAGGGAGACTTTGTGTGGGACTGCCATAGAGGTTCAGACAAGCTGGCAATGAGTGAGACGAGAAGACCCAGGAATGCAGAAGGTGGAACTTGAACTGAGTATGATTCAAATGGCTGAAGAGGAGCACGCATACGTTCATGTGTGTGTGTTTGTGCACACAGGCACATGTATCTGTAGTGCCCCGTGGGTGCATATGTGTGTATGTGCGTGCCTCTATGTGACCGTGTGTGCATGTGTTGTGCACACATTGTGTATGAGCATGTGTAGGGAGGAAATAAAGGGATAAGCATAAAGGCTGCAGGAGAGATGGCCTAACATAATGGTGGACATCGTAGTGACAAATGAGGACACTGAGGCCCAGAAAGGTGAGGCAACCTGCCCCAGGTTCTGCAGTTGGTCAGTGGCAGAACACAGAGCCACCCCCAGGCCTTCTGACACTGTCCAGGATGTTGTCCACCGTACCACAACCTCAGGTGCCTGCCCAGGGTTTTATCAATGTTCCCTGACCTGCTTTTCCAAGGGCGGAGTGCCCTTCCAGGCACAGGAAAGAATGCAAAAAGAATGCAGGTCATCTTCCTGCCTCCTCTGAGGGTCACTCTGTTGCTGTAAACCAGCCAGCCGATCCTGACTCAGGAGAGAAGAAAGCTGTCTCACCCTTTCTCCCTGAAGCCTCTGCTCCAGCTCTGTCTCTCTTTCAACCCACAAGGCACTGGGTGTCGTTTGTCTTTTGTTTTAATGGCAGAGTTGTGGAGGTTTGCCCACTGCTTCCTTAAGGAAACAAAGTAGGGGTGGGTCATTTCTGTCCCAGAAGTAAGAATTCTAGATGGTTTATGCATTATTTCAGGTGAGGTAATGAGAATGTGGAATAACTGAAACATCAGGTCAGGTAGAAAATCAAGGAATAATAATAGTAACTTTAGATTTCTGACTCTGTGGTCAGGACTCAGTAGTCTCAACTCTATGCTGATAGTTTTCTCATCATGCCCATTTTATAGACAAGGAAACTGAGGCTTAGAGAAGTTATGGAGTTTGCCCAAGTCACACAGGTAGAAGTAGCAGGGCCAGAATTTAGATTTAGGTAGTCAGATTTCAGAGCCTATATCTCAAGCACTATGATCTGCTGACCTGAATGAAAGAAAATAGGATAATTCTCCCATAAGCACAGGACCTTAACCAGACCCCTTAAAACATGGGGCCACT